>CM066169.1:24637500-25237500 GCA_033629205.1 Lithocarpus polystachyus | reverse complement strand
ATGAGGGTTCTATGGGTCTGTGCACTTGGAAGTGCGGTTGGTATGCATCCATAACCCTTTCATAGTTTTATTCCAAATATCTTATTGACCAAATTTATATAAGTTCTGAGTTCTTTGTCATATTGCCTCACAAACGTTTTTCTCTTTATCTTCCTGTTCTCTTTTCTTGGTGGTTTACTACCCTTTAGGCCTATATATGGTTGCCGTAGATAGACAAACAAAGAACAGGGAACGGATGATGGCTGAAAATATGAAGGCTATGGAAGGTGAAGGAGGTGGTGAGGATGTTTGAATACTGACATATATAAATGATGAGATGCTTTTAACAACTTTTTGAAGAGCTTCCCCCCCAAGTTTCCAAATTGAGCCATCTGTTTATGTTAAATGTGTGTGTGTGTGTGTGTGTGTGTTTTTTTTTTTTTTTTTTTTAATTGATGACACAGGGTTTTCTTTCTATTTTACTTTAGAAGGATGATAGTAGTATGTTAGAAGTAATAATGAATACTTGCTACCAAACATTTTAATTGTTTACATGTTTCTCAACCCTTTTTGAGGTCTACATAGTTATCTTGATGGTTATTGAAGTTTTGGAGGATGGTATTTAAATGATATGTATTCCTGGAAATAGCAGAAATCCAAACTAGTTATCATTTTGGGCACGTAATATTCTCATGCCTTCAAGGCTAATTAGTAAAATTCATTTACCAAGGTAAAAAAAAGGGGAAAAGCTATTAGTAAGTTGAAGAATAAAACGGAAAAGGAAAGATAGGTCAACAAGTAGAAATTTGAAAGTAGGAGAGTATTTACTTCCAATGTGATATTTAACTTTGGGTCTTTACCGTAACCAAAAAATAAGGTCAAATCGGTATATGCGTAAGGGCTCTGTAAAGAAGGGGTTGATCTTACAGAGACAGCACGTATTCCCTACCTTGCCACTCACACAACCCTCATGACTCGAGAGATTACCGTAACCGTAACAAACCAATGTGATGCATTTGGTGCTTGCACATGCTTTGCCATCTCACGCAAGCACTCGGTTTGTTTCAACAGAGCCGTGAAAGGGCTCTTAGTATAAAAGTATAAATAACTGAGGACATTCAATTTTTTAAAAGCAATGCAATGCAAAAAAAGATCATAAATAAAGATGGCCATGCTAAGATTAGCTTTCGTGGGTTTCTTGGTGTTTGTATGCTTAAGCTTCAGCAGGGCCAGGGTGCTCATGGACACCCATGGTGACCAAAAACTCGAAGACTCTCTTTTAGGTTGGTTAGGCAGTGGGGTAGGAAGTGGCCTTGGCTTTGGCAGCGGTAGTGGCTTTAGTGGTAGCAACAATGGCTTTGGTGGTCAAGGAGGAGGAACTGGCATTGGCTTTGGTAGTGGTAGCTACCCTAGTAGCCAAGGTGGAGGAACTGGCATTGGCTTTGGTAGTGGTGGTAACTCTGATAGTCAAGGGCAAGGATTTGGCATTGGCATTAGTAGTGGTGGTGGCTCCAGTGGTCAAGGAGTGGGAACTGGCACTAGTTTTGGCAGGGATGGAGGCTCTAGTGGTCAAGAGCAAGGATCTAGCAATGGTTTTGGTAATTGCGATGGCTCCAGTGGTCAAAGTGTAGGAACTGGCATTGGCTTGGGCAATGATGATGGTTCTAATGGTCAAGAGCAAGGATCTAGCATTGGTTTTAGTAATGGTAGTGGCTCTAGTGGTAAAGGTGTAGGAACTGACATAGGCTTTGGCAAAGGTGGTGGTTATAGTGGTCAAGAGCAAGGATTTGATATTGGCTTTGGTAGTGGCTCTAGTAATCAGGGTGTTAGAAGCGGTATTGGCTCTGGTAGTCAAGGGGTAGGAACTGACATTGGCTTTGGCAATGGTGGTGGTTTTGGTGGTCAAGAGCAAGGATCTAGTATTGGTCTTGGTAATGGCAGTGGCGGTGGCAGTGGCAGTGGTGGTCAAGGGGTAGGAACTGGCATTGGCTTTGGCAATAGTGGTGGTTCTAGTAGTCAAGAGCAAGGATCTGATATTGGCTTTGGTAGTGGTAGTGGCTATAGTGGTCAAGGAGTGGGAACTGGTACTGGTTTTGGTAGTGGTGGAGGCTCTAGTGGTCAAGAGCAAGGATTTGGCATTGGTTTTGGTAATGGTGGAAGTTTCGGTGGTCATGGGGTAGGAACTGGCATTGGCTTTGGCAATGGTGGTGGCTTTAGTGGTCAAGGCTTTGGTAGTGGTGGTGGCTTTGGTGGTCAAGGGGTAGGAACTGGCGTTGACATTGGTAAAGGTGGTAGTACTAGTCGTCAAGGGATGGGAACTGGCATTAATAGTGACGGTGACTTTGGTGGTCAGGGAGTGGGAACTGGCATTGGCATTAGTAGTGGTGGCAACTTTGGTGATGGTGGTGGATATGGGAACGGACATGGTATTGGGTATGCTCCGAGAGGAGGTGTTGGAGTTGGATTTGGGCATGGAGGTGATGGCACATTTGGACTAGGATTTGGTGATGGATCTAGTTATGGCACAAGTGGCGGGATGGGATACGGGTCAGGTTATGGAAGCGGTGGTGGGTTTGGCTCGGGTAGTGGATATGGGGTTGGATTCGGTGGTGTGGGCGCTTATCACCCAAAATATAGTAGCGTCATCCAAGGAGGAGACTAAGGGCTTTCTTAGATGAGCCAACAAAGGAAGCCCATCGTCATGCAATTGAGATGCTTGACAGCTTCAAATAAAAGCTTCTAAGATTGGCTCATTTTCTAATAAGATATACGTATATTTTTATGATCCAATAATATAGAATTATGAAAGCCTCGTCTCTTAAAACCAAAGCTTTGTGGGATCTACACTGACTGCTCTACGTGTACAAGATATGTGTACGTATAAAGCAAAATATTCATCACTGAGCAATTAGAGTACATGGCATAACCCTCCCGAGAATTTCAAGTATCAATACTTTTCCTCCCCCACTTCCCCTATTCCTTTTAATTTAATTATTATTATTATTATTATTTTGGTTTTGAGGTGGCATGATTTACTTTCCTTCTAATGCAGCATGAAAATGGCTTGCATTTGCTACTTTTCACCCTTCAAGTAGCATTGACAATAATTCAAACCAAGGATGATCTTTGAGGTTTTAATGGAAAGAATGCATTACAAACCACTCAAATCTCAGGATTAGTCACTAATCATCAAGAAATAAGAGGGAGATATTAACGAATATTGTTCAGATGGCTTGGGGAGATATAACATTTGGTTGGTTTCGATTAAAATGAATAATTTGCTACATATCTTAACATTTTTAGGCTGCAAAAGTCTCTCATTCCTTGCATGTTTGTATATACTTATTTTTATTTTACTCTACTGAAAAAGGGGATGATGTTTAATGACAAAAGCTTAGAAACTATAATCTCATATCATCGCTTCTATCTTCGAGTATACATTTTGGAAGTTTCATGTATATGTTACGTCAAAAGCTTTTACATTGGTATCTACTTAATAATGTTACAACTAGTATCCTGTAACTATTCTGTGAGCTTTACCCTTTCATTGGATCTCAGAAAGAACCAAGGGAGGACGATTACAAAAAGGGAAGCATCTATTAAGCACATCTCTTTCTTTCGGGAATCCAAGAAAAGCCTAATTTTATCAAATGTGGTATATGTCTACCGTTTTCATCATCATTATCTTAATTGATTCACTCTCTTCTGGTTGGCAAAGAACAAGATCTTGGAATACCATATGACTCATATGTAATTGCAACTGGTGAAGAAACTGAAGCACAGGGTCGAAGGAGGGGTGTACCGGCCCTGCTTGAGGTTTCATTAGCAACTGGGGAAGGGCTGGTTGTAATATTAGCGGATGGCAGTAACTCAATTTCGGTGCATGCACCATTGGCAGTTCCAGGGGCATCAAGCAACTCATGATCATCTTCCTCAAGTGACATTACTGTGCTTGTGTCTGTGTGTATAGTGGAATCATCAGCAAAATTACCGAACCTCCTCCTCCTCCTAGCTGCCTTCCCCCATCCATGTATAGTCTCCCTTATTCTCTGAGGAATTAAGGCTGCCTTATAGTTTGTTCCCATCTGAAAATAAAAAATAAAAATTAACTCTTTGCTTTTAGGATATTTAGTAGATAAAAATATGAAGGCACAAAACATCTGCTGCTATTGCTGCTATTAATGAGATCTATTATTAAATGCTTCACTTGATGCATCTGTATTAAGTAAAATACTACAATCTTGTGATACATAGCCTATCTTAAACAACAATAGACATCAGAATGAGGCAATCCACTATCCTAACACTAACATTGTGTTAGTGATTTACTGCTACATAATAACATGGAAGGGAAAGAGTAAATTTAGTAGTAATGTCAGGCTAAATTTTAATATAAGAATATCAAGAATTAACAAAACTAGCAAAAACGATAACAGAGGCTGCACATGTCATGTCATTTACAGGCATTCAGAAATTATTTGGCAAGCAATAAAACTAGCAAACGTTAATTACACACTCAAATTTGCACACTTAATTAAAATGTTCTGTATATGTCTGGAATCAGAAAATCCAATAGTTAGTTGTACTGATTCATTGCGTTAGAAAGAAGGCTTCATTGTCCATCCTCCATGGAGGAAGATAACTGAACATGGCTGATTGGGGGGGTTAAAGCATAGTAAGAGACGAAACATATTTATCTGGGTGCGTGTTGTATTTTCTTATAAAAAAGTTAATTTCAAAATGCATTGACCATAAGCATGTTCTCAAAGATAACAGTTCCCACCAAGTATTTTATTTTATTTTTTGATAAGTAAGAAAGATGTATATTCAAGAAGCTGCTTTATGCATGAAAAGCATAAAGCAAACCAAAAATACAGAGAAATGAAAACAAAACAGAAAATTAATTACAAAGGAGAAGAGAGTTTGGGAAAAAGGGAAGAGAATCACTAGAAGTGAGTCCCCAAGCCCGAGACCAATCAAACAAAGATCCACTAAAAGAACAAAGCAACTGATCTCCAGAACTATCTAAGTCCTCAAAGGTTCATCGATTACGTTCCCTCCAAATACACCACTGTAGGCACAATGGTACTAAGTTCCAAATTTTAGAGGAATGCTTCCCCAACCAATTCCACCAACCAAAGAGCAAATCTGAAACTGTACTAGGTAAGACCACAAAATCCCAAAAGACTTGAAAACAAAATTCCACAATCAATGAGCCATCTCACAATGAAGCAGTAAGTGATCTACAGTCTCCCCACAACAACAGCACATAATACACCGGCCAACAAAATCAAAGCTCCTAGGTCTCAAATTATCACCCGTAAGAATCCTATTCGAAGCTACAGTCCAAACAAAGAAGGATGCACCTAGGAGCCTTGACTTTCCAAATTCCTTTCCAAGTATTATGGAGTAATTACTTTGCTTTTGTTGTAAAAGTAATCAAAGTTCCTTAGTTAATCACATTAGCAATCAAATTTGTTTCAGGAGATACAGATAAATACGTGCTTTCATGCATATGCTAAATTCCAATTGACCATTTAGACAATAATACCTGAGTAACCAATGCATATAGTGGCAAGGTGCTGTAGCTGCACAGGAACTGTCCAGCAAACCTACAGGTAAATGACAGTAAAAAAGGGCCCATTGATAAAAAATTCTAAACAAGATCATCACAACTGGTTCAAAAGGATGCCTACCCCAAAATCAGCCTTAAGTACACAAGCGTATGATTCCATATAAAGCAAGAATTATATCCAAACTGCCACTGTAGTCACAAAAATAAAGATAATTTAGTTTAAATGCACAGATACTACATCCTTGCATATTAAGTAAACCAGGAAAAAAAAACTTTTTTTTTTTTTAATGATTTTGTAACCGCTAAATGCTTTGTAAATATTTTAAACAGCTTTGTCAAATTCACGTCATTTTCTCCACTAATCTATGTAAGATGAAATAAATTTCCAAGTCAATATAACATTGTTCAATATTGTGCGGAAGAAGTCTTCTCCAGCACTCCAAATGAATACCAATCTAGTTAAGGAAGAGGAAGTACCCAGAACCAAAAGAATGAAGCCAATTCAAATGCGTTCTGCAAAGAGTTAAGAAAAAGAAAGAAACAAGCATATCAATTTTCCTATTCAATATTAAACCAGTAAAGAACAGATCATTAGGGACAGAGAAAAAGGGGACTGTAGATGCCTTTTGCCAACCTGGAACAGAATAAAATGGATCAACGACAACAATAGTTCTGGCCTCTTAAACCAGAAAAGATCATCTCGAGGCCTCAGCTTTGTTCCTGAGAAGGATCCAGTATTCTCTATTGCCAAGGTTGCAATTACGTGCTGCAACTTTGTGCCCACCAGAAGAACAAGCTGCACAAGAACATGTAGAACAAATTAACTTACATGTACGTGAGGAAATTGCAGTCATTGAACAAATTTAAGACAGATGAAGGTTTAACTTAGAAATTTCACTCCTATTGTAGATCCTCCTACAGGAGGTTTACACTATTTTTGGGAGTTTGTAAAAGAATGGAATGGATAGATTATAAATAAATGGAACAGAATATGTTGTATTTTTTCTAATGTGTTTGGGATTTCATAAAAGAAGAAAAATGAAAATGAATGTATATATATTTACTAATATATCCATCACTTTTTATTTTTCATTTTAAAAAATAGGGATAAAAATTATATTTCACCTCCATTTCATTAAAGGAATGATTTCTTCCATTTTTTAGAAGAACGCTTAGGGAGGAATGGAATGGAATGATCATTCCTTTATAACTATTTTATTCCTTCCAACTAAACTCCCAAATTAGTGAATAGATGGAATATCCCTTTAAGATCCTTTTTATACCATTCATTTCCCTCCTTCTGAATGAATTGTTAGTTTTAAGGTGAAATATGTTGATTGTTGATTATTTTTTTGAAAGGGAAATCTTTTGATTTTTTATGCAACTGTCAGTTTGTCAATGCACATCTATGCTACCACCTTAGAATGTACAATGTATTGAATCGGCATAACTGTTAAATTTACAAATGAAAAAAAAAAAAAAAAAAGAAGAAGAAGAAGAAATAAAAAGAGAACTTACTGAAATGGGAATGATTGCTATCCAAAAATAGAGATTAGACCCTGTATTGGGCACCAGAAAAAAAAAAAAAAAAATGATTGCATGATTAGAGAATTCGCAATGCCTTATGATCAGATCAAACAACAATCTACAAATGAGATATACAACTATATGAGAAGTACAAGGCTACAAGCTATATTGATCACAGTGACTGGAGCATTCCTACAGAAACAGTCACTTCGACAAGGGAAAAAAAGAATATATACATATAGAAGGACTAGAAGTATAATCATTTGACCACAGTTTAAAATTTCCTGTATTAAACCAAAGCAAGCATAAAACAACTATTTATGGCCCCATTTTGCAGTTGCAATACCTTTTACATTAAATAGCATGAAAGCAACAACGAATCCCCACAGTGGGCCACTGCAAGAGTTTACACAAACAAGCACATTAGATGTAAATTTCTCAAAGGATTTTAATAATGCAAAACAATACTACTATCCAGGAAAAAAAAAAAAAAAAAAACAGAAAAACATCCCCTAGGTTCTCTATAGGCAAGTACACTCCAGTGGCCCCCAAATCCTGCTTGTCCTAGACTAAGCAGTAAAATTCCTGATGCGTATATAAGAAGAGAGCTGAAGGAAAACTTGGAGTATTCTGAAGGAAATCCTGTATCCTCATCTGGTTGCATTGTTACATATCCTAGAGACATCCTTTCATTTATGCCCTTGACATGGACCTTCAACTCAGCTTTAGTAAGAGTTCTGTGACATTTCTTTACGACATTTCACCTTAAAATAATTTTATTCGAAGAATTTCTAACCAGTGTAAGCTTTTAAGATTATTAATAACATAGAATAGTATGATTAAGAGATGAACACATAAGGTAAATAAAATTAATAGAAGCCTATTTGCAAATAATTTCCTGGAAGTATATAACCAATAAAATGTCATGAAGATTGCAATTTGATCTCGGTAGCAAAAGCAAAGCCAAAGTGATGCTTAAAATTCAATAAACAGAAGATAAGAGGTCACCATATATGAGCAGAAACTAACAATAATAGTTTGAACATAATGTGGCAATAAAAATATAGTGAAATGTAAAATACAAGTTACCTCACACCAACTATCATTTGGAATTCATCTTCCATGGAGCGGACCATATAGCTATGAAAATCATATTTTTGTGAGAGGTTGTGATTCTGCCATGAATAAGGAAAAAAAGTAAATATTCATATAGCAATTGGGATAAAAGTACTTCTAAAATAGCAGCAGGAAATAAGTTTTACAATGTAAAATGCCTCACCAAATTAAATATCAAAAGTAGAGACATGAAAAGGAAACAGATCTCAAAATGTTGTAAATATAACTGATACAAATGCAAGAGAATAATCACTATAGAAAAATGCATAATAGAGTTCCACAGTGGAAATCAGGACAAGTTCAAAATGGTCAAGACTTATCAATATAATAAAGCATAATATATTGGATTTTGTTAATGAATGCCCTAAGGGCAGTAGTTAAGATGCATTTAATGCTTTATTCTAAAATGTTTTTATACATTTTTTTAAAAATAAAGTCAAACTGTACAAATCCAAAAAAGCACACAACCACAATGACTTTGTGCTTGTAAGCCAATGAATCATTAACATGCGTATCTTATTTTTTGAAAAGTGGCATTACAACTCATAATTGAACATTTATTAGTCTTTAACTTGTGCCCTTAGGGCACTCATTATTAGGAACCTATTATATCTTAAAGATACATACAACCTGAAATAGAATGAAATAGTTGCTAAAACAATTCAAAAATATTATGTACAGTTTCCTATGTATATTATGAGAAGAAATATTATTTTAAGAGTTTTGCATCATAATATTGTCTACCAAAACTATACCACAAGTCCATAAACAGATACCATCTTCCTCTTTATTACCAGACGAGTCTTAAAATAACAGTTCTTCCAGCAAAATATTGGAATGAATGATTTATATGCTTCTTTGTTTGGTGCTTTTTCCCCAGCATGGCAGACATGCAAACCTAGTTAACAATATTAAGATGGACTCAAATTTTTGGATGTAACATAAACAGGGGTAACCTGTGGTAAGACAAGGTTTATATAGTAGATTTTAGAAAAGTATTTTGGAAATTAATATCTTAGGATGCCAGGCTAAAATTATCTCTTAAACGTGTGAGAACATTGCATACCACAATGAAGCCCTTACGGAGTGCAAGGTAGTCAGCATGGGCCACTGAACGCCCAAATTGCCGGAAGAAACATGTCTGCAAGTTAGCAAAACTATAAACCTTAATATAAACATTATAACAACACAACAACTTTAAATGAGGATAAATTGATCCTCTTTCAAAGAGAAATATCAAAGAAACAATACTCTTGAAGTTAAAAAAATAATTTAAAGAAGCACACATGCATGGACATCACCAAAAAGCCATTTAGGTGTGTATGCATAGAATTTCTCCCCTAGAGTTTAATGATATGTTCTTTATGCTGTTTTATCAATTAAATATTAGTAGTTATTAAAATATTTTTTCTTATTTCTTTTTTAATAAGTACCACTAAAGAATACAGTACAAGAAAAATAAAAGTAGTGAACCTACCACCCAGATAAGGAAACTATTCTTGGACAAATGGTTTGATGTGTGAAATTTGACAAATGTTGATTGCCTTCGCAATTTCTGCTCTCTTGTAATTTCTATTACCAAAAAAAAAGGTATTATTGAGAAAAAAAGAAAAAAAAAAAAAAAAAAAAAAAAAAAAAAAAAAAAAAGAGAAAATCTACAATAGCAACACTATACCACATCAACTAAAACTATAAAACTCTATTGATCATAAGCATCAAATAAGATCATAACTGATCACTCCAAAACCAGTAAGTACTGTGATACTTTAAATACAGTGCCTGCAAATTAAGAATGGTTCCTGGGAAGTCATTAAGATTGGCACGATACATCAATTCTCATCTGATCTCTTTTCTTCTTCTTATTCTTTTTTTTTTTTTTTTTTCAATAATGCAAGTACTCTGTTATTTTATAGAAAATGCAAGTATTTCTTTTCTTGCATCAAGATCATAAAAATGAATAAAACAATGCAGGTGAAGTACTCTGTTAGTTATATTTTATGCTAAAAAAAATGTAAGGGTAGATACAGTTCAGAGTCAAACTTGACCTTGTAGGAGACACTACATTATATAAAAGACATGAAACAATATTAAGAATATAAATTTGATTTCATGAATCATGATTAGATGATCAATTATTGGAACTCCTTTCATACTCAGGCAATTGATGGAGAAGTGTCTTACAGGTGTTCACTGACTCCAAATGGGGATATGAAGGAATGATCTGGTGGTTCTTGAAAATAAGGGAATTTTAACTTGACAGGCCTATGCATCTAAGGACATGTGAGATAGAGCAAGAACAAGCTTCATATTGTTTGGGGGGAATGTCAAGTGACTTTCTGATCACAATAACATTTTCAGTCAATATCAAACCTTCGTATTCTTGCACTTATTAAACTTACTGAACATATACTAAAAGATATGCCATGGTGCATGTTATCTGCTTATTATGATCTGCTGATGAAATTGAAGTATGCTGCATATCAAGTCAGAGAAATAAATGATAGAGATGCTTCAAAATATAGAGTAGGATAAACAGAACCAAGATAATAAAAGAAAAGCACTTCTCACTGAACCAGGCAGTAAATTAAGGGTGCAGAGGAGATTGATTACCATGATACATCCAAAGTAGAAAAAATGCCCTGAAGTGTCCATAAGAATGAAGTGGAGCCAGTAATTGGAGCAGTATGTGATTGCTTCCAAATGTTTAAATCTTGGACTGCTATGTGATCAGTGATATATGAAATCAAAATGGGAAACACAATATCCATCATGCCAACCCATGTTTTTATGACACCCTATACTGGATAGTTACAAATCATGTCCTTGACAGGAAAGAATCAAGGCTTGCCTACAACTCTTTTAGTTTTAACTGATCTTATGTAAAAAATCAGCCTAGGAATGGGAGACAATAAATTTGCAGGCCTGAACAAAACAATATACCTTGCCAATGAGCTTTAGCTCAAATGATACCTCCTCATCTTGTAAGATCAAGGCAGAGGGTGAGGTTGTGGGTTGAAGGCCCAATACATGTTTCTGTAACTTACCAATAATTGAAAAACAATAGACCTAAAAGATGGAAAAAGGAGGAGACTAACACTATATTATATTGGTGTCTCTCATTGAGCTATAATGCTATATAATTTCGGTAGCTTTAGGAGCCAAAGGGCCTCACTCACCAGAGGTTCTTGAAAGGAAAAAACTTACACCATGCATGTTGGCAGTGCTGTATGCTGTCTGTTAGAGGAAGGAGCAAAGCTATTTAAAAAAAGTACATGGATGCACCCATACTCATGACCAAGATATTTGGATTGGTGGGAAGGAGCAGTTAATATAATAAAGAAATCCTTATAGCTGAAAACTGCAAATTATTACTTGATGGTTGCATGAGGATGTTGAGTAAGTCTTTGACTACATGACAAAGCCTCTCCTTCAGTGACAAAAACATAAATATCCATTTTTTATTTATGGCTGGGAACTATTCCCTACTAAATTACTATAAGCTAAATCATCTCTCATTCTCTTTCTCTTAAAACGCTGACCTATTGATCTCTATTTATTTATTTCTAGACGATGATAGTTCTTGTAGTCCTGAATCTATTAGATCTTACCAACATTGCTCATAAAATCATAGCGCACATATTCTTCTTTCAAAAGGAAGAAATTCTAAACAATGTAGGATCCTAGACAGTCAAAAAGATTCCTAATGCATAGTTATCTAATAACAGATCATACCAACATTGCCCATAAAATTATTGCACACATATTTTTCTTTCAAAACGAAGAAACTCTAAACAAGGTAGGATCCTTGACAGTCAAAAAGATTCCTAATGCATTAATTATCAAATAAAATAATTGCGTGAAGGGAAGTATCAAAGATGACTGTTAGTTAATTATACCCACCACCACTTCAGCTTACCAGTTAAATCATTATGCCGGTCTATGTGAGCCTCATCCTCCCATAGCCTCCAGCTGTGAATCTGGTGGAATTTATACAATTTTAAACATCATTACAATACAACAAAGGCACTTGCATTCTATTTTCATTGATTCCAGTTAAGTTACCCAGTATATCAAAAATATCAGTACACAGTACACTTTCAGAGAAAGGATCAATGCATATAACTTGATTATGTACCATTTCCTTTAAGAGCAATTTGACAGAAACCAAATTAAGCTCAACAAAAAATACATTAAGCTGCACATCATACACTCTAACTTCACATATGTACAGAAACATATTAAGCCCTGAGAAGCTAAAGTAATACCAAGAGATGCTTCTTGCTTAGAAACCAATAAGGCATGTTGTAACATGAACATACCAAATAGGACCAATAAAGTGCTTGGTCTCCTTTTTTCAGAAATTTGTTTGTATTTTGCTTCAGGTTTAGTAGGTTGTTTTTTCAGGGGATTAGGTCTACTTGATTCTTATTGGGTATCCTCCTAATTAAGCTGTGGGGTGTTCTTGAACTCCAAATGTCCTTATGCTGGTTTAATATTTTATACCCCCAATCCCCCAAAAAAAGTCAAAAAGGAAATTAATAGGATATTTAAAACATTTATCCTGAAAAAAATTGGTACTCTATCACATTCCATATCTACTAAATAACATCTCCTGGATACAAAAGAGTATGCAAACTCTACTTCAGCTGATGGCTCCTTAGTAAGGCCATGGCAGCCCCCATGGGCAAGCAGCCAAGACAGCGTTTCGTGGGCACGTTGCCTTGGGTTTAACCTCCGAACGGAACGGGGCAAAGAGTACCTTGCCCATGTTCGCAGTCTGGACCAATAGCTTACATACTGTTGGTGTATCAAAGTTAACATGATCCATACTATTTGTAGCTTGCAATTGAGAACATTAGAACAACAAGATTTGACATTGCAATTCGATATGAAATCACACCAAAATAAGACATCAATTTCTCTGAGACTCTTTAGACAACTATAGAGCAAATGAACATGGAACTTCTCGGTTAGGTTATGTGTGCGTTTGGGAAGTGCGTTTTGCGCTTCCCAGCGTTCACGTCTGCGTTTTCAACTTTTTTTTTTTTTTTCCTGCCGTGAATATTGACTTTTTTCGTGAATAGTACACCCGTGCACTGTTCACGGAACCCACAAATATCACGTTTCAGAAACTTTTTCATTAAAAATGGGTCTCACAGCACTATTTACACATTTAAAAATTATTTTGCTATAGTGTTTTTCAGTTTTCAGCAGTATCTAAATAGACCGTAAGTGTACAATTCAGAATGTCTAACCTTCACAATTGCAAGCAACATTGTTAAGCAGCTGTAAGATATATGTGTTATTGCCATGACAAAGATGAAACGGTGCAACTGCTCAAGACCTTGATATGAGACAAATGGCTCACGATCCTGTGGAACAGAAGAAATTCTATATTATCCAAAGATTATTCTGAAATTTTACTTATATTACACATAAGATGCACAAATCTTCAAAGACGCGCACACATGCGTGCGCATAGGCGTGTATTATGCATGTATTTATAGAGATTTTTGGTTTATTTTTTATAGATAAGTGATGTACCTTTGGACAGGTATTTTGATTCAAGTTATTCAACACCCTCCTAAACAAGTGAGGTAGCAAAGAAACCATCAAGAGTTTACGGTCATCAGATGACTTGTTTTCAGTTTCTTTCTCAATATCTGATCTGGAGCATGGAGCAAAAGTGCTGTCATAAAACCTTGACGGGATGCAAATATTTGCTATCATGCTTGAGGTAGCCGTTAAAAGAAGAGAAATAAATCCAAGCAGCATCAACTCTGATGAGAGAAGCACATAATGAAAATTTATAACTGAGTGTCAATAAGAGCCTCTTATCACCAAAATGTAAGACTAATGCTTAATACCTTCTTTCATTTTCTCCACAGCTGCAAGCAAGGGCTTTCGGTTAGTTTTCCGTAGCCACTGAAACAGAAAAACCACAACCTCAGATGGAATACATACATAAGTTGTACAGTTCATATTGTTAAAAGTATTGCAAAAGGGCACATCAAAATTTTTTGGGGTAAGGAGAGAAATGATTAAGAGTCAAATATCTTGTAGAGTTGTTAGTCTAATAAAATTAACACTTTAATATTTCAAATCACTGTACAATGATTCACTGGGTTGAAGCTTCAAACCTAAATCAGAGTGTCTTATGCAACTCAGGAAAACATGTGGCACATCATGTGTGTCATGAAGCCCACTACTAGATACCCATACAATAGTTGATAAGATATATACAGATTAACATGAATATCATAATGGAAGACCCAACTCAATAAAGCTTAATCCCAAAATGGGTCAGCAATTGAAATGCCCAAACTGGTGTCAAATGGACACTTCAGTCAAACTGGAAGCTTCTTACCAGAGTTTCCAAGGCTGTACAAAAGTTCATGTTGATATAGCTGTGCTCAAGTCTTAGGCACCAAAAATAAATTCAAATGACAGCGTGGAGCAATGAAAGGTTGTGTAATCAGGGTATCCACCCAAATAAAGTATAAACAGACCAACTTATCTTCTAAATTCTATGTGGAAGTTTGCAGAAAACCATCCACCGTAAGAAACTAAGATGGTGGGGTGCAATGCTATTTGCCAACCCAGACTTTCTGCGTTTTTTTGTGGATGAATCTCAAGCATGGTTTCTTTTTTTAGTCAAAACATATTATTACCAAAGTGCCTCAAGGGGATTGAGCATGTAGATAATCACCAAAGTGCCTCAACAAGCCTAGGGATAGCTCCACTTGATGGGAGAAGTAAATGGTAATATTGCGTTGTATAAATTCTATCATATATACACGAGTCACATAACATACATACAAAAGCAACAAACTTTGCATCAAGTCATCAACTAAAGAAAGTTGACTCAATATCAAATACAAACATCTAAAATAAATGTGGAACAGTCCAAAGTTTTAGTTAAGTTAAATGCGACCTCAACGAAGCTGATCCTATGCAAGAATAACTGTCCCAGATTGCAGTCAATAGACAAAAGCAGTAGTATATACATTGCAAAACTTAATTAAACTGACATGTTTGATTCAACAAGCAAAGAGAATACGGAAAACTACTTACATGGCTCAATCGGTGGATGGATCGTTCCACAAGCAAAGAAACAGCCACAAAGATTGTCAACACCGTAGCAACAGACCACGTTGGGGTCAAGGCCAAAGATCGCATTTCTTGGGTATTTTCAGCCATTCTGAATAATCTTACTCACAGACCTTAAACCTTACCCCCAATACAACCCCCAAAAATTCCTACACTACAACAATATCAGCAGAATTTCCTCAAATGTACAACTTACAATCCAAAATCCTCGTCCTTGATAATAAAGCAGTATCCACATAGACAATCAGAATCATAATGACTACTTGATTGTCCAAAACCGTACTGATATTACATAACATGAAATCAGAGCAAGTCCTAAAATGTGATCCCTTCAAGAATGACACACACAGCTACTCTTCAACCAAAATAGAAATACATACTCAGAAAAAGCCAACACAAAAAATGGGTACTCCTCAAATCTTAATTCGAAGCTCAAACAAACCCACAAAATGACAAATGCAAAAAAAGGGTATGTAAAAGAACCTGGAATCCTCGGAATCTTCGCTCCCAGAATCAGATACAACTTCAACAATCTTTCTAACCAGAAAGTATCACTGTCACTGTCTCAAATACTAAATCTTTCTAGCCCCTTACACTGGAAAAACGTGAACTTGCAAAATCAAAACCCCAAAAGAACTTCAGCTTTCTCAGTGAACCAATTGAGCCCTGTAATTACTAATTAGTAATAATTTCCCAACTACTTCTGCTTCTTTTTCTACACACTTTCTCTCTCTCTCTGGAAAGTTCCTTTCTTTCTTTCTTTCTTTCTTTCCAGAAAGCACTCTCAGAGTCCGTGACTGTCTCTTTCTCTATAGCTTTCTCTCTTTCCTAAAATGTGTAACTTTTTTTTGGTCCCGCAAAGTCTTGGAGATAGGACCATTATCGATAGGACAAGGTTTCTCTCAATAATATGGGGTCGGGGGAGTATGGGACAGGTTTGAGGTTTCGTGTGAACTGTCTAGCCTAGGTAAACACAACTCAACTAACCAAATGCACGAACCTTCACCAGGAGAGAAGAGACATTAAATCTCTTTTTTCAAAAAAAAAATTTTATGGTAATGAACAGGGTTGGAAAATTTTAAATCAGCACAGACACAGAACAACGTCGTTCGGATTGTATTGCTGATTATTCATTTGTTTGTGCACAGTAGCTTTTCACTTTTGCTTTCTCTTTTCCCCGCTAATCACGGAGAGTTGGACCTGGAAGATGCACTGTTTCAGTATAAATTAGTTCTAGAAAACAAAACAAAATGTTTTTTCAGTTTTAATCGTAGTGTTACAGATTTGTTTTTCTGGTCGTAGGTGGAGTAATTATTTTGTTAAAATTGTAATTTTTACGTTAGAAAAAGCTCAAATGAGCTAAAATAGTATAGTGAGACTTATAAATAATATCAAAAAGTACAATAAAACTCATAATAAAAATTAGTTTTTGAGCACGTACTCATGCGCGTGTTCAAATGCTTTTTTATTTTTTGGGTAAAAATTAATAATTTGTATTTATTATAATTTAAGATTTCTATTTTTTTCAATCACAAAAAAAAAAAAAAAAAGACTACATGGGTGAGTTTTGTAAATTTAAGGAGTTTTAAAACTAACAAAAGAGTGATCCTATTTTGTAGGGAGTTAGTGAATAGAAGTAGGAATTTAAATCAACATAAAATTAAGAGTTTATTAGAAGTATGAAGGCATTTCAACGTAGAAGTAGGAACTTATTATTTTTGTCAATTTACTATGTTAACCTCATTTTTAAGTTTTAGGTAGGGGTATTTTTGACAGTAAAAAAACAATATCTAACTTTCATTTGCCAATTTACTATTTTAACCCTATTTTTAAATTATTGATTAATTAATTTAGGGGTATTTTTGACAGGAAAAAAAGCAATAACTAACTTTCTGAATCCTTTTAATATATACAGAAAATAAACTAAATAGTAAAATAAGTTGGCAAAAATAATATTTGCCAAACGTACTCTTGAATAATGCATAGTGGCCTAAAAATCTGTCTTTCTTTTGAAAAAAAGAAAATGATTAGATATACAAGAAACATAGTATTATTCTTTTTTAGAATAATGCTAGAAATACTAACTATTTTACAAAAAATTTTACAAACGGTTGATGTGGTGAATAATTATTAGTGAATAAAAAATTGAAATTAATGATAAACCTAAAAAAAACTAATAAGAGGTTTGCTACATAAAAATTTTGTAAAAATATTATAAAACAATTTAAATATAATAAAATAATTTATGACTGTAACATTATTCTTCTTTTTATATTAACAATAAATTCTACTAAAGTACCTAAAAATTACTTTTTTTGTGTTACAATTTTCTCACAACTAAGAGTAGTGGAAAAAATTGTGAGTATATTTATAAGTGAGTCAACCACAAGAAAGTTGTAAGAAAAATTGTGGCACAAGAGAAGAACCAAAATTGGAATAAGGGTAAAATATAAGATTGTTTCAACTTTCAATTTTTATTTTTCTCATGCTCAGTTAAAAAAAAAATATATCCAAGTTTTGTTTTAATGTACAACCGGATGTTTGGAAGTGGTTATGAATTTTTTTTTGAGAAAGAAGTGGTTATGAATTGATGTCACATTTTTAAGCACATGCACATGTACATGCATGTGAATTTGCATAAACAAATCATTTTAGCCTTTATACGAGGAATTATTTAATGACTTAAATCATTTTTATCCTTTAACACATGTACAGTACAGAAAACGAATCACATCCTCTATATTTATTTTTTCGGGTAACTCTACAATATGGAGGTCTACAAATCTCGATCATTTATCTTGAATTAAACCACTTCTTTTTTCTTTTTCTTTTTTTGGAGAAGATTTAGATCTCACCATATTGGTGATAACCTATAAATTTGAATAGTTACAAGTTCATTTGTGTTTTTTTAAAGAGAGAAAGGTATAGTTCAAATTCTAGAAAAGATAGGATAAAATTTTGGTGAAATAGTCTATTCTATTGCATACACTTAAAATTTCATTTCAATTGCAACGAATTTTTGCGCCTTTTAAAGCCGTATGAGGTATGAGTACAATTTTTTCTCGTTCCAAAACATAAAATTAGGCCCAAAAACAAAAACTCCACAAGAAAAGAATGTACCTTTGTCCATTGAACGTAAAACCTTCTCTCTCTCTCTCGGGTTTTTCCTTAATTCATTACATATCTTTAAGTTATATACCAAGATGAAAAAAGCCCTTAATGTACTGAAAAATATGATAAAATCTAAACCATTTATTTAAAACTAATGGTTCAAATTTAGAAAGTCTACGATAAAGTAATCATATGAAATATCAAGGATCCTGTTCTTAAAAAAGCATGAAGAGAATATATCAAAGAATTTTAAGCAAGCTAAATCTTAATATATATATATATATATATATAAGAGAAAATATTGATAGAACTTAAGCAATCTATTAGAGTCTTCTTTTTTTGAACATTAAAGTCTTTTATATAAAAATATAAAAATCAATGCTATAATCCTTCTTCTTAGAGAAAAATCCTCACCTTTTTTTTTTTTTTTTGTTCCAGAGAGATGAAATACTCCTATCCAAATCCCAATCTTGTTTGCCAATAGACTCAACAACGCCTTTTTGCCATGTCAAAGTTCTTAAGAATTATAAATTTACAATGCATCTGCAAATTTGAAGGGAGAGAAGAGTAGAAGGTAAAACAGAGAAAGAAGAGGAATTAGGAGTAGAGGGGAGGGGAATGATATTCCTTCCCCCGTATTAAATTATGAGAATTAATTTTTTTTATTTGTTTAAATATGTTAGCTTGTTTTGGAAATATAGGAATTTGAGAAACTGAAATGAAAAGAATAATAATTTTTAACTGATATTCTTTGCATTCATTATTTGGTAGTTTTTTAACCTTTTTCAAGCTAAAATTTGTTTTAATGAATTTTTATTAAAATCTCCTTAATACCCTTATTTTATTTAATGACATAATAACGCTATAAAAGGATACTTTTCATTCTATTTCATTTTTTTAAAACTTTAAAAAGTGAGAAAAATAATTTTTTTATCATTTTTTATGGGAATTATTTTCCATTTCTTTCCCTTCACAATATTCAATTTCATTCAACAATTTTTTAAACTTCCAAACATAAAGTAAGAAATCAATTAGAATAAGAAAAAAATAATAATCTATCATATAAATTGATATTGTAAGAGAAAAATGATGATTTAAATTTTCTTAATATAAGTGGACCCCTTATATTAAGAAAATTTAAATAATCATTTTTCTCTTACAATATCAATTTATATGATAGATTATTATTTTTTTCTTAATAAAAGTGGACCCCTTGTTTCAAAAAAATAAAAATATAAGTGGACCCCTCTCTAAATTCTCCCAAATTGCGAAATCATAAATGAAGACTTTGGAGAGGTATTTTAACCCTCTAAACCTCTTCAAACCATTTCCCTCTCATTTTTTTTTTTTTTTTGTTAATTAAAAACATCCAAATAACGTGAATTAAACCAACCCCTTTCTTTTTTCTTTACTTTCCTTTTATTTCCCTCCATCCAAATACACTGCTAGTTTATTATACCAAATTTAGTATCACTCATTTTAATACTTTTCCCTATATAAAACATATATGACAAAATCTGCACAAAAGAAAAAAAAAAAAAAAAAAAAAGAATCAGAAAAAACAAAAGGAGGTGTTGACTTTTACTTTTAGCCTGTCCCCTTTGACAAAATCTAGTGAAAGTGAGCTCTTTGTTGTATCTGTACACTGCTTTTCAACGCCTCCCATCGTGGCGGAATTGGCTTCCACTGCTGGATCAATCAGAGACCAAAAAAAAAAACTATGACTTTTGATAAAGCAAATTGGGTTCCACCCACCTTTCACGCATTATTTGCCTTGAACCCACATGTCACCTTCAAACATTTTAATGTCATGACCCTTATAAGAAAGAAAATGGTGAAAAATAAAAATTATCATTTTATTTTATTACTTTTTAAAAAGAAATTTGGCTACAACCCTCACTTAAAAAGTTAACATAATTATATATTTTAAAAATTTATTTATTAAATTGTATGATCTTTATTTTCTTAAAATATGTGTAAAATTTTATGTAAATCAAATTTTATTTACAATTAGATCTATAAATGTATTAATTTTTCGATGATTGCTTCTTATTATCATGTCCATATTCAATCATAATTCACAAATATCTTACTTGAGCAAAAATATATTCACAATTCAACTAATTAAAATCCATTATCACTTTTTTTTTTTCCTATTAAACGAATAGTCAGCCCCTACAACTAGATTGGGCATTGGGGCTTTATCTTCGGAATAATAGTTTACATAATCATTTATAGAAGCTTGGTCGTTAGATCAAACATTGAGTGAAAGTCTAAAATGGCTCATCATTATATATAAAAATAAAAAAATATTATATATTTTATAATACTCAATTTCCCTTTTTTAAATTTTGATTGAAAAAAATGTCCCTTTGTAAACGGATGGATCACATTATCAATTATCATATGATGCATAAATTGAATATTGTCCCCTAAATGAGTTTGAAACATAGATGGATTCGTTTTTTGGCCTTGCTACATATAAAATATAAGGATGCACAATTGTCCTTTGTTACATGAGTAGGTGTAGATTTTAAATATTGTCCCCTAAATGAGTTTGAAACATAGATAGATTCATTGTTTGAAAGAAAAATGCTTTTGTTATTAGAAAGTATTACTAAAATTTTCAAATAAAAAAAATGTGAAGGCCTTTTAATTTATCAAAACAGATGTAACACAATTTTATTCCGGAATGAATTTAATGTGCAAAATGCACCATCACATTATTAAATAAGAAATTTTTGTAAAATTTTTCTATTAAAAAATGTCCTTCAATATAGGTTTGGTTTAGAGCTTGAGAAAGCTGGGAAAATGATTGCATTTCACTGTATGATTTGACACTAAGATGATATAGTTAGATTGCATGATAGACTAATTAGATTTTGGAAGATAGTATGATTGACAAATTAGATATTGTTTTACTTATTATTTAGAGAGAGAGTAAAAGAGGGAACCAGCAATGCAAAATGCTTAATTAACACAGTCCATTCATTGAAATGGCAATTAAGGCTAGCTGTTTAAATTTTGGCCCTATTCGTATGCATGCAGTTTTTGAAGTTGTGAGGAGCCTTTTTTTTTTTTTAATTTTTAGTTATCCACTTAACATTATTAATTTTTTTTTATAGAGTTTCAATTTATGATGTCCGCTTCTGATAATAACTCTTTATCATCAGACCAAGACACCAATTAGTTTTTAGTGTAGGCGAGAATTGAACTCTAAATCTCTTATACAACCATAAAAACTTTTACCAATTGAGCTAACTGAAACTCACGATCAACATTTTTAATTCAATGTCTATCGAGCTAGTAGCCATTAATTAAAGCCTTTGGACCAGAACGCGTATTGACTTGATGCCAACTACTAAGTGCCTGTTTATTAGCACGTTCCTAGCCCATGAAAGCCCATTTTGAAAGAGTGGAGTTAAAAAGCCCGTTTGGTGAGTTTAAGAAAGCAACTTTTTGTTAAAAGTTGCGTTTTGGTTTGTGAAGAAAACGTGATTTTGCAAAAGCTGAGGATGCAGTCCATTTGCTAAAAAGCCCGTGCGCGTTTATTTCTATACGTTGGGTTGTGCTTGCAATTTACCAAATTAACCTCAGAGTCTCAATTCCTCAGTTCTCACGCCAAACCTCAGACCTCTCATCTCATCTCTCTGGTCTTTTGCCAAGCTCACTCTCAAAATCTCCATACACACAACAATCAGACATTTCACAACACTCAAACCAAAGCATCACAAAACATAATTTTGATTTAATCAAAAATACATGCAAAAAATCTCACCAGTAAACAAAGCAAATTGAGACCCATATGCAAACACAAACACACCCAAATGCAAAATCAATAGATCGGCGAAGGATGATGGATAAACGGAGCTGGGCCTTGAACTAAAAAGTAAAAATAGCCTAAAGAGCAACAAGATTAGGCCAAATAAAGAAAAATGAACAAAATATTCCCAAAAAAAAAAAAAAAAAACTTACTAAAATTTTTTTAATAAATATTAATTTGTAACTTGTTCAACTCATTTCATAAAAATAATCTTTAATTTCATTTAAAAAAAAACAATATCATCATTTCAAACTCTTTCTTGCCTTATAACTCTCATCTTAGCATTCTCTGTTCTCACTTTATCTCTCATTTATCCATTCTTTCTTTCATTTTCATTTTATTGGAAGGAAATTATGAAACTTCATATATTCATGTTTTTTTTTTTTTTTTTGTGATGATAATATATTCAAGTACTTTTTTTTATTAGATTTTGTATGATGTAAGTTTCTATTGATTACCTTAGAAAAAAAATTCTTAAGCCACCACTATCTACCCACATAAGATAGTTGTGAAAAATGGTGTAGCAAAAGTTATGACTCTAGATTACTCGATATTATGGCCCAAGCAATTGCAGGCCCAGGTTTGACTCTAAGAGTGACATAATTTATACACGTACATTTGGGTATATATGTATGAGTGAAGTCTCATATTGAATAATAATGAGAAGAGTGAGTGATTAATATAATTTATTATTTACCATCGCACATCCTTGGTGCGATGGTCATTCTACAAGTATAAGTGCTTGTGGGGTGTGGGGGACAAGAGTTGGGGTTCAAGTCTCTAGAGGGGAGTTTCACACACATATACACTTAGATTAGACTGGATTAGAATTTTTATCTTGTATATAAAAAAAATTATTATTTGAGTTCAAATTCATAAATTTAAACTTTCGAGTTAAGTGTGGATTTCAGTTAGCTCAACTGGTAAAGTTTCTAGTAGTTGAATAAGAGACCTCAATTCCCGCTTATACTAAAAACCCATTAATGTCTTGTTCTGGTAACAAAAAACTATCATTAGGAGCAGATGTCATAGGTTAAAAGTCTTTCTCAAAAAAAAAAAAAAAAAAAACTTTTGGATTAAGTGATGTTCTATATTTTATATTAATCCATTCGCGTGTACACTAATTGATATTTTAATATAAGAAAACAACAAAATATAGAATATTCATTATATTCCTGTTTTCTTCCACATAAATTAAATGATTTTTAATTAATAGTTACATAGAAACCAATTATAAATTTAATTTATGTTATTATATAATTATCCCAAATTTAAAAAAAGAAAATGTTTTACTAATATTGTCAAAATTATTTTCATAATTAGCAATTTATTTAAATAATATTATCGTTATGTGAGTCCCAGGTGTTGTAAGTAAGATTTCATAAGATAGTTTCACGTAAGTAAGATCTAATAAGATAATTTCATGATATACCTTCTTGCCAAACGAATACTAGATTGATCTTTCATCAAAAAAAAAAAAAAAAAAAAAAAAGATTCATGATCAAATTTAGCTGGAGCTCCCAAGTCCCAACAATTAGCTCCAAATAGTTGCCTATGAGAGTGTGACAAAGAGTTGGGTTTTAATTTGATTTTGGTCTCAAGTCTTAATCTTTACGATGGATTTTTTTATTAATAAAGTTTTCTGAATTGACTAGTAGTTGATGAAAATGATTTTATGAGTTGGTCAAAATTTAGATACAGTATTTTAGGTGCTATTCCTTAGGTTCTCTTCTTAAGATTCTGCCATATGACTACTTAACTAAAAATATATTTTCTTTCCATGAGAAAAAATTCACATTGTAAAATCTTAAAAGGAGAAACTAAATAACAGCACCTTAGTATTGTACCTAAATCTTACTTTATGAGTTATGACACTTCCAAAAGCCAATCCATGTTTAAGAATTCTAGTAAGTATTTTAATCATGTTTCTTAGAAAGAAAAGACAGATTCAGGTTTCTATCAAAGTTGAAATATTTCAGGTAATGTTGTTATTAGTATTTATGTTTCAAAAAAATACGTGAAAATAAATGTTGTTCTTATTTAAGTATTGCGACATTATTTAAGTATTATAAAAATATGTATAGGTAAAATTTTGTTAAACAACCATCCAAAAAAGCCCAAATTTGTTTCCATTTTAGGAGATTCTCCAAAGGGAGAAACCCCTACAAAAATAAGCCTATGCCACTATTTGCGTCGAACATGCGATATTTTTTAGGGTCGGTTAGAAAAGTGGAAAAGTGAGAGGTAGAAAAATTATGGAAGGATGGAAAAGTAGGAGGATTGAAAATATTTAGTTTTCCCTATTGTGTGTTCGGTTGGAGGGGTGAAAGAGTGAGAGAGTGGAAAACTCTTTTGTTTGGTTAGAGAAAAAAAGAGAATGATGAAAAATGTAATTTATATAAATTCACTATTATACCTTTATTACATAATATGTAAGAAATAGATTTATTTATAATAATTAAATAATATAAAATTTATCACATCATATATATAAATTTTTATTATTATTTTTATTATTTTAATGTAAAAATTAGATCAAGTCACGTTGAAAAACAAAAAAAAAACCTTATAAACCTTGAGTGGGAGCGCTCTCTACCCGATGTGGGACTGTTGGTAGTGCTTGTCACTTCCTCTAGTGAGGTGCAACGCTAGCCACTTCCTACACTCGCGGCTAGAGGGATAAACCGTGAGGACTTGGCTCCCCAAAGCGGATAAACCTCCCTTAGTGTGCCGGGAAAAATCCCCCACATTAGCTTTTCTGATGATGCGAGGATCATCAGGCAAAGTTGAAGAAAGAAAAGGAAAAAAAGAAAAAGAAAAAAAAAAAGAACATTCACGCTCAAGAAAGAAAAAAAAAAAAAAAAGAAGAGAACGTAAAAAAAAAAAATAATAATAATAAGATGAGAATAAAATATTTTCATATAAGTGTTGCCATAAAAAATAAAAACACAATTTTTTAGAGTCTTTTGGCTAAATATTGTCATTTTCAAAGTTTATTTGCATTATATGTACTGTTTCAAGTTATTTGAGATTTTGAGGAGAGAGACTGAATTTCGGCAACACCGTTGCCGAAATTCAATCAAAAAGTTGGAGAGAGAATTTCGCTTCTAACAGTGGGTGTACTAGGGTGAGAGAGGTGAGTGAGGGTGCCCAAAAAAAAAAAAGTTGCCCCCCTATTTCGGCTATGCCATTGCCGAAATAGGGGGGCAAAATTTTTTTAATTTTTTCCTCCTATTTTGGCAATGGTATTGCCGAAATAGGAGGGAAAAAATAAAAAAATTTTGCACAAAAAATTTTTGTGATTGGTGCCAGTGCCATTGCCGAAATAGCTAAAAAAATAATACAATTGATTTGTGGCAATGCTATTTCGGCAATACAAATGAATTGTAAAATTTATTTTTTTTCTCTATTTCGGCAATGCTATTACTGAAATAGAGGGGAAAAAATAATTTTTGCAATTAGTTTGTGGCAATGCCATTGTCGAAATAGAGGGAAAAAAAATAAATTTTGCAAATAGTTTGTGGCAATGCTATGCTATTGTCGAAATAGAGGAGAAAAATTAAATTTTGCAATTTGTTTGTGGCAATGCCATTGCCAAAATAGAGGGTAAAAAATTACAATTCATTTCTGGCAATGCCATTGCCGAAATAGAGGGGAAAAAATAAATTTTGCAAATAGTTCGTGGCAATGCTATTGCCGAAATAGAGGCAAATTTTTTTAGTTTTTTCCCTCTTATTTCGGTAATGGCATTACCGAAATAGGAGGATAAAAAAAAAAAAAAACCCCTATTTCGGTAACCCCATTGCCGAAATAGGAGGGTTTATTGTTTTTTTTTTTTATTCTCCTGAAATAGGAGAATAAAAAAAATAAAATAAAATAAACCCTCCTATTTCGGCAATGGGGTTACCGAAATAGGGGTTTTTTTTTTTTTTTTTTTATCCTCCTATTTCGGTAATGGCATTACCGAAATAGGAGGGAAAAAACTAAAAAAATTTGCCTCTATTTCGGCAATAGCATTGCCACGAACTATTTGCAAAATTTATTTTTTTTCCTCTATTTCGGCAATGGCATTGCCAGAAATGAATTGCAATTTTTTTCCCCTCTATTTTGGCAATGGCATTGCTACAAGCTAATTGCAAAATTTAATTTTTCTCCTCTATTTCGACAATAGCATTGCCACAAACTATTTGCAAAATTTATTTTTTCCCCTTTATTTCGACAATGGCATTGCCACAAACTAATTGCAAAAATTATTTTTTCCCCTCTATTTTGGTAATAGCATTGCCGAAATAGAGGAAAAAAAAATAAATTTTACAATTCATTTGTATTGCCGAAATAGCATTGCCACAAATTAATTGTATTATTTTTTTAGCTATTTCGACAATGGCACTGGCACCAATCGCAAAAAATTTTTGTGCAAATTTTTTTTATTTTTTCCCTCCTATTTCGGCAATACCATTGCCAAAATAGGAGGGAAAAAATTAAAAAAATTTTGCCCCCCTATTTCGGCAATGGCATAGCCGAAATAGGGGGGCAACTTTTTTTTTTTGGGGCACCCTCACTCACCTCTCTCACCTGAGCACACCCACTGTCAGAAGCGAAATTCTCTCTCCAACTTTTTGATTGAATTTCGGCAACGATATTGCCGAAATTTAGTCTCTCTCTTCAAAATCCCAAATAACTTGAAACAGTACATATAATGCAAATAAATTTTGAAAATGGCAATATTTAGCCAAAAGACTCCAATTTTTTACCTTATTTTTTTCTTTTTATTTTTCATTATCCTTATTTGCATGACTAAAAGACAAAAGATTAGTTTGCTCTGTGCTCAACGCGTGGTTGACTGGTTGGGTAGTAGGACAGGTTGATCTACTTATAGGAGCTACCTACACAACTGTAATGTATCTATTCCGTGCGGGACAACAAGTCTAACCACATTTAAAGAACGCGGCTCAATGTGTTAACCATAATTATCTTCCAATAGGATAATTATTGTTCAGTTTCTGAGGCTATGGAGAGAGATGTTCCAGCCCTTCCTTTTTTGTATGCTGATATTCATAAATAAAATTTTTATTCAGCAAAAAAAAAAAAAGGATAATTATTGTTCAGTTGTGTGTCACAAGTTTGGAGCCAATCATACAATATGGGCTTTCAAAGCAATATCTCTTTGGTGGTGGGGAATTTGTATTGACTCTCAAAGCTAAAGTGTACAGTGCTGAAAATTAAGATTGTGGTCTGTGCATGATGCCAGAAGGGCATTTACAGCAGCACACCGTGCATTGTGGCAAAAATGGGACAAGAAACAAGAGTGAATGTCAACTCAAAACTGAAACATATTTCATAAAAAGATTTTTTTTTGATGATCATATTTCATAAAAAAATAATATGATAGCCTACACAATATGTGATACATCACAAATTTATAGAAATAATTCTTAGGAAAATTAAACATATAACCAAGCCTAAAAATATATCCCCCAATTTCCTAAGCCTAGAAACTTGTTTATTCTAAAACTATGAAGAGTTTTAACCCGTGCCACTTGAATTGCTAAGAGATGTTGATTTTCCCATGAATATTTTAGACTTCCTCTTGGACTTCGTGTTGCTAGAAGTTTTATCGGTTCTGCTAATGCTCCTGCATAAGGCTACCTGAGTTTGAAAAGAATTAGTTGAACTAACCTTGCTTCAATCTCTTTCAATGTCAGCATAGCTTCTTTGAATAATCTACTACTTAGCAACCCAAATCCTATTTAACGAACAATGTATATAGTTTCTTGTACGTGGATGAAATGGAAGATTAATGAATTGCTGGCAGGAATTCCGATGGGCATGAAGATCAGAGCACTAGGATTCCCCTATGAATAGTTTACAAAACAAGAATGAGTAATGCTATATCTACAACAATTTCATAATAATTTCATAACAAATATTATACGGAAACCTTTTATTTGTTCTAACATGAACCCACCACTGATATCATTTTTTTATTTACTATAATAGCTTGCTACATATGATTTATTACGAAAATATGGTGAACGTAACATTTGTTAAACAAGAATAAGCCTATTTATTAGGTTAGAGACTAACTAATGTGGTTGGTTGAGGACTCTCTAATAGTTAAATTAATGAAGAGAATTATAAAACAAGCTCAGTAAAATCACAGAGTGTGAAGATAGTGGAACATTTACCTTTCTCTTAGGTTTTCTAAAAACCCAAAGTTAAATGAATAAACCCCCAATTGTTTTTCAAAATCAACCTCCAACCCACAGAATTAGAGAGAATACCAATTTTCTTAACCCAAAACCATTCCCAATGTAATCTCTTATCCATCAAACAACCACCCTGGGTCATAGCAACACATTCTATCACCCTCGCTCTAGGTATTGCCACCCTAATACTCAGGTGACCATTCACTAAGGAGAAAGTCTATAGACACAAAAATTTGACACTTGTTGATGTGACAAATTGTTAGTGGTAGGTTAAAAAAATAAGGATAGGATACTATTTTTGTCCCTAAACTTTATTAAAAGTTTGTTTTTCATACCTAAACTTTAAGAAGTTCTTTTTTGTCTCTAAACTATTAAAAAGTTTATATTTCATCCCTAAACTATTGAAAATGATTTATTTATGTTCTTAAACCTTACTAGAAGTTTATTTTTTATTCCTAAACTATTGAAAAAGTTCTTTTTTATCCTTATTTTTGTCTCTATACCATTCACAAAATTATTTGCAAAGTTTAGGGTTGAAAAAAGAACTTTTTAAAGTTAATTTAGGGACAAAAAACAAACTTTTAATAAAGTTTAGGGATCAAAATAGTATTTTACCCAAAAAATAATATCACTGGTAGGTTTAGATAAGAACTAATAAAATTTTGTCAATTCAACTATTGCGAAAAAAGTTGTGAAAGTTTATGTGTATGTAATTTTTCTTCACTAAATCAATTACCTATCATTCCTAAAGACCGTCGTTCGAAGTTTCTTGATCCACATTAGATCTCTCCATTGGCAAGTCTACTTGATAGGGAATAAAATGGATATCTCATCTATAGTCTCGTACGCAAGGAAGTCAATACCGTACCGGAGGCTATACCGGTTTGGCCACCGGTACGATATATTTCGGATACCGGTCAATACCAGTGTACCGTTTCGGGTTTACCGCTATTTTATATATTTAATATATACACACACATGAAATCTCTATTTACCATAAAACATTACTTCTTGTTTACAATAAAACATTTCTTCAGTTGTTTATTGCATACAAAGAAAAAAAACAATATAAAAAAAAAAATAATTGTTCATTGGATACAAAGAAAACAAATAATACAAATAATTAAGTTAACACAAACTACATAGGATCATATACTCCCATCCATTAAAAGGATCTACTTCAGGACCATAATATACATGAGTATTATCATCTGGCTCTTAAAAAATTGCCACAATTACAAAAAAAAAAAAAAAAAGCATTTTGTGTTCCGGTCCGATACGGCCGGTACGAGACCGGTATGACCGGAATTCGCCGGTACGGCCGGTATGGCCGGTATTTTTTCCGGTACGAAATAGAAGTATACGTGTACCGGTACGAGGCCGGTACGGTATGTACTGGCCGGTACGGTACGGTATTGACTCCACTGCTCGTACGTCCATATCATTTTCGGTCGTCCAGAATAAGAGAATGTTGCATCTTTCCACAATAAGACCATAATTAGTCGTCCATGTATGGTGTGTTAGTCGTCCACACATCATACTCGTCCACAAGAATTATCATTTTACACTTAAACAATTTTAACCACACTTAGATACTATAAACGTAATCTTCTCCACAAGCCCATTATCTCATAATGTGGGAGAAACCTCAATGTTGAGGATATTATAGAAAAAATCTAGAACCATACAATTTTTCTCAACAACTTTACCATAACTTAAATGTGATAGGTTGTGAGTAGTGATAAAAAATGGTGAGTTTATACGAAAGTAACAAATAGACAATCACAGTCTACCACATAAAATAATTGTGAAAAATAGTGTAGTAAAAGTTGTGATCTTAGAATTACTCGATATTATGGCCCAAGTAATGGCGGAGCTAAGGTAAGACTCCAAGAGGGACATAATTTAAACACGTAATATATGCACATAGACTTGAAACACACAATATACACACGCACACGCACACACACACACATACATGTATATAGGAACACACATATGTGGCATGAATGGAATCTCATAATGAATACTAATGAAATGAGTGAATGATTAATATAACTTGGCTGGGCTCAAATTCATAAACTTAAACTTTTGGGTTAAGTAGTATTTTATATGTTATAGTAACTATTCAACCGGAGGTTTCCAAGGTGTTATTGACTTATTTCTCCTGTGCATGTATAAACGAATTCATGTGTATAATAGTTTATATTCTAGTGTAAGAAAAGAAAAGAAAAAAATAGCACATTCGTTATATTTTTAATGTTTTTTTTTTTTCATGAATATGCAGTTTTCTTCGACTTATGAATTAAAAAGATTTTTAATACTTACATAAATACCAATTATAACTTACGTAAATCTATATAATTATCCCTAAATTTTATAACTTACTGGTATAAGAAAACGTCATATTTATGAAATAAAAAAAGTCTAAAGATTTTTAGTACCAATTATAACTTACGTAAATTTACGTAATTATTCTTAAATGTTATAACTTACTAGTAGAAGAAAACGGCATATTTATGAAAAAAAAAAAGAGAGAGTCTACTAGTAGAATTCTTGTGCAATGCACAAATTAATTAAAAATTATATGTAAAAAAAAAGAAAAAGTTTTATTGATACCGTTAAAATTAACTATATATTTTCATAATTAGTGATTTACCTCAATAAAAGAGAATTAATTAAAAATTATATGTAAAAGAAAGAAAACGTTTTATTAATACCGTCAAAACTATTTTCATAATTAGTGATTTAGATCCCATGGTATACTATTTTTATAATTAGTAATTTACCACAATAAAAGAGAGATCTCATGATACCTCCTCATGAGATAGCTTCTTGCCAAACAAACACCACACCATATTGTTCAAAAGAGTTGGGCTTTAGGTCTCAAGTCTTAATCTTTACGTGGGAATTTTTTTTTTTCGAATTGTCAAGTAGTCGACGAAAATGATTTTTTGACATTTCCAAAAGCTAATCCACATTCAAGAATTCCAGTAAGTAGTTAATCATGTCACCTTTTTTCTTTATTAATAAAAGAATGACAGATTGTGGCTCCTATCAAAGATATTCTACATTTTGTTTCCATTTTAGGGGATTCTCCAAAAGAAGAAACCTCTCCAGAAATAGGCGCATGCCACTATTTGTGACGTGCACACGATATTCTTTAGTAAAAGGCAAAAGAATAGCTCGCTCTGTGCTCAACGTGTGGCTGCGTGGCTTGGTATGAGGACAGGTTGATCTACTTATAGTAGCTATCTACACAACTATAATGTATCTATACCATGTGGGACAAACTAGTCTGTGACCACATTTAAAGAACGCGGCTCAATGTGTTACCCTTAATTCTCTTCCCAATCATACAATTATTGTTCAGTTGTTTCCGTCACAAGTTTGGAGCCTATCAAATAATAGGGTGTGGCTTATGTCTAGTGCTCCAGTGCACTGGAGCTGCACCGATTGTGACACATGTCTATTTTTAGACACGTGTCACAATCGCAACGCGTCCAGTGCACTGGAGCATTGGACGTAAGCTACGCCCCAAATAATATATATATATATATATATGTGTGTGTGTGCGCGCGCGCACGCGCTTTCAAAAGCAATGTTTCTTTGGCGGTGAAGTTGTATTGACTCTCAATGCGTATAGTTTACAATTAATGCTGAAGAATAAAATTGTCTCTGATGAGTGATGACGGAAGGGTATTTGCGACTGCAACAGCCCAACGTGCATGGGTTGTGACAAAAATGGGGCAAGGTATATCACTCAATTCACTTTCAATGATGACAGACTGACAGTTGAGACGAGAATAAGCTAAAGTGAAAACGACTCAAAATTGAAACATATTTCATAAAAGATAATCTGTTATCCTACACAGCATGTTGATACAATATTCCAAAGTCATAGAAATAATTCTTAGGAAAACTAAACATGATAACTAAGCCTAAAATATATATCCTCCAATTTCCTAAGCCTTGAAACTTGTTTATTTTAGAACTATGAAGAGTTTTAACCTATGCCACTTGAATAGCTAAGAGATTTTGATTTTCCCAGGAATTTTTTAGATTTCAGCCTGGACTTGGTGTTGCTAGACGTTTTATCAGTACGCACTGCTAATGTTCCTACATCAGGCTACCTGAGTTTGAAAAGAATTCGTTGAACCAGCCTTGCTTCAATCTCTTTCAATGTCAGCATGCTTCTTTGAATAATCTACTACATAGTAATCCAAATCCTTTTTAACTAACAATGTTTATAGTTTCTTGTACGTCAATGAAATGGAGGAGTGAACCGCTGGCAGGGATTCTGATGGGTTTGAAGATCCGGAGCACTAGGTTTCATTGATGAATAGTCTACAAAACAAGAAGGAAAAAATTTAACTATAAAATTGGTTGTAGCGTAAGGCTATAATCTTACTTAATATATTTTTATTAGAGGTGAATTTTGATAAATCTATCATTGGATTATATTTTCTTCTTATATCCTCACCTGCAAATTTTCTTAAAAATTAAATATTAATAGTTATGTCATAATAAATTGTTTAAATTGTAAGTTTTTGTAATTTAAAATTATGCATAAAATATAAACTTATAGATCATATAGAAAATAATATTTGATTAACACAAAATTTGACATGTATATTAAAGGCATAAAAAACATACAATTTAATTGTTAGATTAAATTGATAATGTTCAATTTACTTATTATATTCATGTTAATTATTTTCAGATTTGAACATGGCATCATTTAGCCCACTTGTTACCATTCTTAATCAAAACAAATTGACTGGATCTAACTATATTGACTAGAAAAGAAATTTGGACATAGTTCTTACAGTTGAAGAGCACAAATATGTGCTTACTCAACCATATCATAGTTTTCCTTCATTAGATGCTCCTCCTGAGGAAAAATAACGATATGATCGTTGGCAGAAATCTAATGAAATGGCCAAGTGCTACATCCTAGCATCCATCTTAAATGTTTTACAGTATCAAATGCAGGATGTAGAACTAGCTTCGGACATTATGCTGAGTCTGAAGGAGATGTTTGGTGAGCAAGGCCGCTCTGCAAGGCAAGAAACCATGAGGCAAATTTATAATACCAAAATGGCTGAAGGTAATTCAGTGAGAGAGCTTTGTCTTATAATGATCTCTAATCTGAATACATTGGAAGTTTTGGGTGCCGACATTGATGGAGAATCCCAAGTGGATATGATACTCCAGTCACTACCGGAATCATTCAAGGAATTCAGACTTAATTATAACATAAACAAAAAGATTTATTCTTTGTCTGAATTAATGAATGAGTTGGTAGCGGCGAAAGGCATCCTTGGTACTTTTAGTGTTAAAGCCAATATGGGTGAAGCTTCAACTTCTCAACCTAAGTCGGAAGGCAAGGGTAAGAAGAAGAAGAAGGACTTCACTAAGTAAGAGGGTAAGCAAATTGCCTTAGAAGTTGCCAACAAGGGAAAGAAAATCAAAGGAAAATGTTTCCACTGTGGTGAGAAAGGACATTGGAAGAGGAATTGTCCAAAATTCAAGGCTGCCAATAAGGGTATGAATAGTTCATTCCTCCTTGAAATATGTTTAGTACGAAATCCCACGGATTCCTAGTGTGTAGATTCAGGTTGTACTAATTATATCTGCAATTCTTTGCAAGGGTTCCAAGAGACCAGAAGGCTTAATGAAAGGGAATTGTTTCTTACTTTGGCTGATGGGAGCAAGATTCTAGTTGTAGTTGTTGGTGTTTATAATTTATGTTTTGAGTCAAGGGTTTTAATATTAGATGACTGTCTGTATGTACCTAATGTTCGTAGGAATTTAATTTCTGCAACTTATTTGGGTAAATATGGATATTGTGTTATCCTTAAAGACAATGTTGTAATAAAAAAGGATAATGTTTATCTATTCTAGCAATATTGTGGATGGTCTTTATATTTTGACTCCTGATAAGCATGAATTATATAATTCTGAATTAGATAATAACCCTCATGTAAAATCATTAAAAAGAAAGTTTCCTTTTACTAATGATGCATATTTTTGGCACTTGCGTTTGGGTCATATAAATCCAAACAGAATTCAAAGATTGATCAAAGATGGACTCCTAGAGCCAATGGACTTTGATGAATTTTCAGTTTGTGAATCTTGTTTGGAAGGCAAAATGACCAAATGACCTTTTAATGCAAAAGGTAGAAGAGCTCAAGATTTGCTTGAATTAGTTCATACAGATGTATGTGGTCCTATGTCAACCCAAGCCAAAGGAGGTTATGAGTATTTCATCACTTTCACCGATGATTACTCAAGATATGGTTTTGTGTACCTAATGAAACGAAAGTCTGAAGCCTTTGAAAAGTTCAAAGAGTTTAAGGCTGAAGTTAAGAATCAATTGGGTAAACGCATAAAGGCCATTCGATCTGATCGTGGTGGCGAATACCTTTTTGGGGATTTCAAGGATTACTTGACCAAAATGGGATTGTATCCCAATTGACTGCACCTCGAACTCCCCAACAAAATGGTGTAGCAGAAAGAAGGAATATACTCTTTTAGAAATGGTTAGGTCCATGATGAGTTACTCAACTTTACCGATTTAATTTTGGGGTTATGCTTTAAATACAGCAATACATCTTTTGAATTTAGTTCCATCAAAATCTGTTCCCAAAACACCCATGAAATTGTGGAGTGGGCGTAAGCCTAGTATGAAATATTTCCACATTTGGGGTTGTCCAGCACATGTGTTAAAAGGAAAGCCTGATAAATTGGAACCAAAATCGGAAGTGTGTTTGCTTGTGGGTTATCCAAAAGAAACTAGGGGTTATTTATTCTATGTACAAATACTAAATTCTTGGAAAATGACTATATGAATAATTTTACTCTTAGAAGTAGAGTTGTTTTGGCTGAAATGAATGAATCTGTAAATGAACAACCAATGAATGTAACTAGGGATGATGTAGCTGTATTGGATACACCACAAGATACTACTCATGAGATGTTTAGTACACAGGTGCCTCTTCGTAGTGGGAGAATTGTTCGGCCTCCTATAAGATTCATAGGTTCGGGAGAAACTTATGAAGCTATCTCAGAACAGGCTGAATTGGATCCCTATACTTATGAAGAGGCAATGAATGATGTAGATGCACATCATTGGGTCAAAGCTATGAAATCTGAATTAGATTCCATGTATTCCAATTAAATTTGGAATCTTGTAAAGGCGCCTAATAGTATTAAACTTGTTGGTTGCAAATGGGTTTACAAGAGGAAGAGAGAGATAGATGGAAAGGTTAAAACCTTTAAAGTAAGGCTAGTGGCGAAAGGGTATACTCAAAAGAAAGGTATTGATTATGAAGAAACCTTTTCACCAGTAGCAATGCTTAAATCTATCAGAATTCTCTTATCCATTGCTGCTCATTATGATTATGAGATTTGGAAAATGGATGTCAAGACTGCATTTCTCAATGGCAATCTTGAAGAAGAAATCTATATGATGCAACCGGAAGGTTTCATAGCAAAGAACCAAGAGCATATGGTATGCAAGTTGAAAAAGTCTATTTATGGACTTAAGCAAGCATCCCGGTTATGGAACATCAGATTTAATCAAGCAATCAAGTCATTTGGTTTTGAACAAAATCTTGATGAACCATGTGTGTACAAAAGACATCAAGACAAAGTAGTAATGTTCCTAGTGCTTTATGTTGATGATATTCTACTTATTAGAAATGATATAGGGGTAATGTCATCAGTAAAGGTTTGGTTGTCATGCCAATTTGATATGAAAGACTTGGGTAAGGCTAACTTTATTCTAGGGATCAAGTTTTGGCGAGATCGCAAGAATAAGATGTTAGGCTTATCACAAGCTAGATATATAGAAAAGGTTCTAGAACGGTTTAGCATGCAAAACTCCAAGAAATGATTACTTCCTTTCAGACATGGAGTTCCTTTGTCTGATGACCAAAGGCCTAAGACACAAGAGGAAGAAAATATGATGAGACAAGTTCCTTATGCTTCTGTAGTTGGAAGTCTCTTGTATACCGTGCTTTGCACTAGACCAGATATCTGTTATTTAATTGGCATGGTCAGCCGATATCAATTAAATCCAGGACCAAAACATTGGCAAGCTGTAAAGCATATTCTCAAGTATCTATGGAGAACGAGAGATTATATGCTTGTTTACCGTTGTGAGGATTTAATTCCCATTGGCTATACAAATTCAGACTTTTAGTCGGATCTAGATTTCAAAAAGTCCACTTCAGGTTGTGTGTTCACCTTGGGAGGTGGAGCCATAAGTTGGAGGAGTGTAAAACAATCTTGTATTGCGGACTCCACCATGAAAGCTGAATATGTTGCTGCTTGTGAGGCAGCAAAGGAAGTTGTTTGGTTCAAGAAATTCCTTTCTAATCTTGGTGTTATGAGAATGGAGCAAGTTTCTATCACATTGTTTTGTGACAATAGTGGAGCAGTTGCACAATCAAAAGATCCAAGGAATCACAAGAAAGGAAAGCATATTGAGAGAAAGTATCACATCATTCGAGACATTGTTGCTCGTGGAGATGTGGTGTTAGAAAAGATTGAAAGTGCAAATAATCTAGCAGATCCCTTTACCAAAACCTTGCCTCAAAGGACCTTCGAGTCACATTTGGAAGGAATGGGAGTTAGATTAGTGCACAATAGTCTTTAGGGCAAGTAGGAGATTGTTAGGATTAGTGCCCTTAAATCCTATTGTAATATGCCATGTATGATATTATGTATGACATTATGTATTAAATGATGTATGATTTAATATTGTGATTAATAAAGTTGCTTTATTTTTATCTAAAATGATGGAAACATGAATATTTGGATATTATCATATAGTCCATGAGATGCATAGTATGTGATTTAGTCACAGAAGATATAGATCACAAGTTCTTTGTAAACTTAGAATTTTAGTTCGTAGTCGGTAATGAAATTGGGCATTTCATTTGCGAAGACTATAACATATCAACTAAGATGATTTGTCTTGATCATGGAAGTAGAGACTTCTAGTTGATGTGTTGATATGTCTTAAGAGTTAAGACATATTAAACTAGACTGCTGTGAGATTTATTATTCTCCTAACAACTGTCAATTAAATAATAAATCTCACAACTTATATTTACATGAACTCTTAATCCTGAGAGAATAATGAACCTGATCATGAAGTGTAGATTGCTTTGATATATCAGGAGTGAGATCTAAAGTATCGGTCAAACCTCAATATGTTGGGCAGCCACATTTAGTGTTGATGGAATATATATTCTTAAGATGGAATTCATAGTCTCTTAACGGAGATATAAAATATTCCCTTGAGATAAGTTTAATGGGTTCAGTTATTCAGAGAGTTATGCCTAATCACTTTAGTAAGACTAAAGTATATATTTATGAAATTAGATTTCATAAATATATGATGAATAACTTTAAAAGGATTAAACCGGGTACTCAAGGATTAAGATGTAGTAATTCACAAAGTGGCAGTCTACATTCATGACTTTGTATTACTACGAATATTTTATGAAGGAGTTGCATGTGCAATAAAGTCTTGAGAAATAATTTATTAATAAGGCCTAGAGTGCAATTATATTTATATAGTGGTATTAAATATAATTAACTATAACTTTGGACTTGTTAAGAGTTGATAGAAAAGCCCAAGACCCATTGGAGCTAGTGTCTTATTTGTTCTCTTTTGGTTTCACTCCAAGTTACACACACTAAAACCCAATTGGGAAGGTCCAAAAGGCTAACCCAATTAGATAATCAGTTATGTAGAGAGAAACATTCAGAATTTTATATATGAAATGGCTTGTATGTTGGTAGTAAGAGAAAAACTCCTACATATACTCTCTAGAACATATACACATAATTGATTGAGAGATCACATATCTTGGGTATCAAGTGGAATTGGAGTGAAGATTAAAAGTTTTTTCAAGTGCTTTTCATCTTCGGTTTTGAAATTCACCATACCAAGGTAAATTTCAACACTGTAGAGCTGCTGTCAAGCTTCGGTTTTTGAAATATATCTTCGGTTTTGAAATTCACTAAAACTTACATAGTGTATGTTATCAATTGCGAATGAAGTAGATCCATTAATTTTCCGCTGCGTATGTTTTGTATGCAATACAAACATGTTTTTTCTAACACTGTAGAGCTGCTGTCAAGCTTCAACATTAATCCTTGATAGATATGATTCTATCGAGCTATCTGTCAAGATTTAATGAACAACACTTCTTTATTTGTTTCTTGGATAAATTTACATGACTTTAGTACTAAACTTGAACTTTTGTTCCTTGAAGTACTAAACTCATCCTAGATCTACCCAATTACAAGCAAAGTTTGTTTTGTCAAAGAATTAGCCAATATACATAACATATGTTTCTAACAATTTCACATATATCCTAATGGTTGCCAAAATTTTACCAAAAGTGTTTATAACTACATAAAGCATAGATAGGAAAATTGCATAATGAAGACATCACCAAACACAACTGTAAATAATATGCAATTGTGTGATTTCACCACTATATAGGTAACTTTCACAACCTACCTTTCTCAAGTATCTAGTCAACAGCCTTGTCAATTTGCCATTTAGCACCTCCAAGTATTTCAAATGGACACTTTCATGGTTGAAACTACACTCACAATTATATTTATTGAATTATCCACAAAAAGGTACATAATATATTTTTGCAATTTCATCAATTACCTCTAATTCACCCTCCCATATGAAATAACCAATGAGGTACAAGACAGGAGAGGTTACGTAATTCACTTTTTCTGTACAGGTATCATTAAAAACACTTAAGTACAAGCCTGATTGGTAGGAAGATTTTTGTTTTTGTTTTCAAAACAGTATAAAAACCATTTTCAAAACATTGAAATTGAAACTAGTTTTCAGATAATAATTTTTATATTATAAGTGTTTGGCTCTCATTTTTAAGAACAATTTTTAAAATTCTAAAAACAAAAAATAATTGTTTGGGAGACCATTTCTATTTTTGAGATTTAAAAAAAAAAAATTACAAAAATCACTTGTAGAATCTCTTGATTTTTTTTTTTTTTTTTTGGTGGATAATGATAAGGGAATAAGGCTCATGTACCCTTTTTTTTTTTTTTTAATAATGATAAGTTCAAATTTGAAGTGTGAGAATTCTTTTTGTGATAAAGATAAACTCTTTAATTTAAGAGATAAAGGAGTTTGGACAAATATATAGGGTCTACTAGTTTTAATTTATTTACAACTATGCAATTAAAAACATTTTTTGTATCTTAAAAACATCCTCTCACGCACACACACAATGCAAGCATGGCAGACATAGTTTAGAGCTTAATCATTTTTGTAAACACATCGTCCAGAGATACTTACATAACCAAACCACTAATCATCCAGAAAGACTTACATAAGAGTGGTGTAGTCCATATGAGTTTAACAAAATGAACTCCTTAACATAATAACAGCTAGAATTCAATTTGACATAATAAACAAATGCCAACACTAAGCAAGTAAACATCATCAAAAAGCTCTGTTGAATCTTTTCTTTCGCCGAGTTAAAGTCTCATACTTGTATACATCATCAGAAATGCTTGCAAAAGTTCCTGCAATAATATAAAAATATCTAAGTGCATTCTTGTTTGTGATTTAAAACCATAAGAAGATAGAATAATCTAATAAGTTTAGCCATATAGAACAAAACTACACCGAGATTTGTGATTTTTCAAAATGTACATATTAAGAAAAACTCCAAGCCTCCATATGAACATGTGCACCAAGGGCAATGGGGGACCAGGGGTAAATGATCAAAAGCAGAGCACTAACTACTGGTGAGCTGCTTTCTCAATGAACATGGATCTATGGGAATGTTTTCAGTAAGAAGATAGATGGCAATTAAAGATTTAAAATGTACAAGTAAAATCTTTAAATAGATCATAATTGAATAAATAAGAAAAAATTTAATAATCTAAAGAGAATATGAAGAACATTTAGTATGAGTGTGAAAACATGAAACTAAAAGAGGTCACCACAACATTACCAAGAAAGAAAAAGTTCAGTACATCTATTTAATGTAAATTATATGTGGCCGTAAACATTTTTTTATTTATTTTTTATAGTTAAAAGTAGTTGTTTGTATGGGGAAGTGGCAGGTAGCATGTTAAGATTGCTGTTCTATTGGTCTGTCGGATAAGTGGCAGGAAATAAGAAATTTAGAGTCCATTTATCTTCAATCACTTGATAAATAAATAAACTTGCTTAAAGTTGATGACCAATACATACCACTAGGTTTTCCAATCACTGAGTATATACGTGCTATTTACTCAACTATCTCAACATAACCGACAACAACCACAACCATGATATATAAGGTATCTATCGTAAGTATAACGCCATATAAAGCCACTCAATCAAGGTAATCAATCATAAACCTCAATAACAAAATCAGAAAAGACTCTTATGAGCTTAGGATTGCTCTTCCATCAACATGCCTAAAAAAACACTAACTACCTATGAACTTCTATATTTTTTTCTTTCCAAATAAGGCAATATATTTGTCAGTAACGGCTACAATGGAGACAAAAGATTTCATAAAAGAAGAATTACCAAAGTCAGTGAGTGGTTTACATATTTATAAAAACATCAGTAACCAAATGGTGTAAGTTGAAGGCAAATACATTTACACACCAAAAGCAAATACTAAAGATCTATTCATTTTTGAGAGGACCGAGAGGGGGGGGGGGGGGGGTGTGGAATTACCAAAGATAAAAACCAATCCCTTTTCTAAAATAGTAAATTGAGAATGGAAGATGTAAGCACTCCCTTATTAACAACTAGATAACTAATATTACACGTAACAAAGAAGGTGTAAGGCATGATAGATGACACCTCAAGAGACCAATATTGCTGAGTTACAGCCCTTGCGTGTAATGTGATTCTGCAACACCTCAACAGGCAAAGGTTTCTAAATCATTCAAGGAGAATTGGAAAAGATTGGTCATGGCCAACCACACAATCAGAAAAGATTGGTTCTGGCCAACCACTAAAATATTTCACATAAAAAAGAAAGGCATAATTTCTCAAGGCATCATAGATGGCACCTCAAGAGGTCAATATTTCTGACTTATCGTACTTGAGGGCAATGTGAATCATTCAAGGAGAACTGGAAAAGATTGGTCTTGGCCAACATATATACAATCAGATAATATCCTAATTATGGAGATTACCTGTAACTCTGCTTCAGATATATAATTTTAAAGGGAAAAAGGGGTCCAAACATGCAATGTTGTAAATAAACACTAACCATGAACAGAGTAATTTGGAAACCTAAAAAGTCAGGAGGGTTTATAATTATAGAAATATGGAAGGCAATTAGACTCAGATTGCCTATGGTGGATGGGTATGAGATCTTATTTGGTATGCTTAATCTGTTGCCAAGTAATCCTACATGTTACATAGTTTGGCTGGCTAAATCAGGGCATCGACTATCAAGATAATGCTCTTTTCTATAAACTACTAAAGAAAAATTATATTTAGGAATCACTTGTCTCTGACTCTCTTGGTTGTGATATCTCCAAGGATTTAAGGAGCAAGATTTTGAGTTGGAATTCAAATGTCAGACCACTAGGTAATATGTAATTTGAGGGGGGGAGAACAAAGGTAAGAGTTAAAGAAAATTGTTATTAGATTTAGAATGGCTAGAGCAATTGTAATAAATTATGCTTGGACAGAAAGGAATATACGGCTTCATGAAAAGGGTTAGGGAAAAAAGTATAATGGAATACTAAAACAGTGGAGTCAACAAAATAACACATCTCTTAAGCATATCTACTTTATTGTAATTAAGAAAAAAGGACACAAACTTTGGTAAGTAGAGATAACAGTAGTTCATGAAGAACATTATAAACATGTTTTCAATTCCTGACCAATTTAAGCAAGCAATTCCCACAAATGAGTTGCTTTTTCAATGAACATGGCTCTATGTGAAGGTTTTTCAGCAAGAAAGAGGTCATATTAAATTTTCAAGGGGACAAAAAGAGTTGAACTCATCTATCTACACATTTTAAATTATTAGTGGTAGGAAACATGAAGTTCACACTCTTCATTTATCTTCAAAAACTTGATAAATAGGCTTGCTTAAAGTTAATATCCAAGAACAATGACAACCTTCATAAACTAATTATACTAAATATAAAGCCACTCCATTACGGTAAATCAGTCAATAATAAGATTATAAAGAATGATAAATATTCATACTCATATCTAACTTATATTGAATGCCAAATGCATAGGAAGAACGAATTTTTTTTATTAAAAAAAAAAAGCATAAAAATAAGAGCGAAATGCATCTTACCTGCTCATCACTTGCACTGTTGGCTTTGTCGGGTAAAACTATACTACTTTCTACATAAGAATCAACAAAAGTTTATTGATATCAGCAAATGTCAAGATCCTTAGAGAGCATGAGAGAATAAAATGCAGTCAACGTAACAATACATTTAAGCATACCTACATTATTAGGATAAAAATGTTCAAGTTATGCTAAGGAAAGATAACAAAAAAAGTTGAAGAAAAGGATTATAAACAAGTCATTTTCAATTATTACAAAAAATTATTGAAAATCCAAGGAGAACATGAACAATATTTAGTATGCATGTGAAAACATGAAGTTAAAAGAGGTCACCAGTATGTTACCAAGAAAGACAGAGTCGAGGACGTATTTTTTTTTTTTTTTTTGAGTACAACTATCTACATAATGTAAATTACAAGTGTCAGGAAACATGAATTTCACACTGCCTATTTTTTATTATTTTTATAGGTAAGAATAATTTTATTGAATTTCTTATTGTCCATTTATCTTCAACCACTTAATTTAAGAGCCTGCCAAAAGTTGATAACCAACACAAACCAACTTTTTTTTTTTTTTTGAAGTTATCATACATCATATACTATATACTATATAATAAAAGTTGAGCTTAAAAACCGTAGTTGCGTCAAGTGGCTTTACTAAATTGTAGAATTTTTTATAGATTTTTAAAAAAATAGATATAATTTTTTTTTTTGTTCTTATCTTTTTCTCCTATAATTTCTAAATTGATAAAAATTTTAATTTGAAATCACTTCTTTGGATAAAGTTTGATAGACACAAAAACTTAATAATTTAATATCAACTTAACTTCTTCTCATCCATTAAAAAAAAAAAATCTTCTTCTTTTTTCCCCCCAAATTTTGATTTCTACCGTTTGTCAATTTGTTGTTGTTGTTGTTGTTCTTCTTCTTCTTTTAAATAAAAATTATTCTTCTTTTTTTTTCCCCCCATTTTTTGATTTCTAAGGTTTGTCAATTTGTTCTTCTTCTTTTAAAAAAAATATTTAGATAAACACAATTTTTTTATAGATTTTTTAAAAAATAGATATAATTTTTTTTTTGTTCTTATCTATTTCTCCTCTAATTTCTAAGTTGATAAAAATTTTAATTTGAAACCACTTCTTTGGATAAAGTTTGATAGAAACAAAATATTAATAAATTAATATCAACTTAACTTCTTCTCATCCATTAAAAATATATATATATATATTCTTCTTTTATCCCCCCCCCCCCCCAATTTTTGATTTCTACGGTTTGTCAATTTGTTCTTCTTCTTTTTTTAATATAAAAATTATTCTTCTTTTTTCCCCATTTTTTGATTTCTACGGTTTGTCAATTTTTTCTTTTTTTTTTTAAATATTTAGATAAACACAATTAAAAAAGAAAAAATAATTAAATAATTGATACAACTTAATTACCTATAATACATATTCTAAAGTTACATTATCTCTTTCTTCTAATCAAATATCATCTTCCTAATGGGATTTTATATAATAGAGTTTAACTAGAACCCTACTTCTCTTACAAGTACATGTGAATATAGCACTATTTAAAGTACTAGATGAGTTTGGATTTTGATATCATGATACTAAATCAATTCCATTGCTACAAGGGAATGCAGTCTTTTTTTTTTTTTTTGGAGAAGGAAATGTAGTCATTTAAATCTGACTTATAAATTATATTGCGAGAAGGAAGTATCAATTTCACACTCTCATTCTATATACACAACATGCTGCAGTCCCTCTCTTCAATTTTTTCCTTATTTACAAGGTAAATTTCTATCTTCCTCGATCTAAATGCTACAATAATGTTTGTTCATAATTTAATAGAATGAAGTTTATGTGAAAGTCTAGGCTCTACAAAACTCACAAATTTGGATTGTGGATTTTTTTTTTTTTCTGAAGGCATTGAATCCATTGATTATTGATGTGCTTGAATATGGTTCTTGGGATTTTCTTAACTTTTGTTACGGTACATATTTGATGGTTTCTTTTTTTGAGACTTCTAAGATTTAGATTTTAACTTCACACCTTCACAAATTAAATTAACATTAGACTTTTGTTTATATCAACTTCTTCTATGTGGAGTGGATATATATATCAAATAATTCATAGTACCATACATTTTTTTTTTCTCTATTCATCTCTTCTTCTACTATGTATTTGTTTACTCTAATTTATTCATCTTTATTCATTGTAGCTATCTTCTTTTTATTTTTTATTCATTGCTTTTTTTATTTTCTATTGATGTAGTTCAATTATTGCTTAAATTCTATGATTTTTTAAAAGTATTTTAGATAATGCAATTCATCTTAATTATTGATATATTTTTTTTTAATTTGGTGTTCTTAATTGATTGTGCATATTATTTCCACACTAATGGCAATATCATAATGGCTAGACACGAATGTCAATATCAAAATGGCTTGACATAGGTAATTCATATGTAAACTTTTACATTTACATTGCAATACAATATTTGTTTTCTCTTTATGTACCTTTATTTATCTATTTTTGAAATTATTTTGAATGTGGTACGCTAGAAGGTCTAGATACTTTTTTTGGTACTTTATGGAATATTTAGTTCGATCATATATACAAGAAATTTTATCACCGAATCTATTTGGGATGGAACTCATCTACAATATGAAATTAGGAGGTTTATGTGAGAAGAGCTATCTTTTTTATTTTATTTTATTGTGTTTCTATTTTCCTATTAATGTAGTTCAATTATTACTTAAATTCTATGATTTTTTTATTAAAAAAATTTAGATAATGCAGTTCATCTTAATTATTGATATTATTTTTTGATTTAGTGTTCTTAATTAATTATGTTGATTATTTCCTCACTTATGGCAACATTAAAATGGCTATAACTGGTAATTTATACGTAAACTTTTACATTTACATTGTAGTATAGATACTTTATTTTTGTAATTTATGGAATTTTTCTTTTGGTTATATATGCAAGAAATTTATATATGATTAGCACTTCTACTACTCTACGTGTTAGGAAGTATAATGGAAAGATTTTTAAGTGTTCTATATATATAAACAAATTACAATTTTACTACTAAGAGCTTCTAGAAATTTAAAACTTGCCATAATTTTTAAATTTTTCTATTTTATTTGTTATTAAATTATATTTTATTATAAAAAAATATTTTTTTAATTTATATATAATTTTTTTATTGAGCCATGCATCACACAAGCATAATACTAGAGTTATATATATTAACTCTGTAAACTTGTTGTTTATGTCTATTGTTTAATGAATCAAATTCCTTTAATTTACCAAAAACAAAATATGTGGGGTACTAGGAAAATAGCTGTCACATTCGCACATTCTCATTCTCGTCAAAAAGAATAAGAAAAAGAGAGAGCTCTCTTTTCACTTTCACACATTCTCTGACTCATCAACTTCGCTAGCCACTAGGGTTTTACAGACGATCAAACAAGCTGGGTCCACTTGCTCAATTAACTTAATATTAGGATCATACAACATCCCAAAAAGATTAGGAAAGATTAAGGATTTTGATACTTTTTCAGGTAACTTATCTGACATTATTAGCAGCTTCCTAAAACCTTCAAAGAGAGAGGGAGAGAAGAGAAGAGGGTTTAAGGTAGACATGGCAAACGGGTGGGTTGGGTCGGGTCAATCGGGTTGCAGGTCAAAACGGGTCATTTAAGTGGGTTAAAACGGTTTGGGTCAATCGGGTCGAGTCGGGTCAGGTCGACCCATATTTTTCACATGAATTTTTTTTTTTTTTTTTTTTTATGAAGAAAACAAGATGTATTTGCCATTAAAATCATGCAACAAATTACTTAATGTAAAATGCATTACTTTAAATTCACCACTTATATCAAGAACGAACTCATTTAAACTTATTAATACTTATTCAATAATTTTAAAATTATACAAATCCCAACATTGCTAACTAAAACAAAATAACACAAAGATAAATTAAAAAAATACACAAGTTTTATTTATACACAATATCAACATTCCAAAATATAAAACAAAATTACAAATGACTTATTGGATAACTCATTTGACAAAGAATAAAAACATATAAGAAATTTATAATCTTGAAAATTAATTTTATAATCTATTATCAATTGTGGTTGGCACTCTATTTTTATTTGAGAATATACATTAAAGTTTGATTGTTTACTTATTTATACATGGTCTCTTTTATAAATATCATATCATTGTTAAGCAACACACACTTTAGAAAATATCATAATTTATTTTGAAAAGCCGTTTATTTTGGACATAAATTGTTAAAAAATAAGTCTAAGCATTCATAATTTATGCTAATTTGATACTTTAGCCTCACTATTTTCACACTTATGAATGTTTCTCACACATGTCTACAAATTTAAATTTACGTTTTTAACTCTACTATAACTAAATTATCTTGGCATGTATTTTACTATTTGATATCTAAAAATCTTTATTTATTATAGAATACTCAACCATTCATCTTTCAATTCATTTACATGCAATTATGTAAATGTCTCAATTGTTTCCTTAAAACTCACAACAAACAATTAAACCAATATTGTTTTAATTTTATTTATTTTTTCACCCAAAAATAAATTTCTAAAAAATGGTTCAAGTCACGGGTTGACTCGCAAAAAACACAGGTCGGGTCATGGGTCAACTCATTTTTGCTTCGAGTCAAAAAAATCGAGTTCGGGTCGGGTATTTTTCGGGTTGGGTGAAAATTCGAACCCGTTTTGCCATATTTAGTTTAAGGATCGAAGAGGCAGTTAATAGAGTGATACTAATAAGGATTAAGGAGGGAAATGAATCGACAATCTAACTTCTCTAATACCACCGAGCCCATTGAGAACTAGAAAAGCCCAACATTTCAGCCCCATTTCTAAAAGAAACCCAAACATCCAAAAAGAGATAGAAATACCATTCACTCTATATTCTGATTAAATTTATCAATTTTATCCAATATATTTATGTAAGAAGTTTAGACCCCTTAAACCCAAACAGATTAACCTAGATAATTAGCCAAGTGATTAACTTAGGTAAATTAAACAAATCTAGGTTAACACAAATATATCATATCATGCAAAAGTACGGAATAATAAAGAACACATGATATGATGACCCAGGAAACTAAACCAGTAAAAACTTGGGGAGGATTTAATCTAGCTATCCTCAAGGTAAAACGAATTCACTATGAAAGAATTGAAGTTTACACAATAGAGACTTAGACCACTAACATCCTATTGCTACCTGCTTGTAGGAAACTTACTACCACAACCACGTGACAGCTCCGAGACCACAAACTCCTTCTTTCCTCGAATTCTCAGCAAAGCATAAGCACACCTGCTTGTATATCTTAAAGCTCTTTTATTCTACAACTGTATGATTACCAATCTCTTGACATGAATCTAGAGTTTGGAAACTCTAAGTGTTTGTGAAGGTAAATACCTCTAGATCTAACAATTAGATTCACAAACACAGCAATCAGAACTCTAAAAAAGTGGCTAGGGTTTTCCCTTATATATTTAGGGCAAAACATAAAACCCTACACGTTAAATGGGCTAGGGCAGAGTTGGAAAATTCTGTAGAAAAACAATCTGTACGACTTTCGATCGATCGAGTCTAATTCTCGATCGATCGAGCCTAACAGATCTGCATAGTGAATTCTGCAGTAACTCGATTCCAACTTTACATAATAAGACATACTTTGAGCAAGTCTAAAAACAAGACTAAAGATTGTTTTGATCATGGTTTGCCAACATTACAAATTGAAGTTCTAATACATTAGTTCCTAATTTAGAACCTAACAAACTCCCCATTTGACAATCCGTGACAAAACACAGACTTAACAAAAAGCTCAAAGTTCACAAAATAAACAGCCCATTACAAAACAAAAAGCCCTACTAACAAATTCAACCTAACTACTATCTATCAGTTGCAAAAGTAGACAGCAGCACGACTGAATCAACCAGTATATTCTTGTAACACTTAACAAACACATAAACGCATGTGTGGAAAATACAAGTAACATAAAAAAACTTTTTGATTTCACATAACACTAAGTAAAGACATATATCATGAAAAACATCATAAATATAAATCGATAAGCAATGTAGCATAGTGAAACAAGAAACATATACATAAAAATATATCTCAAATATATCTCCCCTATCATGAGCCAAAAATGAAAATACACAGTGAAGCACCTAGATACAGTCTAAAAAACTCCACAAGCTCATCAGTATCACAAAAAGATACAAAAACTCCCCCTAAGACAAAAATCTCCCGTACAAGGTTTGTACTCCTACACAGTGAAGCACCTAGATACAGTCTAAAAAACTCCACAAGCTCCTCAGTATCACAAAAAGATACAAAAACTCTCCCTAAGAAAAAAATCTCCCCTACAAGGTATGTACTCCACAATAGAATGTACTACCCCTTTTTGTGACGAATTGCCAAAGGGCACTCACTCATCATCAAAAGGAGGCGGCGGAGGAGAACATCGAAAACTCGCCAAATCTGCTCTCAAAGCACGAAGCTCATCAAGTACATCCACCAAAAGCTGACCATGAGCCGCCTAAACGGTCATGACAGTGTCCAAAGTCCGACGAATATCAAAAACATCCGAAGGAGATGGTGGAGGAACATCAGCAGCAGCAGCAGGATTAGTAGACGTCTTAGCTGCAGGAGCATCTGTAGAAGAAGGAGGTGGAGTGACACCAGAAGGCTCTACCCTAGGACGCTTAGATCTAGTTCGAAGCTGAGCAGCCTTTTGCTTCAGAAAGGTAGCACCAATAGGAGCAATAATGTGAACGGGCTCAGAAGCAGGGAAATCACCTAAACCTAGATGAAGAAGAATCCTATGAATAAAGACAGGAAAGAATAAAGCATGAGTCGTAGAACTATTCCGATGCACTTCGTTCAAAGAACGAAGAAACAGATGAGGAAAACTGATAGGAGCATTAGTGACAAGAGCATACAAAAACACACATCGCTCAATCGAGATAGTGTGAAGATAAGAAATGGGCCATAAGGAATGACATGCAATCCTAAAGAAAAGATAGTGGATCTCAGAAAGCTCAGCAGATGTGATCCGAGGATCAGAACCCCACTGGATAGAAGACCTAGTGATGTAAGACATCACGTCATCCAAGGGAGGAAACTCATCATAGGGAAAGACAGGATGATCAACCACAGGCACCCCCAAGAGCATTAGACACTACCGAAGGGGTAATACGATACTCCACACCTCGTATCCAACTCTTAACTAGAGTGTTGGAATCATAGACGTGAATAGAGAGGTTCGAGTAGAACTCTTTAATCAAGGTAGCCGGAGGCGGATGATCGACGTCTAACAACTGTAACCAGCCCCTATGCTCAAAATTACGCCTCACCTCATCATCAACCTCGTCTAAAATGACCCTACGCTTACTCCAAATGTGATGCCTAAGGTTAAGGGTCTCATATGTCTCCTGATTCTTCTCACTAGGAAACCTATCACTATCAAAGGAAGGTGAAGGAACAAAAGTCATATGGGCTCTGGTTTTCCTAGGCATGATGCTAAGGACAGAATAGAGAGACATAGAAAGAAAAGAACAGACAAAAACCAAGGGCAGACTGCAAGTTAGCATAGCAAAATAGAAATAACTATTCTATATGATGCATGAGCAAGATATGCAAATCATGCATGAACTAATGCAGTGACACAGTTCAAATATGATCCAAATTCACAAAATTGGGTTGAGCATGAAATATATATATCAAAAATTCCCAATTTTCAAAAACCCAATTTTACAAAACACAAAAAATTGAGAAATTGATCAACACAACAGTTATAAAACTCAATATAATGATCAAATTAATCAATCTAACAAGCCAATTTCATCAATTTAATCAATTTGAACAAAACCCCTCAAATTCGGCAATTTCAAGCCTTAGATTTTCAAATAATTTATCAAACACCAAATTAACCAAATTAAACCACTTTGGTGTCCCCACAAAAACCCATGATTTATTTGAAAGAAAACAGCCAAAATCAATAGCAAAAATTTCCAAATCTATAAGTACCGAAAATACCCAAAAAAATGCATGAAAGATGAAAATAAAAGCAAAAAGAGGGGTAAAATGGTCTTACCAGTTTTGGGAGAGAGAATCTATGCAAAAAGAACGGAGGAAAACGACAAAGAATAGCCTTGAATGCTTTGACCGATTGTTGAGAGTAAAAAAAATTTTGAATAGTTTTAGAAAAATGAAGAACACGTGAAAGGAAATTCTTTTTAAAAACTCTCAGTCTGATTTTCGATCGATTGAATCTATTGATTTTCGATCGATCGAAAAATAGATTCGATCGGTCTAAAATCCTTCGATTGATCCAAAACCAATCGAGTACCGATCGAAACACACAAAAACTTTCCAGAGTTTTTTGAAATAATTTCTATCGGTCGAAAAACATATTCGATCCATCAAAATTCTAGAAAAAGCAAAATTTTGAAAAACGAACCAATTTCAATTCAAGACTCAACAAAGCATCACATGATATGAATAAAATGCATAAGTATGAGATGAAATGTTTTCCAAAAACACATGTATTTATCCCAGATTCCCCAAAACAAGATTTTCTTATAGTTTCCCTCAAGAACTCAAACAGCGAACATGTTCTGCATCAATTTCAAGAAATTTTCAAACTTGGTTGTCAGACCAAAAACACATACAATAACATGTACACAGTTTAGCAGAGAATAACTTGTGTAGTGTGTGCAACTAGTAGAAGCTTGAGAAACATGTGAGGTGATATTTACATAGTGATCAATCACAATTTCTACAAAATTCATCACATGAATTTGAAAGAGACTATAACATAAAAAGTTACATCATATAACTCTCACATCTCCTAGAATAAAAGCTTGCAATCATGTAAGTTTCTTGATTTGCCTCATAATTAATATCAATTGTAATTGATCAGAAACTTATTAACAAAGCCGGGATAATGTACACACCAATTTTATTTAAATTGTAAATTTATTATAGCCTAAAAATGTACACACCAATTTTAGCATTTTAATAGAGGCTACACCTTATGTTCTTGTTATGCATGTGCTACACTTTCTCGAACACAAAATCTTACGATATGCACTAAGGTGTTCATGATTGACTAATAAACAGTGGTGAGATGGTTATTTATGCCTTTCTCAAAAAGTTCAAGTCCAACAATCAAAGACATATGACTTCAAGATCAAGATCATGTGATCAACAACTATAACATCTTCCCACACAACATGCACTACAAAACTCAAACTAGTAAAGTGCAATAAAATAAGCTCATCTAAGCTAAACAAAGTACATAAACATGTTATGCAAAATAGATTGACCAACCTTGTCTTCAAATTCAAGAAAAATATAGCAAAAACACATTTTGCACACATTTTTTTTTTTATATAAAGGAAATAAACAACCTAGAATGAAATGCATGAATATTATGCAAAGCAAATCCTAGAAAAAATCACAAAAGATAGAACAATGAAGCACAAGGACCATGTCAAACAGACTCAATTAGATCAAGCATTTTGCATCCAAAACCTTTTAGATGCATCTCTTGTATTGGAGTTATGATTCACATTAGAATTCTGAGCAACTCTAGGATTGGAATAAAGGTTTAACGCCTTTACCAATTTACCAATAAGTATCATAAGATCTTGTGCTTGAGGCACAGGTACTTTAGATTTATTTGCTCGCTTTGCAGCTTGCAACTTGAAACAATTTGGACGAATGTGTCCAGACTTTTCACAAAAATGACAAACCCATGCAGGCTTATCAAGCAATTTGCCCTTAGAATAATTAGAAGCTCTAAAATGAGACTCTTGAAGATCAACCCTAATCTTCCTAGGTGGAGTAACATCTATAGATTTAACAGGTTCACTTACCAAAGGTTTGACAATCTCACTCTTAGGAGATTCAGTAGAGGGAACAAAGTTTGTGGAATGAGATTCAAGCATAGAGATGCTTTCCACAAAACTTAAACCAGTTTTGTCAGAAGGAGACTTTTGAACACTCAACATGTGATCAAGTTTGGAGCTTGCAGACCTATTAGATTGTTCTCTAGCAACAGATAATTCAAGTTTCAAATTTTTAACTTTATCAAGTAAAAGCATGTTCTCAGTTTTCACATTATTCAAAAGCTCATTAGCATCAAACAATTTCACAAGCAAATTCTTCTTATCAAGTTCAAGAGATGCAATTTTCTTTAAGCCTAAATCCACATGCATAGCATCCTTTGCAGCAATTTTGCAAAATTTATTAAAGGCTTCTTGTAAATCAGCATCTTCAGAGAGTTCCCCATCAGAAGGGTTCTCTTCAACAGATACGCTTTCATTAACTACAGTAGTAGCAGTGAAAGTAATGAAGTTTCCATCCTCATCACTAACGGATTCATTGTCAGAAACTTCATCATCACTAAGGGTCACAGCCATAGCCTTACCCTTAGACTTCAAGTATGTAGGACATTCAGATTTCATATGACCATACCCTTGACATCCATAACATTGTTGTCCCATAGAATTATTAGAGAGTTGACCAACTCTCTCTTTAGATTTTTCAGTGTTATTAACTTTAGTGGGATCATTCCTCTTAAAATTTATAGGTTCAGCAGTGTTCTTATCTCTTGCCCTTCTGTTATTGTTCCTAAGAAAGTTTCTAAAGTTCTTGGCAAGAGAGGCAATCTCTGTCGCAGAGAGTTCATCATCAAATCCACCATCCTCAACATCATTAACAGACTTAAGAGCCATTGATTTGGATTTGTTAGTCTTGGGTAGGTCCAACTCATAGGACTAAAGAGATCCTACAAGTTCATTAACAGGGATGGAGTCCACATCCTTGCTTTCAGTGATGACAGTCACTTTGGGTCTAAAATCCTCAGTCAAAGATCTAAAAATCTTCCTAACAATTTTAGGTTGATCATAGATTTCACCCAAATTATATGCAGAATTAACAATATCATTCAGTTTATCATAGAACTCATCAAAAGATTCATTATCATTCATTCTAATGCCTTCAAATCTTGTAGTCAATTGCTGCAACTTACTAATCTTAACTGCCTTTGTGCCTTCATGCACAGTCTGGAGGATATTCCAAGCAGTATGAGCAACCTCAACATTAGAGATTCTCTTAAATTCCTCCATAGAGACAGCATTTAAAATAGCATTCATAGAAAGCAGCTGCTTCCTTTTAAGAAGTTTATCACTCACTCACAGAAGTAGTGGGCTTCTCCCATCCATATTCAACAGAGTTCCAGACTCTCTCATCAATAGATTTCAGGAATGCTTTCATCCTTACTTTCCAATAAGCATAATTGTTCCCATCAAAAGCAGGTGGAACAACAAGAAAGTGTCTGTTTTCCATGACAAGAGGGATCAAGGAGCAGCTCAAAGATCAAAGGATCAAAAACAAAAAGCTACCCGCTCTGATACCACTTGTAAGAAGTTTAGACCCCTTAAATCCAAACAGATTAACCTAGATAATTAGCCAAATGATTAACTTAGGTAAATTAAAAAAATCTAGGTTAACACAAATATATCATATCATGCAAAAGTGCGGAATAATAAAAACACATGATATGATAACCCAGGAAACCAAACCGGTAAAAACCTGGAGAGGATTTAACCTAGCTATCCTTAAGGTAAAACGAATTCACTATGAAAGAATTGAAGTTTACACAATAGAGACTTAGACCACTAACATCCTATTGCTACCTGCTTGTAGGAAACTTACTACCATGACCACGTGACAGCTCCGAGACCACGGACTCCTTCTTTCCTTCAATTCTCAGCAAAGCACAAGTACACCTACTTGTATATCTTAAAGCTCTTTTATTCTGCAATTGTATGATTACCAATCTCTTAACATGAATCTAGAGTTTGGAAACCCTAAGTGTATGTGAAGGTAAATACCTCTAGATCTAACAATTAGATTCACAAACACAGCAATCAGAACTCTAAAAACGTGGCTAGGGTTTTCCCTTATATACTTAAGGTAAAACATAAAACCCTACACGTTAAATGAGCTAGGGCTGAGTTAGAAAATTCTGCAGAAAAATGATCTGCACGACTTTCGATCGATCGAGTCTAATTCTCGATCAATCGAGCCTGACAGATCTGCACAGTGAATTCTGCAGTAACTCGATTCCAACTTTATATAATAAGACATACTTTGAGCAAGTCTAAAAACAAGACTAAAGATTGTTTTGACCATGGTTTGCCAACATTACAAATTGAAGTTTTAATACATTAGTTCCTAATTTAGAACCTAACAATTTACATAAACATGGAAGTTAATTATAAATTTCACGTCAACTTAATTGAATGATATACCTAAAATTTTTTCTTCTTCTAATAACATTTTTTTTCATTTTTCATTTTCAATTATCTTTTTAGTTGCATAATTTTTTAGTTTAATTATTGATATAAACTACTGTGGGCACATGGGCCTAGGGTCATATACATGACCACGAAATACTTGGGGTCCCCAGATCACATGATGGGCCCTGCAGGGAGAGGGCCCAGAAACGCCCACTAAGCCCAATCACGTCTGAGGATGCCGTGTCCGAGGAGACGAAAGGCAAATGTACTAGCTCCAGAACGTATGGGCACATTCTGGAAACGATAAGGGCTGCCGAGGAGCATACCTCATCCCTGACGAGAGAAGTTCCCTAAAATATCTGGGGAAAAGGCTGCCACCACCGCATTAAATGTGCTGCACCTGCTCCCTTGGTCGCATTTATGTGGAGAAGACCCCTGAACAGTGCAATCTTGGTCACCGTGACACTCAGAAGGCCAGAAAGGGTACATGATGGGACGGGTACTCAAGTGGAGGCTTAAGTGACCGACAAGTGTAAGGTGTAGATGGATTGTAAGGTGCTATATAATGTAGAGGCCACCTTCAAAAAAGAAAAAAAGAAAAAAGAAAAAAGGGGATGCAACAAGAAAAAAAAAAGGATAATAAAATCATATTGAATCTCCTCGGCCTACAGCCAGGATGTCTTTTTGAAATAAGCTTTGTATTCCACTTTTCTTTGGGCTGCAAGTCTACTTGGCTAATCGTTCATTCCATTCTAACCCAGTTCTCAATTCCCATTCTCTAGCAAATTCATTATTGTTGGGCCTTCGAACTGGTCCATTCTCTGTGGGCTAGTACGCCGAATCCGTGCCCTTACAATTGGCGCCGTCTGTGGGAAACTGGTGGTTTAGAGTAGTGAACAATCAGTCATGGTAGGTTCAGGCCCACACCAATCCGAATCTATGGGATCTCGTGGGGAGGGGCATCCTCAAGAAGGTCAGGAAGGAAGTGTGCATACCACCCATTCCGAGGAAAGTCAGTCGAAGGTCGATAACCTTATTTCCCAAGAGGAGCGCACCAGGACCATGCAGAAAGAAATCGACCACTTAAAAAAGAAGCTAAGCCGAGAGCGGAAGAGGCGAAGTCCCTCAGTCTCCGATCCTTCTACAAGTAGTGGGGACGGTAGTGAATACAGGCACAGATCAAGGACGCCCCCGAGCGAGACCTTCTCATATGAACCGCATGATCGTCGAGAGCGTAGGAGAGAAGGTGCGTCTTCCAGAGGCGCGGGAAATGACGCCATGAGTAAGGCGCTCAGCAGGATATCTAAATCCCTTTTACACGAAGGATTGACGGGGGACGACTTCCCAAGCGATTCAATCAACCTACGTTCACCCTCTACAACGGTCGCACGGACCCAGTTGAGCACGTTAGTTATTTCAACCAGAGGATGGCGGTGTATTCTAGTAATGAGACCCTTATGTGCAAAGTCTTCCCCTCCAGTTTGGGACCAGTAGCGATGAGATGGTTCGACGGGTTGAGCGCGGGTACTGTTGACTCCTTTAAGGAGCTCACCCAGGCGTTTGGATCCCGCTTCATCACCTGCACTAGAGTACCTTGGCCTCTGGACTCCCTGCTGTCCTTGTCCATGAGGGAGGGAGAAACTTTGAAAACATACTCAGACCGATACTGGGAAATGTTCAACGAGATAGAGGGCGATTTTGACGACGTGGCCATCAGAACCTTTAAGGTCGGCCTTCCCGCCAAGCACGGCCTGAGGAGATCTCTGACTGGAAATCCCGTCACCAGCGTGCGCCAACTCATGGATCGAATTGATAAGTACAAAAGGGTCGAAGAGGACCAGCAGCAGGAGAAGGGTAAAGGTAAGGCTATCCCTCACGAGAGGAGGGATTACAGGTCGGACCGTTTCAACAACAATCGCCCAAGGAGGGACTCCGGAGCTCCGGCTGCACAGACAGTTAATACTTTGTTTCGGGAGCCGATACATCAAATCCTGGAAAAGATCAAAGACGAGCCATATTTCAGATGGCCGAACAAGATGAGTGGCGATCCAGCAAAGCGCAATCGAAGCCTTCATTGTCAGTACCACAAGGAGCGAGGTCATACGACCGAGGATTGCAGAACCTTATAGGGTCATTTACAGCAGTTGATCCGTGAGGGCAGACTCAAGCAGTTCCTTGCCCAACCCCTCGGACAGGGAAATCAGGCACCATTCGGGGGTCAGAGCGGCACGTATTCTAGGCCCCCTTTGGGAGTCATCCACGTCATTCTAGCCGCGCCGGGCAGAACGGGGCCTTGCCCTTCTCGGATAATGTCAATCACAGGATCACAGGCCGAGACCCGCGAACCCGAATCCAAGCGCATCAAAACAGAAGCTTGCCCAGCGTTAAGCTTCTCAGATGAGGATAAGATCGGAACCATACAGCCACACGATAATGCCCTAGTCGTAACACTCAGAATCGGTGGTTACGACGTCAAAAGAGTACTGGTGGATCAGGGCAGTGGAGCCGAGATCATGTATCCAGATCTCTACAAGGGGCTTGATCTCAAGCAGGAGGACTTGGCGAGTTACGATTCGCCTTTGGTCGGCTTTGACGGAAAGGTCGTGATTCCGCGTGGGCAGGTCAGACTGCCAGTTCAAGCCGGCTCGAAGATAGTTGAGGTGGACTTCATCGTGGTGGATGCCTACTCCCCCTATACCGCCATTGTAGCACGGCCTTGGCTCCATGCTCTTGGGCCTGTCTCGTCTACCCTTCACCTCAAAGTGAAGTATCCTTCCGGGGATCAGGTCGAGGAGTTGATTGGAAGTCAATCCGTGGCCAGGCATTGTCTGGTGGCTGCCATCACACGTAGACCGAAGCCTGAGCCCTCGGCCTCCACCATTAAAGCATTGTAGCAATCACAGATCAGGGCCTCCCTTTCTGAGACGAAGGTCGAGGATGCGGAGTGTGAGGAATTGGAGCAGGTCATCATCGAGGACGATCCGGAGAAATTTTTTCAAGTCGGCACACAGTTGCCACCCCAGGAGAAGGAGGAGTTGGTACACTTCCTGAAGCAGAACATAGACGTATTCGCCTGGAGCCCTTATGAAGCTCCCGGAATAGATTCGAGCTTCATTTGCCATCATCTTAACGTCAACTAGTCTTTCACTCCCAAAAGGCAGCCTCCTTGGCGCCTTTCGAAAGATCACTCGGATGCCGTTAAAGAGGAGGTCGCGAAGCTCAAGAAGGCTGGTGCGATCAAAGAAATTTTTTATCCGGACTGGCTAGCCAACACAGTGGTAGTGAAGAAGAAGAATGGCAAATGGCGGGTATGCATGGACTACTCGGATTTGAACAAGGCTTGCCCGAAGGATCCTTTCCCAGTGCCTCGGATCGACCAACTGGTCGACGCGACTGTAGGGCACCCCAGGATGAGCTTCTTGGACGCATTCCAAGGATATCATCAGATACCTTTGGCCCTGGAGGACCAGGAGAAAACGGCTTTCGTCACCCCCATCGGAAACTACCACTACAAGGTAATGCCGTTCGGGTTGAAAAATGCAGGCTCCACCTACCAGCGAATGATGACGCGCATGTTTGAGCCGCATTTGGGTAAATGCGTTGAAGTCTATATCGACGACATGGTAGTCAAGAGCAAGAGGGAGGCCGAGCACGTCAGGGACCTCGGAAATATCTTCGAAATCCTAAAAAGACACAGGTTACGGCTCAACGCTTCCAAGTGTTCCTTCGGAGTGGGATCTGGAAAGTTTTTGGGCTATATGATCACTGATCGCGGGATTGAGGTGAACCCAAATCAAGTCAATGCAATTAACAACCTACGACCTCCTCGGAATCCCAAGGAGGTACAGAGACTCACGGGGATGATTGCTGCCCTCAACCGATTTATATCCCGATCGGCAGATAGATGCAGACCCTTTTACCAACTATTGAACAAGTGGAAGGACTATGAGTGGACCGAGGAGTGTGCCCTGGCTTTCCAGAAATTAAAGGAATACCTTTCTCGGCCACCTATTATGTTGAGACCCGAGGTGGACGAGGTCTTATTTGCCTACATCGCAGTTGCCGTCCACGCAGTGAGTCTAGTGCTAATAAGAGTCGACAATGGCATACAGAGGTCTGTATATTACGTCAGCAAATCCCTACATGAGGCCGAGATCAGATATCTGCCATTGGAAATGGCTATTCTAGCCGTGGTTCACGCCACACGCAAGCTGCCTTATTATTTCCAATCCCACACCGTTGTTGTCCTGACCCAGCTACCACTCAGAGCCTTACTTCGAAGCGCTGATTATACGGGAAGGGTCGCTAAATGGGGAACGAAACTGGAGGCGTATGACATTAGGTACATGCCCCGCGCTTCGGTCAAGGGGCAAGTCCTAGCCGATTTTGTCGCCGAATTCACCGAGACACCAGCGGAGAAGGATATAAAGTGGCATCACATCAATCAAAATTCAGTTGGGATAGTCTCTAAGCTAGACGCCCCAACTTGGAAGGTTTATGTCGATGGCGCCTCAAACTTCAAAGGGGCCGGACTGGGGCTAGTCCTGATCTTCCCCGAGAACGTCACAATCGAAAAGTCGTTGAGACTTGGGTTCGCGGCCACCAACAACGAGACTGAGTACGAGGCTCTTCTGGCCGGATTGATCATGGCCCAGAAGCTGGGTGCAAAGGTCGTGGATATGTTCTCGGATTCCAGATTGGTCGTGGGTCAGGTCAGGGGAGATATGGAGGCTCGTGATCCCAGGATGCAGGAATACCTGGATCAGGTCAGGCATTTACAGGCCAATCTCGATTCCTTCAACCTAGTGCATATTCCCAGAAGCAAGAACACACACGCGGACTCCCTCGCTACGCTGGCAACCGCCTCGGCGCGTGATCTGCCGAGGACAATCCTGGTCGAAGACCTTGCGAGGCCTCACAGGCTGGGAATGAGGGTATCCGCCATCCACCAAACAACGGTAGGCCCTAGCTAGATGGACCCAATTGTTCGGTTCCTTAGAGACGACACCCTACCCGAAATCAAGCTAGAAGCAGACAAAATACGAAGGAAGGCCCCTCGCTTCTCAGGCCCCTACTTGTTGTGTATCCACCCTGAGGCGGTGGAAATTCTCCTGGAAGAACTACATGAAGGAATTTGTGGCAGCCATACAAGGGGGAGGTCTTTATCTCATCGTGCTCTCACTCAAGGGTATTGGTGGCCCAACATGCACCGGGAAGCCCAAGACTATGTAAAAAGATGTGATCAATGCCAGAGATTCGCCCCGAACATACACCAACCTGGAGGGAAACTCAATCCCCTGTCTAGCCCCTGGCCCTTCGCCCAGTGGGGCTTGGACATTGTCAGCCCTTTCCCCAAGGCTGCAGGGAACAGAAGGTATCTGGTGGTCGGCACCGACTACTTCACCAAATGGGTGGAAGCGGAGCCATTGGCCAACATCCGAGACACCGACATAAAGAAGTTCATCTGGAAAAACATTGTCACTCGGTTTGGAGTCCCGCATACTATCATCACTGACAATGGTCTCCAATTTGACAGCAAATCCTTCCGAAGATATTGCTGCGGACTGGGCATAACCAACCGCTACTCCACCCCGGCCTACCCCCAAGGGAACGGGCAGGCCGAGGCCACTAACAAGGTCATTGTGAGCGGACTCAAAAAGAGGTTAGAAAAGGCTAAAGGAAGATGGGTCGAGGAATTGCCGCACGTTTTGTGGACATACCGGACTACCCCACGAAAGTCTACCGGGGAGACCCCTTTCTCACTAACTTACGGAGCCGAGGCGGTCATCCCATTGGAAACTGGGTTCCCTACACTGAGGACGAGCTGATTCAGTCCTAACCAGAACAACAACTTGTTGGAGAAGGGCCTGGACCTAATTGACGAACGGAGGGAAACCGCAGCGGTCCGAATAGCCTATTATCAGCACAAGCTCAAACGAGGATACGACGCTAATGTGAAGCTAAGGTCCTTGGCGTCGGGAGACCTAGTATTGAGGAAAGTAGTCGGAACTGCGAAGAACCCCGCCTGGGGCAAGCTGGGGCCAAATTGGGAAGGGCCGTACCGGATTACATTTGTAGCAGGAATCGGAGCGTATTACTTGGAGGATCTGGAAAATCATGCGGTGCTCCACCCATGGAATGTAAATAACCTAAAGAGGTATTATTATTAATAAAAGTGTGCCTCATTTCCAGTTTCGCATTTTCTTTACACTATGAATGGTGTTCAATTGCTCCAAATTCAAGGTATTAATAGAACCTTAGTCACACCCGGCACCTCGGACTACATACCCTGGGCCACTAAATGTTAAACAGATCCTAAGCTAAGCCTGGCCCCTCGGACCATCTGCTTTGGAAAAATTAACACGAGCTCAAATTTTTCTAAGTGTTAAACAGATCCTAAGCTAAGCCTGGCCCCTCGGACCATCTGCTTTGGAAAAATTAACACGAGTTTAAATTTTTCTAAAGTGTTAAACAGATCCTAAGCTAAGCCTGGCCCCTCGGATCATCTGCTTTGGAAAAATTAACACGAGCTCAAATTTTTCTAAGTGTTAAACAGATCCTAAGCTATGCATGGCCCCTCGGACCATCTGCTTTGGAAAAATTAACACGAGCTCAAATTTTTCTAAGTGTTAAACAGATCCTAAGCTATGCCTGGCCCCTCGGACCATCTGCTTTGGAAAAATTAACACGAGCTCAAATTTTTTTAAGTGTTAAACAGATCCTAAGCTATGCCTGGCCCCTCGAACCATCTGCTTTGGAAAAATTAACACGAGATCAAATTTCCCAAAGTGTTAAACCGGTCCTAAGTTATGCCTGGCCCCTCGGACTACCAGCTTTGGAAACATTCGTACGCTAGTGAATTTTCCTAAGGGAGTCAAGTCATCGCCTACTTATGATTCAAAAACCATACATTGGAATCGCAAGACTAACCTTATGAATTAACACGCCATGTTGGTATGGATTTGTCTAGAATAATCAGAAGAATCATAGCATAAATTGCAGCAAACAAACACACAGTACATAGGAAAGTCTGGACTTCTTTATTTATAAAGTCAAAAGTACATCATGAGCTAGCAACGATGTGCATACAAAAAAAAAAAAAAAAAAAAAAAGAAAAACAACGAGGAGATGAAAATTCTAAGTCCTAAACCTCGGGAGCGGGAGGATTATCTGCTTGGCTCGGCTCACCCCTGGCCGTCGCCTCCTCGCCTTCAACTATGGTTGCGCTTGGAACCTCAGAAACTGTCTCCCCAGCCTCGGCTTCCTTCGCTGCAGCAGCATTTGGGGCATCCGAGAAGGGGTCATCCGAAATCTCACGAATGTTGGGATGATAGTACACCTTCTCGGGTCCCCTCAAGGCCGAGTCTGCAGGTACTCCGGCCGCGTTAAGGGCTTCGGCCCAGGTCGCATCGCAGAATTCCCTGCAGGCCTCGGCCAGTTCCTCAGTGAGCCTGGCCTCTGTCTCTTCCACGCCCAGCTGGTATGATGCCTGCTTCTCAGCTTCGAAGGCCTCCTTAGCCAGTTGAGCAGCCTCCTTGGCACATTGAAGCTCGGCCTTCAGATCCAACACAAGCCGCCTCGACGTTGCCAAGTCTAGCTCAGTCTTGTACAGCAGCTTGCGCTGGTCCTCGGCCTAGGCCTCAGCAAACTTCAGCCCGGCTTCAGCGCTTTTACGATCATGCTCGGCGACCACCAGTTTTGTCTGGAGCTCCAGGCTTTCTGCCTTGGCGGCTCCTGCGGCGTTCTCGGCTTCACGGCGGAGGAGTATCTCATTTTTCGTCTCCCCCCGAGCCTCTTTTACCCACTCCTCCGCCACGAACACTTCTTGCGTTATCTAATCAAAAATAAGATGAGTACACAAAAAAAGGGGGGGGGGGGTAGGCAGAAACGCAACACAAGGGATTTAAATACTCACCATAACAAGATCTCTCTTCAAACACAGGAAGAGGTCTTGCTGCTTGAGGTTCCTCACTGCCTCCATGTCTTTGGGAAGAAGAAGAGGCTGCTCAAAGGCCTCTGCCACGTAGGCGGCTTGGCCTCTGCAGTACTCCCTGACCGAAGAGTCCCACGGAATAGGAGCACCGTCCACCTCAAGCCGAGGAGACCAGGTACGAGCCGGGATGTGCACTTCAGCCCTATTTGGATCGCCCTGGCTTTCAACGGAAGTTGATCTCTTGTCCCGGGGCTCCACGGCTGTCCTTTGCTGTTTGGCCCCCTTTTTCTGTACGATTTCTCCCTCCTCCTGCTCCCCCACCGGTTTCTTCCTCTTCAGATCAGGGATGGGCTTCAAGCCCAAATCAGTTGGAGGAGGAGGGAGAGGCGGGAGCGAGGGAGGAACCGGAGGTTTTTTAACATCCTTTGAAGTGCCTCCCTTCGACCGGCCCGCCAGCAGCTCTTTCAGGCCCTTACCCTTCTGATTCGGGGCCATTTCTTCGTCGGACGAGCTGTCCGAGCACGTCACCACAACGATAGGGGATTGTGAGCTCAGGCAGTCACCAGCCTCTGCGCCAAGGCTTGGAGAGAGAGTTGTATCAGACAACGGCTCGCCTTCCTCCTCAAATCTGAATTTGTCTATTGCCTCCTCTAGAGATAGACGTGAAGAAGCAGTCCCCTCCTCGGCGGCCTCAGCGGTTTCTACTGGAATTTGTTGAAGGGGAATCACGAGAAGCGGGACACCTTGGGGTATCGGGAGTTCGACGGGACGAAGGTCGTGATTGGCTAGAAAGCCCGGCTTCGACACGTCGATTCTTCGAAGTCGGTGATCACCAGCCTTTATGCTGTTGCCGATCTCTTGGAACGACCTCGAGATTGGCTCAAAATCCAAGATCTTGTGAACGGCCCGTAACTGCCCGTCCTCGTTCACAAAGATCTCTGCACGGAGCAGATAGTTCAAGGCTGGGACGTTAGTGTGGCTCAGCCGAGGAGATACTATGTTTTTATCTGCAAAACCAAGAAACAGATGGTTAGAAAATCCAGGCATAGCGCCAAGAGATAACAGAAATGACATGGAAGCAATGGTATGGTTAGTGCCGGAGAATCTACAATCTAAAGAAAAAATAGGGAAAAACTGACTTAATGGTTTCCCACCTGGGTCCCCCTCTTTAACGGGGCAGTGGACGCCATCATGCCACGCTCCGGACGCTATGAGATAATCGTCCTTCATGTTTTTATTGGACCTAGGGAGGCAGGAGATGGGTCTAACGACGGGCGAGCGGGATTTAAGGTAAAATCCCCCGTCAGATTGCGTGTGACCCTCATACAGGTGCACCACGTCATACCAGGTGAGTCCTAGGCCGAGGTGCCTATTCAGCGCGTCGATGCTACCTAGAATCCTGAAGACGTTCGGCGCACACTACTGAGGGCACAACCTATGGTGGAAGAGATAGTCACGGGTGATCCTACCCATCGGAAGCGTCATCCCTCCTTCCAAAAAGGCTATCATGGGGATAACGACCTCGCCCTCCCCCCTATCTAAATCTATTCGGTCTGGATGACAATATCGCAGACCTACCTCCTCGGGAATGTGGTATTTACTCTTAAAAATCTCAATTTTTACAAGGGAGTCCACTAACTCCATGAACTTGCCCATATTGGCTGACTAAAGAGAGGTTGATGTAGTCGACTTCCTATAAAACGGGGTCTATAAGGCCGAGAGGATTGACCGAGGAGAAAACTAACTACGGAGGGCGAATCCACACTGTGGCGTTCGTGAAAACAAAATAAAAAGGAACACTAACCTTTGGAGTGTTAAAGGGTAAACTGGGTGTTTGTTGCGGAGAGTAAGGAAAGCTCGAGGGATCTGAGTTGGTAGAAGATCTCAAGGAGTGCGAGTTGGTGAAGTTGAAGATACGAAAAGTGAGAAATGATTTCCCCTGGAAAGCTATTTATAGGTGGAGCGGAAGTTATCCCGCTCAAATCTTTAAATAAAATGTCCACCGTTGGATCCATCCCCAACCGTTCGATGGACGTGACATAACGCCTCCCAGAGCAATCAATGCAGGTTCGCGATTTTTGAAGCATCAGTATTACTCGCGAAGCGCACGAAGTGGCAATCTGGTACATGCGGGCCCATGAACAAACTGATTCTCCTGCAGCAAATCAAAACTCTCCCTTTCCCCTCGCACGAGAGGGAAAAGGACAAAGTTTTGAGGGGCTATTGTGGGCACATGGGCCTAGGGTCATATACATGACCACGGAATACTTGGAGTCTCCAGATCACATGATGGGCCCTGTAGGGAGAGGGCCCAGAAATGCCCACTAAGCCCAATCACGTCCGAGGATGCCGTGTCCGAGGAGACGAAAGGCAAATGTACTAGCTTCAGAACGTATGGCCACGTTCTAGAAACGATAAGGGCTGCCGAGAAGCATACCTCATCCCTGACGAGAGAAGTTCCCTAAAATATCTGGGGAAAAGGCTGCCACCACCGCATTAAATGTGCTGCACTTGCTCCCTTGGTCGCATTTATGTGGAGAAGACCCCTGAACAGTGCAATCTTGGTCACCGTGACAATCAGAAGGCCAGAAGGAGTACATGATGGGACAGGTACTCAAGTGGAGGCTTAAGTGACCGACAAGTGTAAGGTGTAGATGGATTGTAAGGTGCTATATAATGTAGAGGCCACCTTCAAAAAATAAAAAAAGAAAAAAGAAAAAAGGGGATGCAACAAGAAAAAAAAAAAAAAAAGGATAATCAAATCATATTGAATCTCCTCGGCCTACAGCCAGGATGTCTTTTTGAAATAAGCTTTGTATTCCACTTTTCTTTGGGCTGCAAGTCTACTTGGCTAATCGTTCATTCCATTCTAACCCAGTTCTCGATTCCCATTCTCTAGCAAATTCATTATTGTTGGGCCTTCGAACTGGTCCATTCTCTGTGGGCTAGTACGCCGAATCCGTGCCCTTACAACTACAATTTTTTTTTTGTTTGATTTTTTTTTTATAAACTACAATTATCTTTTTAGTTTCATAATTTTTTTTGTTTGATTTGCCAAATGTGAATTTTGCAGTCCTTGTATATATATATTTGTATATATAATTTTTTTTCTTATGTATGATATGACATAAATACGATTTAAAAATAATCATTAACCATGAAAGGTGTGAGTTAAAATGACTAAATTCCATTATCTAAAAGAATTAATTTGAAAAAAACTAAAGGATTTTGTTATGTGATTTTATTATTTTTATTTTTTAAGTTTAGTAAGGTAGTACTTCACAATCTCAATATTGACTATTTTCTTGCAACTCATTAAATAGTGTACATTATGAAGTTATAGATGTAACCAAAAATGTCTCCTAAATACTCAATATTGGATATTAAAAAAATAAAATAAAATACAAACCAGACATGGCTCAACCGAGCAAATTACTAATATTGTGCAGTATATTTTCTTGAATAAAATGTAAAATTTTATTTATTTATTATTCCTTTGGAAGAACTTTACAATCTTGTAAATTTGAACAAAGGCTTTTTTTCTTTTTTTGGGAAAAACAAATGCACACTTTTTTTTCTTTTTTTTTGGAGAAACAAATGCACTCACAAGGAAGAGGGAAATAGTTTTTTTTTTTTTTTTTTACAAGATAGAAGTTCTACTCTAGTCTAATCTAAGTGTATATGTGTGTGAAACTCCCTCTGAAGACTTGAACCCCAGCCCTTGCCTCCTACACCCCACAAATACTTATACTTGTAGAGTAACCATCGCACCAAGGGAAATGAGTTTTAACATAAAATCACACTAAACAAAGACTTTTAATACTAATAATGTGTAGTAAAGAGCATAGATAATGGTGGACATTTTATGGAATTCTCTTTTTACATGTACAATTACATGAATTAATAATTTTTTCATTTCTCATACATAATTTGTTAAGCATGTAAAAAGTGAAAAATTCTTAGATACTCTTGGAGTATATTGAAATTATGCTTCCTCCTCTCACATTCATGGTGGACCTCACCATGAATATAATAAGCGAACTCCACCATAAATGTGAGAGGAGAGAGCATCATTCTTTGTGCTTTGAGAGTACCTAAGAATTAATCGTAAAAACTAAAAAGTAAAGGACTAATAACCAAGGATACCTGCCTAAAATTAAATTAAGCAGCCAAAAGAGAGGCAATTCAACACTGATTCAAATATCAATATATCATGTGAAAAAGCATCTAAAAAGAATTGAACAATTATTTTACTTGAACATTGTTGATATCTATTAATGTTCCACTTTGAATTTTCTCAAAGAATCTTGATTTGGAGCATAATTTTTTTTATTTAAGCAATGAAAAGAGAGAGAGTACAAAAACCTTTAGAGAAGTAAAAAAAAAACGATGGCAAGATAATTGAATCAAAGATAGGAAAATAAAAATTTTTATGAAGTTTTCATCTTCAATTATTTGGCTTTGCTTTCATAATGACTTGGTAAGGATGACGAACATTTTCACAGTTGTGGCACAATTTTAGCTATAGAAGTATTTTAGTGTGAAGGACTTTACGCTTAGTATATACTACAGTTACTTTCAAGTGACTCAAGGGTTATCCAAAAAGTTCATTGAAACAATTGAGGAGAAAAAAATTTGGAGACAAATAGTCAAATTTTCCAATCCATTAAATCCAACACTTCCAATTCCACACTCTTCAAATCAAATTGAAGGTTTAGAGGAAACTAAAAAGTTTTCCCACTTGTCCAAATGGCCTTACGAATCAATTGTAAGAGTAAGGGTTCACTTAACATTGAAAGCCCTCAATTATTTAATGGAAGGATTTTTAGGAACTATTTAATGAGGTAATATTAACAGGCAAACAAAATTAGTCTAAATTCACAATTGTTTTGAGGGAAACGAAAGGGTACTACAGTTTCAAATTGTGAAATTGTAGGAGTTAAGCCACAAATCAACTCATCATTCCTGAAAATCACAAAAAAAACAAAATCATTTAGTAAATGATTTTTTGTTTTGTATTGTGTTTATTTATTGTTCAATATTTTTAGGTGTCTATTGTCCATTTGAGCAATTTTTTTTTTTTTCATCTTAACGTGTAACTGTTTTTGATAATATAGTTTCTAAATAAATAAAAAAGATTTTGATAATATACTATCAATTCCTTTTTTTTTTTTTTCTTATTTTAGTTGAACTAATAGGTACTTTTATTTTTATAATAAATTAGTAGGTAATTAGTATTGTATCCTAAAGGGGACAAATCAAATAAAAGTTATGCTACACCAGTTTGTGGTATTTGCTAATCACAGAATGCTTGAATTTCTTTTTAGAGAGCAAGATTTTTTTTATTTTTTTGGGCCTTGTTCTAACTAATTTCTTTATAATTTTTTTGAAAAATGTTATAATAGCTTACTGTAAAGGCAAGAGCGAGAGAGAGTTTGTTTATGTCGGAAAAAAACTTAGTGGAGCGCCCTGTTATCTCTGAAGGCAGGTTGGAGAGAGAGAGAGAGAGAGAGAGAGAGAGAGAGAGAGGTGATTCTACTTCTACTATTAGGATTCGAGTACAGAGATCATCAACACCCAACACTACCAATTACAATACAGATTTGATTTTAGTCTAATAAGACATCCGTAGGGAAGAAGAAAATCTTGTTAACAAGGGAGATTTGTTGTCAACATTCAATTTAGTTGTTGTGGAAATGTAGAAAAAAGGTTAAGAATTGATTTTTTTTTTTTTTAATCCAATTTTACTTGTTAACTCTGGAAAACTATAATATTTACTCAACAGCAACTAAAACCAATTTTACATAATAGCTTTCATATAATACATAATATATATATATATATATATATTAAAGCACAGTAATATAGTAAATGCAAGTAATATATAAAAGCAAAGTAGAACTGTCCAAGAAGGCAGTAGAGCAATATATAATCAAAGTAATTTAAAGTAATAATAAGGCGGTAGAACCAGCCAAGCAGTATAACAAAATAATTATAAGCAATATAACAAAATAATTATGAGGCAGTAGAACCAGCCAAGCAATATAACAAAGCAGTATATTAAAGCAGTTAGGAGGCGGTAGAACTAGCCAAGCAAAGTATTAAACAATTTAGAATATAATAAATACAAAGCTGAAAGTAGTTATTATTGAAACTAGATAATCAACACTTTCAGCAGTAGTAATCACAGGATTACAACAGTTTAACAGTACAAGGCTTGGAGACTAATTCTAGTTACAAGCTTTGTAAACAAGGTAGTAGTAGGGAAATAGGAGAGTAGTGGGAATCCTAGAGGAGAAAGGAGTCCTAAGGAGAGTCTAGAGAGTTCTCCGTCTAAGGAATTCTGTCTCTAAGGAGTTTTGCCTCTCAACTTAAGGGACAGCCCCCTTTAAATAGGAAAATTTTTTGGAGTGAACAGTAACCATGAACAGTAATAGTGAACAGTAACTTTTTCACTTTTTGTCACATTTCGTAGCAGGGTCTGAAGTTTCCTTTTTTAACATTTTGTGCTGAGAGTAGTGACCAAATCATGAGGAATCTTCTTTATAAAAAACAGCATCAATTGTGGGAAATAGGTAGCATCTTTGGTGGGAAACAAGCAGCGCAATTTTCTGGAAAATATTGTAGCATTTTGGCCATTGTGTAGGCCAGACAAATAGGGGAATCATTTACTATATTACTGTGCTTCCATACTGTGCTTCCCTCTTCAGCAGCTGTGCTCCCCCCTCCCTTTTGGTATCAGAGTCATCCGTTCTTTTCTGGCCGGTGATAGTGTTGTTATGTCTTTGTGCCTTGTCCGTGTCTGCCCGAAACTTTGATACTCCTTTGTTGTGTTCTCTTCTTACAGTCGTTGGCGCCACCCTAGACTTAAAGGAATTCCCAGAACCAAACAGTAAGGCCCGTTAAAGCTAGGAGAGCGTGTAGGGCATGAGAGGTATAGGGTTGTTCAGGGTATATGTTACGAAATGCAACGGTGTTAAGAAAAACATGATAATTGAGTGTTAAACCTAGGATAGTATGGATAAGTTGTGGAGATCCAACTCCTCTGTCAGATCCAGGACGACTAGTTGTCCTCCTGATATTGTAAATGAAGAAGATCACATTGTTGAAGAAAATGAGATCCTAGATTTCTGAAATTGGAATATTCCAAAGGTTTCCACTAAGTCCATCTATAAGCTTAGTTGGACTGAAAATACTGCTTTTTCTGAATATAGAATTAGAACTGTTGAACAAACATTTTCTATTTCTAGAACTCATGAAAAATCTTGCTTGTTTTCTAAAAGAAATGTTAATGAATTTCTTGCTAAAAAAACTCATTTATTTGCATATTGGTCTTGTTCAAGTTGCTGTTAAACCACTCACAAGAAAAAGGTATTAATGCTTCTATTCTGATGTGTTTAAGAGATGCTAGATTTAAAAGATTTAATGATAGCATTCTTGGTATGATTACTGCTTCTTTGTATGATGGTCCTGTTTATTTTGACTGTTATCCTGATTTCACTCTTGCTTTGGATGATGTTAATATTGTTAAAGCCTTGACATTAAATGTTTTGACATCTGGTTATGACATGGAAGAAAGTAGTAAGCCTTTTGCTCTTATTTATTGAATTTATTACAGACTTTTGGATTCTCAATTGAATCATCGTTCTGCTCACATAAGAGATCCTACTAATAAAACTATGTTAATTCAATGTTCAACTTCTGATGCTAAGATTCAAGTCCCAAAAATGATTCAATGGCAAGATATTAATCTTCCCAAAGAATGGTTGTTGGAACGTGAGTCTCCTCCTGCTAAACCTGTTTTTGATGAATTAAATCTTGCTTATATTCAAGAATACCTTGATGGAATTGTTAAAATAAGTTTTCATGATAACAGACCCTTGAGAATCAACAAAGGAAGGCATTCCTTTGCTGGATCTGAAAGTGTTTCAAGAAGTATTTCAAAAAGAGATCTTAATCTCAATGAATATTTGTAAAAGAATTTTGAAAAACCTGATTTAAAGCTAAAAGGAGTTTCAAGTGGAAGCTCCCAAGTTAGCACTGCTTTTTATTCTACCAAACCAGACTTTTCCTCTCCATATAGCAGAACTTTTATTGAAGGAGAAGAAGAAGACACCAGATCTGTGTCTCCATTTGATTCTGATTTTCAAACTGTTGAAAACCCTGTTTTCCAAAGTCAATTAAGAGTTTTGAATGCTGTGAACGAAAGTTTTGAAATTGATATGGTTTCCTTGTTTAATGAATTTATTTTTGCTAAAAACAGAGATAAAAAAAAATATTACCAAAGTACTTTTGCTCAGTCTGAAAAAGATCATGTCAAAAGGAAATGGAAAGAAAAAATGAATCAATTGAAAAAACATATTTTGTTCTTTGATTTCCTTGAAAGCTATTATGTTTCAAAAGATGAAATATTCCAAAATCATTTGAACGTAATAAAGAAATCAAATTTTGTTAAAGAAGATAAAACTGTTGTTAAGTCTAGCTATCCGCCCCTTGAGACAGTTCTCGTAAACTGTAAAGGGATTGAAGTGAAGGCTTTTCCTTTCAAAATTGCTGATGCTGATACTCCTGTTTTTAGTATTATTGAACAGAACAATTTTACTAATGAATCCTTGTATATTATTGGTCAACAGCTTGACCGCATTGAAGAAAAAATTGCTGAAAAAACTGTTCTTCCAAAACCGGAAGTTGTTGAAAAATCTGCTGTTCCAAAACCTGAGAAACCTTTGATTGATTTACCCAGTCAAAGAGAAAAATTGAATTTTAAAACTTCTCAGGCAAAAACTCTTGAAATTGTTGAAAAAATACTTTCTGATTTAAAGGTAAAAGCTGAAGGTACTTCCACAAGTGCTACTCGAACTATTTCAAGAAATGAAATAGAAAATGTTTTTGAAGAAAACACGGATTTTGATTCATTGTCTTCTATTTCAGCTAAAAATATTTTTGATGATGATATACCAGAAATTAAAAGATTTGTTGGAAAGCCCAATCCTGTGTCTTTTACAAAAAACTGGTATTCAAAACCTACTCCTCCTGATATGCAGTTTGAAGAAAGACCTTTTCAAACTCAGTTTTCTGTTTCCGCTGATAAACTTTATGAATGGAATATTGATGGTTTATCTGAACAAGAAATAATTAATAAAATGGCTCAAATGTCTATGATTGGAACTGCTTACTTGAATAACCATAGTTATGGTCACTCTGAAATTGTTGAACTTCTTATTACTGGTTTTTCTGGTACTCTTTGTGGATGGTGGGATTCGTATCTCACAGAAGAATCCAAAGATTCTATTAAATCTGCTGTTAAAAAGAATGATGAAGGTTTCCCTATTTTTGATGAAAATCAAGGTCGAGGTATTCCTGATGGTGTTAATACTTTGATCTATACTATTCTCAAACATTTTGTTGGTACTCCATCCAATGTTTCATCTCAAATTTCTGATTATCTAAATAATTTGAGATGTCCTACTATGTCTGATTACAATGGTATCAAGATGTTTTCCTTTCCAGAGTCATGCTCTGGAAAAATTGCTACAAGCCTTATTGGAAAGAAAAGTTTATTGATAGTCTGCCTCCTATCTATGCTCATAAGGTAAAACAATAGTTAATTGGTAAAAATGATTTCATTGATTATGATAATTTAACTTATGGTGATATTTTAAGCACTATTAAAAGACTTGGTATTAACATGTGTAATGATGAAAAATTGTTAAAATACCAATTAAAAAATAAGAGAAAAGCTAAATATAAAATGGGTAATTTCTGTAAACAATATGGTTTACCCCCTATTGCTCCTTCCAGGCAAAAAGGGAAAAAAAAAACATAATAAAGGTCACAAAAATTATAACCATAAAAAACATAAAAGATATAGAACCAACTTTATTAAACCCAATGATTTTTAAGCTATAAAGAAAAATTTTTCTAAAAGATATGATAAACAAAAATCTGGTAAAGGTAAATGTTTCAACTGTGGAAAACCTGGTCATTTCAGTAAAGACTGTAAGCAAAAACCTGGTAAGCTGAAAAATAAACTTAATATGTTAAACATTAATGATAATGATCAAGAAGAACTATTCCAAATCCTTGAATCAAACGTCTTGTCTGATTCCTTGGAAGACGATTTTTCTTCAGATGATTCCTTGGAAGACGATTTTTCTTCTTCCTTTGGTTCACCTACTGTTAAACTTGGTTGTAGAGATTCTTGTTGCAATGTTATTAAAACTGTTAATGTTCTCACCAAAAGTGAAGAAAATGAAAGCTTGTTAATCAAATTGATAAGTCAGATTGAAAATTCTGAATTGCAAAAAGAATATCTTGATAAGCTTAAGAAAAATTTGAAAAAAGATGAAAATGATAAAAAATTGAAAGCGACAATAAGTTTTGAAGAAACTTTGGAAAGATTTAACAAAAAGAAATCCAAAGAATTAACTATTAATGAGCTCCAACATGAGATCACTGTTGTTAAACAAGAGATAATTAAATTAAAAAATGAATTTAAAAGCATTAAAAGTGATAACAATGATCTTAAACAAGAATTGCTTCTGCTAAGAATTGAAAAAAATCTTGATAAACATCAGTCTGATAATGAACAAGATGAGCTTAAAGATGGAGATGAATCCAATCAACAGGCTCTTCTTTCTGATAAAGGTATTGCTGATGTTCTCACTGATTCTCAGCTTAATCTTGTTAATAAATTGCTTCCTCCAAAATGGTTTACAAAAGTTAAAATTGTTGTTTCTCATGATTATCATTTCAATGTTATTGCTATGATTGATTCTGATGCGGATATGAACTGTATCCAAGAAGGATTAATTCCTTCAAAATATTTTGAAAATTCGACTGAAAGATTGGTTTCTGCTAATGGTACTTAAATGAAAATTAAATATGAATTGAATAATGCTCATGCTTGTCATGATAATGTTTGTTTCAAGATTCCTTCTGTTTTTGTTAAAAACATGACTGATAAAGTGATACTTGGTCTCCCTTTCATCAATACTTTGTATCCCTTTCTTGTTGAACATGATGGAATTACTACTGATCCTTTTGGACAGAAAGTAAAATTGAAATTTGCTTCAAAATTTGGGATTGATACTGATAATGCTTGAACTCTGATTCATGCTAAGACTAATCATCTCAATTTCCTTAAGCAAGAAGTTAGAATCAAGAAAATTGCTGAACGGCTTTCTGATAAATTGTTACAATCAGAAATTAATAATTTTTAGAAAATGTTGATTGATGATGTTTGCTCTGATATTCCCAATGCATTTTGGCATAGGAAAAAACACATTGTTAACTTGCCATATATTAAAGATTTTAATGAGAAAAATATTCCTACTAAAGCTCGCCCCATTCAGATGAATGCTGAAATGGTTGAGTTCTGTAAAAAGGAAATCCAAGATTTGCTTGATAAAAAACTGATCAGAAATAGCAAGTCCCCTTGGTCTTGTGCTGCTTTCTATATGCAAAAAAATGCTGAAATAGAGAGAGGAACTCCTCGTCTAGTGATTAATTACAAACCTTTGAACAAAGTCTTAGAATAGATTAAGTACCCTATTCCAAACAAGAATGACATAGTCCATAGATTGAGTGATGCCGTAGTGTTTTCCAAGTTTGACATGAAATCTGGATTCTAGCAAATTCAGATTAGTGAGAATGATAGGTATAAAACTGCTTTCACCACTCCTTTTGGTCACTACGAGTAGAATGTTATGCCTTTTGGTCTTAAGAATGCTCCTAGTGAATTCCAAAGCATTATGAATGATATTTTCAATCCCTTCAGCCATTTCACCATTGTTTACATTGATGATGTTCTTGTTTACTCCAATTCTATTGATGAGCATTGGAAACATCTATGTTCATTTCAAGAGACTATTAAAAGAAATGGTCTTGTTGTCTCTGCTAAGAAGATCAAACTGTTTCAGACAACAATCTGATTCCTTGGCTATGACATCTCTGAAGGACAAATTCGTCCTATTGATAAAGCCATTCAGTTTGCTGATAAATTCCTTGATGTTATCACTGATAAAACCCAACTCCAAAGGTTTCTTGGCTCTCTGAATTATATTGCTGATTTCTACAAGGATATGAGGAAACAATGTAAACCCCTTTTTGATCGGTTACAGAATAATCCTCCACCCTGGTCTGATGTTTATACTTCCCTTATTAAACAAATCAAGTCCCATGTTAAGGCACTGCCTTGTCTTGGTATTTCCACTCCTAATGCTTTCAAAATTGTTGAAACTAATGCTTCTGACATTGGTTATAGAGGTATTCTGAAATAGAAAGTTTCCCTAGACTCATCTGAACAAATTGTTCGTTTCTATTCTGGAGTCTGGAATGCTGCACAGATAAATTATAGTACTATTAAAAAGGAAATTTTATCTATAGTACTATGTATTTCAAAGTTTCAAAGTGATTTGTTAAACCAAAAGTTTTTATTACGAATTGATTGCAAAAGTGCTAAATATGTTATTGAAAAAAATGTTGAAAATATTGCTTCAAAACATATTTTTCCCTGATGGCAAGCTATTTTAAGTGTTTTTGATTTTGATATTGAATATATAAAAGGATCTCAAAATGCAATCCCTGATTTCCTTACCTGTGAATTTCTGTAGTGTCACAATGGCAAGTAGGCGGTCGAAAGACAAGAGCCCTGCCACTGATAAAACAATTGTTAAAAAGGAACCTGTTTCTCCATTGGAGATTGCTAACCGTTTCACTCCCTTAGGTACCATTCCCAAGCCTAATTACTCTTCTGTTTTGGTCTCATCCTATGACCCTTATGCTTTAACCTCTGTTAACCAACCTGTTAAAACTGTTTTTCCCAAAGCTTCCTATACTTCCCAGTATGTTAAAAAACAATATTTCCAAAACCTGTTTTCCATTGAGTCAAATAGGGCCTCCATTACTGACCCCTTTAGACTTGCTACCAGCTATTTTCCCCCAAGGTTTCACTGGATTCTTGAACATAGTGAGAAAAATGTGAATTACTATGTTGATATCTTAAGGCATGAGAATTCAATCACTATTAAAGCCATCAAAGATAAGGTCAACACTAGTAAAGCTATATATCACAGTGTTTTCCTAAATCATATTATTTCTTAAGAAATGTGGGGTCCTAACCTTGCCTCCACAAGGATGTTACCCAAATCCAATGTTCCATACTCCTACCATGATTACATCACTGCTTGGTTTAGATTTATGCTTCATCAGAATGAAAACATGACTCATTCATGGTTTGTTAACTTTGATAAGGACTTCAGTTCCAATTTGCCTCTTTGGTTCGGCCGATGGTGGACCCAGTTTGGCTCTGTTCCTGATATATTTTTAGATCCATTAAAGGACTCTTTTGAAAATTTCTCAAAAACATTCAAGGTTGATTCCTATGGTGCTAAATTCTCTCCTTTACTTCATTTCATTAAAAGTTATAAAGTTCCTTGGATCCTGAAGTGGCAATATGAGAAGGAAGGAGATGTTCTCACACGCCGATGGTTTGTCAAATGGTGGGATAAGTTTCCACACACATAATCTGTTATCAACAATGTTACCAGAGATTTGTCATCCCCAAATGCTTTACCTGGTGTTAAGATCAATTCCCCAGTGCAGAAGGCTAAACTAGCTAATGCACATGCTTCTACATCTGTTACAACTATTAAATCTTCTGTTAAGCCTAAAAAGAAGGGCTCCCCTTTGGATGAAATTTGCAAGGACCCTGATGCTCTATATGACCTCCTCAAGTTGATTTCAAAAGAAAAGGTAGCTGATGATGGTTCAGAAGATGAACGGTCCTCTAAAGCATCTGTTTCAAAAAACCCATATTACCCTTACAATCAAGAATGGTTTGGTCATGATGAAGAAGACAATCCTGATTTAGCAGAAGATTGAATTTGATTATCCTATTTGTCTGGCCTGCACAATGGCCAATGCTACAATATTGGTTTTGATTCTCTTATTTGTCTGGCCTGCACAACGACCAAAGTGCTAAAGTAGATACCCCCGATGATTTCGCTGCCTGTTTCCCACAATTGATGCTGCTTTTTATAAAGAAGATTCCTCATGATTTGGTCATTACTCTCAGCACAAAATGTTAAAAAAGGAAGCTTCAGACCCTGCTACGAAATGTGAAAAAAACGTGAAAAAGTTACTGTTCACTGTTTACTGTTCACTGTTAATGTCCAAAAAATTTTCCTATTTAAGGGGGGCTGTCCTTTAAGTTGAAAGACAGAACTCCTCAGAGACAGAATTCCTTAGACAGAGAACTCTCTAGACTCTCCTTAGGACTCCTTTCTCCTCTAGGATTCCCACTACTCTCCTATTTCCCTACTACTACTTTGTTTACAAAGCTTGTAACTAGAACTAGTCTCCAAGCCTTATACTGTTAAACTGTTGTAATCCTGTGACTACTACTGCTGTAAGTGTTGATTATCTAGTTTCAATAATAACTACTTTCAGCTTTGTATTTATTATATTCTAAACTGTTTAATACTTTGCTTGGCTGGTTCTACCGCCTCCTAACTGCTTTGTTATATTGCTTGGCTGGTTCTGCCGCCTCATAATTATTTTGTTATACTGCTTGGCTAGTTCTACCGCCTTATTATTGTTTTAAATTACTTTGATTATATATTGCTCTACCGCCTTCTTGGACGGTTCTACTTTACTTTTATATATTACTTACATTTACTATATTACTGTGCTTCCCTCTTCAGCAGCTGTACTCCCCCATCCCCTTTATATATATATATATATATATATATATATATATATATATATATATATTGTTCAAACCATTTCCTTTTTATTCCCTACACCGAAATTTTTGTCCCTTCTTGCAAGCAGACTACAACTTGTCAAGAAATCTATAGAATTTCAATGTAGCTACTAATTATTTTAGAGATAAGTTTTTCCCTTTTTGTCTTTCTCCCTAACTCATATTAAACACAAGCTTCTTAAATTGGTGCTCCATTACGTAAAAATTGTTAAATTTTTGAGTGTGGCCAATATTACATCCAATCCACTTTCTAAGCCACCACTAAACAGCTAAAAGAAATGTTTATTACATATTTTCATAACATTAACAAAAACGAAACGACAAATGAGAGCATAGAATAGTAGCATTTTTAGCATAGATAAGAACAAATAAATTACATGATAAAAGAACAAGAGAAATATAGTTTTCAGTAGAGATTTAGAATATTAGGCCAAAAAGTGAATAGATTATACAATCATCTAGTAGAATACGTCACTTGTCTGCTATTTCACTAACAAACTTCCACTTGTTTAAAATTACTGGGCCAGTACTTATTTTCTGTTTAAAAAATATTTCTAACTCAGCAAATTTAAACAGGTAGGAGCTTTTTAGTGAATGGTAGATCACGTCACTTGTCCACTAGGAAGTCCTTATAATTTCTCCGAAGAGTGAGCTACCTTACCTGACAATTATTCATTGGTTTGGCTTACGCTTAACAATATTTGGATTAATTGTTTAGGCTTGCATCCTTATTCATTGCCAGATGCCAATTTGCCTACTTTTCCAGTGCATAGAAGGCCTTCAATTTAATGTTTCAAGTGTAGCCATTTAATTAACAATTACAGTTGGTTCTGAACTTTAAACTTGTTATCATTGTAGGAATTTGTTAGGAACTCATGGGTATAACTCACCTTTAAAAACCAGCTTGCAAGAAAAGAGTGTCCAATAGCTTATAAACACATAGTAATATTAAGATAAAATTCACATGTACAACACACGACTAAAAATTTAAAATTAAACATATTTCGCGATATTTATTTATGATTCAATACTTACATCAAGGGTGAGATTTATGCCTTGATTCTTCTAGTAAGGGACATAAGATTAAAACACAAGTTGCAAATTGAATGTATCCAACAAAGTCTTGTTAGATGGTAAAATGCAATATGCAATCCCTCCATATCATCTTAAATGTAAATATCCTAAGATTAAAACACATTTATATATAGTTTCCATAGCTACCATAATACCAATTACATATATACAACTGCTATCTAGTTCACCAAGAAAGACAAGATTCAACACGCGCGCACGCACACACACAATGCAAGCATGACATACATAGTTTAGTGCCTAGTCATTTTTGTAGTCACACTGAAACTAAACTGTAAATCATCCAGAAATACTAACATAAGAGTGGTCAGTGGTGTAGTGGTGTAGTCCAAATGAGTTTAACAAAATAAACTCCTTAACCTAATAACAACTACAATTCATTTTGGCATAATAAACAAATGCCAATAGTAAGCAAGTAAGCACCAACAAAAAACTTTGTTGAATCTTTTCTGTCACTGAGTTAAACTACTTAAGAATGGCATCAGAAACATTTGTCGGAAAAGATCCATCGCGAAGTCCTGCAAGAATTTAAAGACTGTAAGTGCATGCTTGTTCGTGATGTAATACCATAATAAAATTAGATAATACTAATCAATTTAGTAGCCTTATAGAAAGCACCTAAACCGAAATTTGTCATTTTTCGAAATGTAAAAAATAAGAAATACTCAAAATCTTTACCACATGAACACGTGCACCAAGGGGAATGGGGTAAATGATCTAAGCAAGTTCCCATGCCAACAATTATTTAATAAGATATCTTGCTACTTAACACAGCACAGTTGTAAAGAGAAGGTTGTGTTCCAAGCAAAAATAAGGGAACAAATATTGCAAAATTCATGGTAAAAGAAAGATCAAATATACAATATGAAATCAACCGTAAATTAAAACCAAAACAAATTATTTCAAAGTAAAGTCAAAGCTGACTAGGCAACCACAAAACACTATTTTGAATGAAGGGTTGTCTCGTCCATCATGTGCTCTTTAGTAAAACATCCCTTGCCAAGCAACAATCACTAATTACCACAAATCTCTTTGCTTTCTTTCAATAAGTATCACAGGTCTCATTGCTATAGTTAGAAATCACTCTTATACCAAGGATTGATTTTAACCCTCCTCTAAAAGGTAAATTGACCTAAAGAAGAAACTAAGAACATTAGCACATTATAAGATGAATTAAATTTCAGCAGAATAATTAACAAAGAAAAGGTGCCAGCTTAGCTTCGTGGAAGAGGGATGCCTATGATAAAATGCTTCCTATGCCTGCAACCTATTTTGCCTCTGAACTATGTAAACCTAAATTTTTTTTTTTTGGGGGGGGAGGTGGTGTTGGGGGTGGTGGTTGAAATGCAAAGTCAGCATCCTCCATAACAAGAAAAATATATGCAAAAATCAGAAACTACACAAAAATTTCTGGCCAAGCAACAACAGTAAGGATTGATTTGTTTACCAACAAGGATAGCTAACCATCAATGTACTTCCATAATTTTCCTCTCCAAATAGGGGAATAATATTCACAAGTGAGATACATCAAGGGAAAAACCAATTATCAAACACATTGAGTGCTTAAAGGAAGCACAAACTCTGACACGACACATTACGGACATGGCTACATGACAATTCTTGAAAAACTAGTACACATCACGGCTGTGATTCAACAATTTATTTATACCATTATCTATTAATAAATAATAAGTAATCATCTTAACCAAAGGTCCAAAACTGATACAATTAAAAAACAAAAAACCAAAAATAAAATTCAAAACTCAAAATCATTGTCATCAGAGTATTGTAGACAGGTCTAGAAAGTTGAAAGAAAGAATAGAGAAAGGCACCATATCAGGGGCAGGCAAGAGACATACAATTAAAAGAAGGAAAAAGAAAGAGATTAAAAGAATATAGAATCAGATCTGATGTGAGGGTGTGACGTAGATATTTCTAAAAGAAAAAATAAAAGTACTGAGGAAAAGCAAGTTAAGAGTCAGCAAGAGATAGAGCTGCCTGATCGGCGGAGAGGTGCAATGTGTTTGACAGCTGATGGCTGACGCAACAGCACCACCACCAGCTGATGGCTGATGTGATTGATGACTTAGTCACAAAAGATGTGGAGAGGGAAAAGGACAACAATGGAATGAAATCAAGTCAGAAAAACAATACATCTAAGCATAACTTTTTTTTTTTTTGGAATAAAAATATTCAAATTATGCAAAGGAAGGACAGAAAGATAACAAAAACAATTCAAGAAGAGGATTATAAACAAGTCATTTTCAATTCTTAAAGCAAAGGAACAAACACTGGTAGCTGCATTCTCAGTGAACATGGCTCTATAGGAATGTTTTTGGTAAGATGATAGGCAGCATTAAAGATTACTTTTTTTTTATTGTAAGTAACTACTTTTTTTTTTTTTTTTGATAGGTAGGCAGAAATTAAAGATTTAAGATGTACAAGCAATATCTTTAGCATAAATAGATCATAATTGACAGATTAAGAAAAAGTTTAATAATCCAAGAAGAACATGAAGAAGATTTAGTACAAGTGTGAAAAGATGAAGTTAAAAGAGCCCACACCATAGCATAATCAAGAAAGAAAAAGTTTACATCTATCCATATTATGCAAATTATAAGTGGAAGGAAACATGAAATTCAGAGAGTCCATTTATCTTCAACCAAATTTATAACCAATACAAACCACCTGGTTTTCTAATCATTGAGTATATATGCTCTTTACTAAACTATCTCGATATAAATGACCACAACCACGAGTCCACAACCTTGATGAGCTATCTATCCTAACTATAAAGCCACACAATTAAGGTAATCAATCATAGACCTCTACAATAAAATCAGACGCTATCTACCTATGAACTTCTATATTTTTCCCTTCCAAAAAATGCAATATACTTATCACTAAGCTACAATGGTTGCAAAAGCTCTCTTATGCTTGCGTAAAAGAAGAATTATCATACTCAGTGAGTGATTATGCACACATATGGATGCATCAGTAACCCCAAATACTTAACATCCATTCACTGTTGAAATGAGAAAAGGGGGGCACCAAAACCATACATAGCCAATCCCCTTTTTTTATATAAGTAATGGAAATTTTATTTAAATCATAAAAAAGAATCACCTAAGCATACACGATGTATACAGCTGCGGACCATAACAATCAAGTACATAAGTTACAAACATCCATCAAATCATAGATTGAAAAAACAGAGTGGCTTCGTACGATGGACATTTAATCAGATAGCATTTTAAAGAAGAAATTTTAAGATCAGCTACTGTCCTTCCTGAATCCTCAAAGTACTAGTTATTTCTCTCCCGTCAAATGCACCACATCAAGCAATGAGGGACAACCATCCAAATAATACCAATCCCTTTTCTAATATATTAAATTGAGAATGTAAGAAGTAAGCACTCCCTCATCAACAACTAGAAAACAAAAATATTTCATGTAACAAAGGCATAAGGCATAATTTCTCAAGGCCTGACAGATGGCACCTCAATAGATAAATATTGCAAACTTATGGTCCTCAAGTGCAATTTGAAAAGATGATTCTACAATACCTCAGCAGGAAAAGATTTCTAAATCAGACAAGGAGAACCAGAGAAGTAATTCTGGATCAGATAAATGCATTTAGAAAAAGATAAGGGAGGTAACTAAACACAAACCATGAACACGGTGATTTGGAAACCTGAAAAGTCGGCGGGGGAGTGGGGGGTGTTTCAATTACAAGAAACATGGAATGCAATTAGACTCAGATTGCCTATGGTGAATTGGTATGAGACCTTGTATTGTATGCTTAATCTGTCACCAAGTACTGCAATATGTTCTATAGCTTGGCTGCCTATTAGGAACAAGCTCCTCACTAGAGATAAATAAATAAAATCAGGGCATCAACCATCAAGATAATGTTCTTTTCTACAAACTAAAAATTAAATTTAGGAATCACTTGTCTTTTGATTGTGATATCTCCAATGATTTATGGAGCAAGATTTGAGTTGGAGTTTTAAGTTTCAGACCACCCAGTAATATGAGTAAAAAAAACAAACAAACAAACAAACAAAAAGAACAAAACAAAACAAAGGTAAGAGTTTAATAAGATTGTTATTAGAATTAGAATGGCTTGAGCGAATGTAATAGTTAATAAATTATGCTCAGACAGAAAGGAATAGAAGGCTTCATCTAGAAAGCACGGACGCGGCTGGGAGGGTGCCGCACTGGAGTCCGACGCGGGGTGCGGCATCCGACGCGGCTGCCCGTGCGTCGGTGCCGTGTCTGAGTTTTTTTTTTTTTTTTTTTTTTTTTCACAGACTCGCGCCGACTCAGCTCGATTCGCGCCGAACCGGGCCAATTTCGGCCAGAAAAGGGTTGTATCGGCCGTATCGGTCCGTATCGGCCAGCGACCGAAACGGCCGAAACATGCCGAAATTTTAACCTAAAATCGCCGGAACAACCGAAATCTACTTTTAACGAGGCCCAAACATCCTAAATCTGTCCTTCCTCAATTTTTTTAGAATATTTTAGTAGTAAAAATATATAGAAAATATAAATAAAAATATTTTTAATAATTTTTTAATCGCCGAGTCCCGCCGCACCCGCACCCGCACCCGCACCCACCTTTTTCAAAAATTGCTGAGTCTCGCATCCGCACCTGCACCCGAGTCCCAAAACGCACCCGTGCAACATAGGGCTTCATGAAGATAGTTAGGAAAAAGAACGATCGAATAGAATGGAGTCGACAAAATAACACATCTTAAGTGTAACTACTTTATTGTGAATAAAGAAAAGGACTCAAATTTTGCTACAGAAGTATAGATAATAATAGTTCATGAAGAGCATTATAAACACGTTTCAGTTCCTAACCACAAAAAGCAAGCAACACCCACTAATGAGCCGCTTTCTCAATAAACATTGGCTCTATTGGAAGGTTTTACAGTAAGAAAGAGGTCAAATATAATTTTCAAGGAAATAAAAAAGAGATGAACTCATCTATTTACACATTTTAAATGATAAGTGATAGGAAACACGAAGTTCACACTCTTCAAAAACTTGATAAATAGGCTTGCTCATATCTAACTTATAATGAATGCAAAGTATACAGGAAGAACAAAATAGAAATCCATAAAAATAAGAGTGAAATACATCTTACCTTTTCATCCCATTCTTGTACCTTAGTAATTGCACTGTTGGCTTCGTCGAGGAAAGCTAGACCTTCTACATAAGAATGAACAAGAGTAAATATCAAGATCCATAGAGATTGTGATAGAAAATAGTAACTCATTCACAAAATATGAAGAGAGGGAAAAGAAAAACAATGGAATGGAATTAATTCACTAAACAATAGATCCAAGCATAACAACATTGTTGGAATAAAAATGTTCAAATTATGCTATGGAAGGAAAGATAACAAAAATTGTTCAAGAAGAGGATTATAAACAAGTAATTTTCAATTCTTAACCACCCAATGCAGGCAATAACCACTGGTGGGCTACTTTCTCAATGAATATGGCTCTCCATGGGGAATGTTTTCAGTAAGAAGATAGGCATCTAAAGCAATAGAAGATTTGAAGTGTACAATAATTTTACAGATTAACAAATTTTTTTTAAGAAAAGCGTTCAATAATTAGCTTAAAGTGGATCTATCTTCAGTTATATACATCATAATTGACAGATTAAAAATTTTAAAACTCCAAGGAATAGATGAACAAAATTTAGCACGCGTGTGAAAACATGGAGTTAAAAGAGGTCACCATTACATTATTAAGAAAGAAAAAGTTGAGTACATCTATATACATATTTCATATTACAAGTGGCAGGAAAAACTAAATTCAGTGTCCATCAATTTGTTTTTTGATAGTTGAGCATACATGCCATCTACACACACACACACACACACACACACACACACACGCACATATATATAAATCAATGCCAAGTCATATCAAGAACAAAATGGAAAAAGCATGAAAATAAAATGCATCTTGCCTGTTGTTTTAGCTCGTTGGTTGGGATTGTCGAGTAAAGCCAGACTCTCAACATAAGAACCAACAAAAGTAAACCCATATCCAGAAATCCCAAGATCTTTAATCTCTTCGGTCTTAAGGTCTCGTGAAATGAGCTGGCCGTCACCCATTTCTACAATAACCTCACCACTCTTCCTAAAACCTCTTGCCTTAGATTTGCTTGCTCCCATACCTAACGGCCTTGGTATGCCCATTCTGACACCTTGATCAGCCAAACTTAGAATTTTGGTCCAAGACGACGCATTTGCATATTCCTTCATCACCCATAAATTAGAATGTTGAATCAAGGCAAGCGAATTCCCATATGCCCAAATAGAATCACTCAGCGCACACTCATCAAGATTTGGCAGTGCTATCTCGCGGAAGACCTCATCCCCCAAATCGAACACCATCACAAAGCTAATAAGTTTTTTCTTAGACCTCCTCAGAGCAACCCAATGCAGCGCCCCATTGACAAAGGCCTCTTGGTTATCGACAAAAGCCTGGTTGCGATAAGGTACACAGCCTTTGGGAGGCGAGGCCTTTAGAATCCTCCATTCACCAGTGGCAAGTGAGTAGACCTCGACCTCTGGCGGAAACTTACCAAATGAGCCTTTATTTTGAAGACTCACAAACCTCACCACCTTGTAGTCATTGGATTTGGAGTCGAATCCAAACCCAACAGATGCATCATAGCCACCGTGCGTTGAGAAACGCATATGGGGTCTAGGAAGTTGGACGAACTTTCGAATGCACGGGTTCCAGATGATGAAATTGTAGCAGTACCTATACAAATCATCGGCGATGCAGACCAGGCCATTACAGGTACCCACGACGCGGAACACTCCATTAATGCTTTGGCCATGGAAGGGGAAGTCGAACCGGGCGTGTTCACCGAAATCTTTGTTGTCGTCCCAATGCAGAGCGTACACTTCTTTTTCGACTTCGTCCCGTCTCAGGCTCTCCACCGCTTTCGCGAGGTTCTCGGAGCAGAGCCTGAAGAGGAGGAGGGGGTGGGCGTTTTTGGTGGCGGAGTGGCGGAGATAGTCGGAGATGAAGGTGGGGCTTTGGATGAGTGATTTCCATGTCTTGCAGACGGAGGTGCACTTGACGATGGCTTTTGTAGGCAGTCGAATGAGAATTTCGGGTAGGATTTCGGGAGGCAGAGAGTCCAAAATCGATTCTTCTTCGTTGTGAAAATCTTCAGTGAAGGACTTGGTGAGTTCAGGTGAGTTGTCTGACATTGCTAGTTCCTTCAAGCTTCAAAGAAAGAGTGAAAAAAAGGCTTTTAGGGTTTAAAAAAATTTAACTTTTAACAGAGTGACACTATAGTATAAAGAAACAGTATAAAGAATCGATAAATACCAAACAACCGAGATTTTCTTTTTCTTTTTTCTTTTTTCTTTTTTAATTGTTTTTGGCTGGATAGTGTGAGAGAAAAAAAAAAATGAGACAAAGAGAGAGAGAGAGAGAGAGACTGACTTCGAGATTGGAGAGTGGAGAGCGAGTGGACCCAGCGAGTTGGATCGGCGGTAAAACCCTAGCGGCTAGCGAAGCTGATGATGAGTCGTGGGAATGAGAAACGTGTGAAATTGAGAGCGAGAAAACAGAGCTCTTTTCTTTCAGTTTTTATTACAGTACAAAATTTCGTGCTGCCAAAGTGCTTGGCAGCTGTTTTCCTACTACCGTCTGTTTTTTTTTTTTTTTTTTTTTTTTTAATCAAGATGCTTACGAGTAAGGCTGTTAGTATTGAATTCGTTGGGACGACAATATAAGTTTATTTTTAGACACATGATATTATTTGATCAGATTCAGTACATCTAATTCAGTGCACTGGATGCATTGAATCTAAATCAAGTCCTTTCTTACCCCTATCTCTCTCTCTTAACATTTCATGATCACGTGATTTAAGACACACATTTAAAAAATTACTGTATAAACCAAATTGAAGCACAACTTTAGAGACTAAAGTTGTGCTTCAATTTGGTTTATAAATTCGTTTTGTAAAACTACTCTTTCTGCCTTTTAAAATACAAAATTGCTAATTTAGTTTTTCTATTTAGATTTTATTAATATCACTTTTATAAATTGTTAAGAAAATTGATTGTCAATGATTATTTAACACATTAGTAACAGCATCATAACAATTTTTTTAAAGAAAAAAATTTAGGTTTTTAATTGTGTTAGATTTCTATTGGTCCAATATGTTGGGGCTTTCTTGAAGATGGGAAAAGAATGCAGAACTCACAAATATTTTTCTTTTAAAAAAATTAGTTATCATTCTACAATTTTCCTTTAATTTGGAAGCCTTTTGCTACATTAATGGACGTCTTAAAAGCTTTTTAAAAAATTGGGACAAATAAAAGGCCTAAGTTGCCTAGGCCTTGGAGCGGCACTGCCATGGCATCAACCACCCTTCGTCACACTCCATCTTTTCAGTCTTACATTCATGAGTTATCTTGGCAGCATGATCCAGCTATTCTTGTAGTTATGAAGACTAAATTGGGTGGTAGTAAAGCTAAGGAAGTCACAGATAGGCTGCCATTTTGATGGGGCCATCTATACGAAGACACTTGGTTTCACTAGTGGGCTGTGGCTACTTTGGAATGAGGACAAAGTAGAGATTGAGGAGCTAGCTAAAACTGAACAGGAAATTCATGTAGAAGTAAAGGTATGTGCCTCAAATCTCTCCTGGATTTTCTCTGCTATTTATGCTAGTCCTAGGAGTGAAGAGAGGTGCATTTTATGGATTAATTTAACTAAGGTTGCAGAATTAAATAATAAGCCATGGATTATGGCTGGCGATTTTAATGAACCTCTTGTGCAAGAGGATAAATTTGGAGGCAAGGGTGTTAGGGTGAATCGATCACTAGCCTTCAAAGACTGCTTAGATTTATGCAGTATGGTTGATATGGGCTTTTCTGGTCCAAGGTACACCTGGACAAATAAGCGGGATGTTAACAACCTCATTTTGGAAAGGATTGACAGATTCTTCATGAATCTGGATTGGTGTGTTCTCTATCTTGATGCAAAAGTAACCCATCTACCTTGCTGCCACTCCGACCATTGCCCGGTTCTTATGGAGACCTTTCCTGTTAGAGTAGGACATCTCAACAAACCCTTCAGATTTCTAGAGTTCTGGTTCTTGGATATTTCTTTTCCTAATATTGTTTCAAGTGCTTGGAGTAGTGATAGGAACTTAGCTGAGTCTATTGAGGTATTCTCTAAGGAAGCAACCCTTTGGAACAGGAATCATTTTGGGAATATCCACTAGAAGAAGAGGAGAATTATGGCTAGAATCTATGGTGTCCAAAAAGCTCTTTCCAACTATCAAAGCTCCTCCCTCATTAATCTCGAGAATCAGCTGCAACAGGAACTGGAGGCTGTTCTAGATCAAGAGAGGGATTTCTGGATGTTGAAGTCTAGAATTAATTGATTGATTCAAGGGGACCGCAATACCTCATTTTATCATATGTCTACCCTTGCCAGAAGGAAAAGAAACCATATTGCCTCGGTCAAAGACGAGATAGGGTTGTGGTTAACTGATGAGAGAGAAATCATGGAGCATTTTAGAAGTGGTTTTGTCTCCCTGTACACCACATCTCTTAAGGAGACCTCTCAGATTCCAAGACATGATGTGCTCTGGCAAGTGCAACTATCCAAGGAAGCCAAGGACTTTATTGGTGTCATGGTTACCCTGGAGGAAATCAAAGATGCTTTATGGTCCATGAAACCGTACAAGGCTCCGAGTCCGGATGGTCTACACGCAGGATTTTTCCAATGTTTTTGGCTTGTTGTTGGGGAATCTGTAAAGGAGGAGGTAAGGAGAGTCTTCATTAAAAGGAAGGTCCCTGAATATCTTAATAGAACCCTCATTGTGCTTATCCCTAAAATCCAAGGCCTAGAAACCATTGATAATTACAGACCTATTAGCCTTTGCAATACTATTTATAAAATCATCTACAAGATTGTTGTTGCTCGGCTTAGATCGCATTTGGAGTATCTTGTCTTGCCTTACCAAGTGGCGTTCGTTCCGAGAAGAAGAGGAGCTGACAATGTTATTATTGTTCAAGAGTTAATCCATACTATTGGTAGAGCCAAAGGCCGTAAGGGGATATGACTATTAAGATTGACCTTGAAAAAGCTTATGACAGAATTGAGTGAAGCTTTATTAGGGAAATGCTTTTCAAGTTCAATTTCCCTGCCAACCTTATTAAACTTATTATGAGCTGTGTATCCTCGATTTTGACATCTCTTCTCTTTAATGATGGCTGTCTCGACTCCTTTTGCCCCACTAGAGGTATTAGACAATGGGACCCTTTATCTCCCTACCTTTTTATCCTATGTATGGAATTTTTGGGTCATTTGATTAAAGATAAGTGTGCTGCCAAGCTTTGGACTCCATTGAAAGCCTCTAGGAGTGGGCCCTCCTTTTCACATTTATTTTTGGCAGATGACCTAGTTTTTTTTGCAAGTATGGACCTGAATAACTGTCATACCATAAAGGCTGTTCTTCGTGAGTTTTGCTTAAGATTCGGGCAGAGTGTGAGCGAAGCCAAGTCTCGTCTTTTCTTCTCCCCCAATGTGGAGCCGAATCAAAGAGATCTCCTCTCCGATATTCTCAGGTTTAATTCAACTCCTAATCTTGGCAAGTATCTGGGGTTTCCTTTAAAGTATGCAGGAGACCGTAAGCATGACTTTGATTTTGTGCTTGATAGAGTCAAGAAGAAGTTGGCAGGGTGGAAAGCTAACTTACTCTTTATGGCTGGCCGAGTGGTACTCATCCATGCTTCCTCCTCAACCATCCCGAATTATGTGATACAATATGCTCCTCTTCTAAATAAAATCCTTAAGGGTATTAACAAGGTCAATAGAAACTTTCTTTGGGAAACGACGGATCATGCTAAGAAGATGCATTAGGTTAATTGGGGTGAAGTGACTATACCCTGGAATGCATGAACGTGGCATTTTAGCTGACGAATCCGCGTCCGACGCTGCCTGACGCGGGGTGCAGTGGGCAACGTCGCTGCCTGCGCATCAAGCGGCGTCGTTTTTTTTTTTTTTCCCTCAGCGCAATACGTACCGACTCGGCTTGATTCGCGCCGAACCGGGCCAATATCGGCCAAAATAGGAATGTACCGGCCGTATCGGCCATACCGGCCGTATCGGCCATATCGGTCCGTATCGGCCGGCGACCGAAACGGCCGAAACCGGCCGAAATACACACTAAATAACGCCGGAAGAGCAGAAATCGGCTTTAAATGAGGCCCAAACATCCTAAATTTGTCATTCCTCAATTTTTTAAGAATATTTTAATAGTAAAAATATATAGAAAATATAAATAATAATTTTTTAATCGCTGAGTCCCGCCGCACCCTCACCCACCTTTTTCAAAAATTACCGAGTCCCGCACTCACACCCGAGTCCAAAAACGCACCCGTGCTTCATAGACTATACCAAAGGAGGCAGGAGGTTCGGGATTACAATCTGCTAAAGGGAGGAACACGATGCTCTTGGCCAAGCTCAATTAGAGGTTTCATACAGAGAAGAATGCCCCTTGAGCTAAGGTTCTGAAGTTCAAGTACTGCACTAGTCAATGTTCAGTTCAAGGAATGAAGCAAAACTTCCAAGTTCTCCGGTTTGGAAAAGGATGAAGAGGGGCGAGGAAGTCTTCAAAAAAAGGGGTTAAATGGATCCCAGGCCATGAAAGCAGTCTTAATTTTTGGTTTGATTGCTGGTCAAACCTTGGACCCATCAGGTCTCACATCCAAGGCCCACTCCTGCAAGCATCTAACAATTTGCAAGTAAAAAATGTGATTTCTCCCATTGGTTGGAATTGGTCTCTATTCCTTTTGAGCTTCCCTCCAAAGTAAAAACTGATATTCAAGCTGTCCCCATCCTCTTGTGGTAAGGTCTAGTGATAGATTGGCTTGGAAGTTTTTCCCAAAAGGGGATTTTGATATGAGAAGTGCCTATCTCCTTGCCATTAACTCTTCGGGTAGTGATTCCTTCTCTGGCTCTTGAATTTGGAAGTTACCATCCCTGCCTAGAATTCAAATGTTTATTTGGAAATGCATGCAGCAAGCATTGGTGTTAAGGCTTGTTTAGCCAACAGAAGGATTCCTCTAGACACCACTTGCCTGTTGTGCCACTTAGAAGTTGAATCTATCACGCATGCCCTCCGAGATTGTAGCTTGGTTAAATCCATATGGCACCAATTGGGAACACACTGTTTGTACTCCACCTTCTTCTCTCAGGACATCAGAGAATGGATAACCACTAATGGTGGTCTCAAGTCCTCTAAAAATGCCGTGGGTATTCCCCAGAATGTTATCTTTTCCTTTGCTCTTTGGTTGATTTGGAAGTAGTGGAATCAAGTTGTCTTCACTAATAGGGGTGTAAATCTGAACCTAGGTAAGATTATTGCTATGCAAGCCTCGAAATTTTTCCTATGTGCTTCCCAACCGAGACGTAACAATTAGATGGTGCTTAGACAACTCAGGTGGGAGAAACCAGAGCAGAGGTGGTTGAAACTTAACACTGATAGGTCTTGGAATGCAGTGGGGGGCACGGCAGCAGGGGGAGGTTTGGTTAGAGATGGTTTGGGTAACTGAGTGGTTGGATTTTCACGGAAATTGGGCAGCGTGAGCAGTTTCACTGCTGAAGTCTGGGCTCTCCGTGATGGTTTGATGTTATGCCATCAAATGAAGCTCCCTACTGTTATTGTTGAGCTTGACGCAAAGGCCCTTGTTGATGCTTTAAGCAATTCCTCCTATAGCAACTCAGTGATCTCTCTTATATTTGACGATTGTGTTACGAACCAGCTTGTTGAAGTGGATTTGGACAGCAGCTCAGATCTGATTATGCAACACAATTGTCATCAAATTTTGCAGCACAGTTGTTACTATCTCTTGGCTGCTTTGGATGAGTGTTATCTGCTGCACAAGATTGGTTCTAGCTGTTGAAGTTATCTGATTGTTTAGGATTTGTTTAGGAGTTATTAATGGTTATCTTATTTATGTTTATAGGGTTTCTTTTCAAATAATGACTCTGCTTGGGTGTGTCCAACAGAGATAGGAGTTGGAAATAGGATAGGACTTGATGTTATTTTATCTTTATCATTTGGAATGCATTGTATGCTCAGTTGGAGGCTATTTATAGTCTACGTTATTAATAAAAAATCATCTGAATATTCCAGTAAAAAAATCAAGCTTTTGCTTATTAAGGAGGTCCCGGTTATCTCTCGAAGCATAACCAAAAATTTATCCTTCTTCTTTTCTGTCAATTTCCTCAATCTAACCATAGCCCCACACGGGAAAAGAGGTGCAACACGCGGCCGAGGTGGGGGTCATATCAGATTGCAAGCATCTGATTTTGCAAATTCCCCAAGTTCGTATCAAACATATCTATCGAGAGGCCAACAAATGTGCGAAACGTTTAGCTAATTCAAGCCATTCACAAGATTTAGATTTTGTTATCCATTTCGCTCCACTCGTGGACTTGTTTTCCTCTGTTGAGGCAAATTGTCATGGTGTAACTTGTAATAGGCTTTGCCTTGAGTTTTCTCTTTCTTGTTAAGCGAATAATATTTCTAGTTTACCAAAAAAAAAAAAAAAATAGTATTTGGAAAGGAGAGAGAGAGAGAGAGAGAGAGAGAGAGAGAGAGAGAGAGAGAAAGAGGGTAGAGAATAAAAAAAAGATTTCTTTATTTATTTTTATTTTATTGATGAACAATCTCCTATTTATTTGTTATTTGTGAATGTTAAACTATTTATGCTAATATATGATTTTTTTGGAGATGTTTTTATTGGTAGTGTTTACTTCCCACCCTTCATGTACAAAAATGTTTTATTGATAATTTGGTACAAACTCACAGCACAATGCCTACAAAGTGACCAACCTTTTTTTTTGGGGGGGGGGGGGGGGGGGGGGTGGGGGGGTTAAAAGACCGATAGTTATTTATTGTGAGTTTGACATATTTTATTTATTTTAGGTACCGTGCAAATGCAATATTGGGAGTTAGGGGCAGGTGACGCGTATGAAGTCCCTAGTTGCTTCTTTTTATTAGTCAGCTGGTGAATTTGCTTAATTATTGGTCACGAGGCCTGTATTTGGGTCTGTACCAGTTTTAACTCTCTTGATCCTCTAATGCCAAGGTCCATGCTGATCTCAAATTTTAATGGATAAGCTTAATTGGTTAACATCAGTTGGGTTAGGCACATTTAACACATGCTATTGTAAATTCCAGCTCTTTCAGCACATGCGCAATTAGCCTACAAACAGGTATTAAGCATGGCAATGTATATAAACCCTCTTGTCTTGCTAGTGATGGAGCTCATAATAAGAAAACTGATGCAATTTCATATTTTTCCCTCTAAAGTTCTCCCTCACTCCTTAGTTTCTCTCTTTTTCTCTTGAAGGTACTTGTGATTCCCCAAGAGCAGTCACTTCTTATCATCGCTTGTTTCCATCAACCACTCATTCCACATCCTATCAGTCTTTCTGTTCCCAAACTTTTGATAATCAGCAAGCTTTCAAGCTACATCTTGCACTGAACACTCGACCTGCTTTGCGTAGTTTGTAACCAGATCTATTACGTTTTTTGATCTCCCTTCTCAACCACACTTATCTTGACAAAAATTGAGAATTAAGTCTTATAAATTTTTTATATTGAGAAAACAAATTCCTTGTCCATTACCAAAAAACTGCCGTGTAAATATAAATGTCTTTCTGAAACAGAAAAACCCAACTCCCATATCCTACAAAAGAACCAGCCCTCACATGTACAGTGATCTATATTTAAAAAGAAAGGGGGGGGGGGGGGGGGGGGTCCTTTATGTAGATTTTAGAAACCACCTTCCCAGAAAATTATTAGATACCTTAAAAATGAAATTGACAAACTTGTAAGGACACTTTTAAATGAATAACTATTGCATATTAAGCTGAGCAGTTGATGTTTAGGTATTTTGATCATTCTAAAAACTTTAAAATTATGATCCAACTTGGAGTTACGGCGCATATATGCATCATACAGGCGTTAAATTGTCAACATGATAACATGGACAATGAAAAATTACCAATCAAACCTCATTTAATTAGAAGACCAATTTTTCTTTTTTGGTGGATTTTTTTTGGAAGGACAAATGTAGTCCACAAAATATAATGAAATTCAGTTTTAAGAATGGCATAAGTTGATTGAGTCATTTATTCCTAGATTCTTGTTCCAAAGTTCTGAAGTTAGACAAACTGACACAAATAACAAGACTCTACCATAGTGCCATGACTGATTTATACAGTAAGCACCATTCACACAAGTTATTTTATTAGATGAACACGTAGTAGAATAAACAGACCTGTTGGCAAAGCCCACCAACACAATTGCAGAGCTGTTTCAAGGGCTTTTCTGAGCCAAGCAAGCTCTAACTTCCACTTTCTAACAGGGAAATATTCCACATCAGAACTTTAGCTGTCGAGCATAAGATCATTGCTCATCTTCATCTCAACCTTAGACCACGATTTTGATTTATACACAACAAGACTTACTAGATATGCTTCATGGATTGGTCAGCCATTTCTAGAGAGAGAGAGAGAGAGAGAGTTTGTGTTTGGGGGGTGACTGGAAAGAACCCCAAAATATTATGTTACATCAACCATAAAAGGTGTAGGCAGTTCTGCCCAAATCCCCCATATTAGTTCAGGAACATAGCCAGCTAGCTTCAGCTGCGCGTCTAATTAAGCCAGCAACAAGTAAATTTTACTAGAAGCTGGGTGAGATTTATCAGATGCAGCAAACTGATGAATCTTCCTTTCCATTTTAATCCGACTGGATCCAGGACAATTCTTTTCTACTCCTAGATTCTTCATGGCTGCCTGGACTTTTGCAACCTCAACCCATCTATTTACTTCAGCATACATGTTAACCAGAAGGTTGTAATGGCTACTGTAGTTCGTTAGTAGCAACTTGGGCATCTCCAAGTTTCTATGGAGCTTACACCCACCTACCAAGGCTCCCCATATAATGGAGTTTGGTTCAATTTTCATGCTTCTTATTAACTCTAGTGATCTTTAATTAAGCCCGCTTTGCTCAGTAGATCAACCATACATCCATAGTGTCCAACTTCAGGAGAGATGGAATAATCATTGGTCATGCTCAGAAACATTCTACGACCTTCTTCAACAAGTCCTACATGAGTGCAAGCGCTTAGAACACTAATAAAAGTAATTCAATTGGGTTGGATCTTCTCCCTCTCCATTCTGCTAAACATCTTTAGTGCTTCATCTGCATACCTTTGAGCTACAAGCCCATCAATAATTGAATTCCAACAAAACAAATTTTTCTCTAGCAACTTGAAGAACACTGAAAGTGACTTATCTAAGCTTCCACACCAAGTATACATATCAATCAGTGTAGACCCAATATAAACATCAAGATCAAATCCATTTTGCAATACATAAAAGATGTATTTCCCTTCCTAAGTCAAGAGCTCCTAGATGAGCACAAGCTGATATAATAGCTGCCATGGTCACTTCATCAGGATCCATCCCATCACTCATCATTTCATTTATTACTGCCAATGCTTCTCTAAATTTTGTTGGAAAGTGAATAAGAAATTAATGTTTTCTATGTTCACTTGAAGATGTTATTATTGTTATTAAAAGTGGTAAAAATCATAAGTCCTACATAGGAAAGGAAATAGATAATATATGAGTTTATATGCTCATGGGTTGGACATTAGGTTGGGCCTTTGGCATATGTGGATTGGGTCTACTTGTTCAAATAATAATATTTTATTATTTTAATTTTTGAGTCAGTTAGCCTGTGCATAACGTATATTTATTCATAATCCATCATTCATGAAAACTAATTTTTTGGTTATCATTGAAACAGAGTGCTTGTTCAATAAAATATATTTATTCATAGTCCTTCATTCATGAAAACTAATTTTTTGGAAAAACTCTCTCAGTGTCAAAGAGAGAGAAAGAAACATTGAGTAGTTCGCAGAGCATGACTTTGTGTGCTTCGTTTTCGTGCTGTAGATCATTTTATCCTCAAAGGTAGACGTTCGTAAGTCTCAAAGCACCACAGTGATTGTGTGAAGAGCGAAATCTACTTTAAAGAGATTGTGTCAAACACAAGACTTGATCTAAATCATTCATCTTTCATGCATTTGGTCTGTGAGTTTTTAATTATATTGCAGATTTCTTTTATTTATGCAGTAAGTATTTATTATTTTGCCTATTACTTCTTTTGTGTTAATATTGTTTATAATTTTAAATCTGTATATTGTTCCTTTTACTTTATTACAAAAGTAAATTGTTGAAATATATCTAACAAATTTCTGGTGTTGAGATCATATCCTTTGCAGGCATCTGATCGAATAACAATTCTGCAGAATCAAAATTCCTCATTCTTGCATATCCATCGACCATAGTGTTCCATGTAGCAGTATTCCTCTATGGCATCTCCTCAAACTATCTCCTAGCAGAACTCAAATCCCCAGCACAGATTTGAGCAGAAACTATTGTAGTCCACGCAAAACATCTCTTTCAGGCATTCATCAAACACCATTCGTGATCTACAAAGTTTGCCTAAATTCGAATCAATCAAAGTACTTTTAAGATCAATTATAGTTTGTAACTTCCGCGACACGAATTCTCTCAGCTGTACTTTTGTTTTTTTTACTATTGTGGCACAGTCTGGTTCGATAAGAGCACTTGCAGCAGTGGAGCTAAATAGCTATATTGCTATTTTAGCTCCACCAATATACCAAAAAGAGCACACAACAGTGGAGCCATTCTTAAATTTTTTTGCTTAAGTGCTACAGTGCACATCTATTTATAGATGTGCACTGTAGCTCAAATCTAAAAAAAAAAAAAAAAATTTATCTAGCCCCTATTAAAATACTCTTTCCTTTCTTGATTTTTTTTCCGTTCTTTTATTCTCTCTCTCTGGCTTCTCTTCTTCTTTCTTCTTCCTTCTCTCTCTCTCTCTCTTTTTTTTCTCCCTCATCTACTCTCTGCTTTGGGTTCTACGTTGCCGGCTAGTTCAAGATTCCACATCGCCGTCCCATGTCGCCGTATTTCATCCGTCGTCCCACGTCGCCGATCTTCATCTTCATCGTCGTCCCATCGTCGTCCTCCATCTCACCGATCTTCATTGTAGGTTTCTCTGGGTATTTTTTTTTTTCTGTTGTGGACTGGTGGTGGTGGTGATGGTTGTGGGTGTGGCTGATGGTAGCCGACCCATCGCCGTCCTTCATCTCACCAATCTTTATAGTGAGTTTTTTTTTTTTTTTTTTTGCTGTGGACTGCTAGTGGTGGTGGTGGTGGTGGTTGTGGTTGTGGTTGTGGCTGATGGTAGCCGACCCATCGCCGTCCTCCATCTCATCGATCTTTTTTTTTTTTTTTTTTTTTTTTTTTTGCTGTGGACTGCTGGTGGTGGTGGTTGACGATAGAGGTGATTGTAGTTGATGTTGTGGATGTTGTTTTTTGATAGTGAGATATATTATTTTATTATAAGAGATATATTATTTTATTGTAATATTTATATTATTTTATTATGTTAAAAATTAAAATAGATTCACTACTATAATATATGTATAGGTAAAATAGATAAAGAAACTTTCGGTGGAGATAAAAAGTTAAATTTTTAGCTCGTTGGGGACGCTGTAATAATCACCATCCTTGTTTTTTCCAAGGCAGTGGGGCCCATTGACGATTAAACTTAGACATAAAAACAGTTGAACCCCAAGGCTTTCTCTCATCCTTTTCGATTTCTTTCAACCAAAGCTTCCAAACCCAGATCTTCATCAATCTCTACAAATCATAATTATTAACCGAAGCTTAGCGATGTGGGATTCTCCACCTCCTGAAATCCTAACCTTTGTTCTTATACGGTTACCAATAAAATCAATCATAACTTGCACCTCCGTTTCCAAAACATGGAAATCCATCATCCAAAACCCTTCCTTCATTTCCGTCCATCTCCACCACTCCAAAAACAAGCACCCCCTCCTTCTCTTCAGGCTCCCTCCAAGTGAACACAGGATTATTGATAAAGAACTCTACGCATTGTTTTGTGACAACAACAACAACCCAGATTTGTATGAACACACCAGGTTTGACTTCCCTCTCGGCGGGACGTTCCGTGTGGTGGGTACTTGTAACGGCTTGGTCTGCTTTGCCATGAAATTCACTGACAGGTTCTTTTTCTGGAACCCTCTTGTTAGAAAGCTTGTGATTCTTCCTACACCCAGTGTTGGCCTCCGAACACTTCGTTTTTACAACCCCTCTATTGGGTTTGGATTTGATTCCAAAACTAATGACTATAAGGTGGTGAGGATTGTGAGTGCTAGCGAGAGTGAAAGCTCTAAGGTACCCAAGGTTGAGGTTTACTCGCTCGCCACTGCTCAATGGAGAGTGGTTACTGCAGTGCCTCCCACAGGTACTGCATTTGCAGACAAATGTGATCCACATGCTTTTGTCAATGGGGCTTTGCATTGTGTTGCCAGTAAAAACAATATTGACAACGAAATTCTGAATTTTATATTGGTGTTCGATTTGGGGGACGAGGTATTCCGCGAGATAGCAATGCCAAAACCTTTGGATAATCCTGAGAATGTGGTGGGTGTGTCTGTTTCAGCTTATAGGAATTCCCTTGCCTTAATTCAATGGGGGGTTTCTATTCGTTGTGTCGATATATGGGTGATGAAATGGTACGCCGTTGCATCCTCTTGGACCAAAATGTTTTCAACTTTGGCTGATCAAGGAGGCTTCTTACCAAGGCCAATAGGTTTTAAGAATGGTGAGGTTTTATTGGAAATGCATAAAGGACAGTTTGTCTCACGAGACCTTGAGACCCAACAGATTAAAGATCATAGGACTATTGGAGATAAATTTACTTTTGTTGATTCTTATGTTGAGAGTCTAGTTTTGCTCAACAAACCCAACTGTGCATTTGCATACTGAGTAAAAAGAAAGAGGAACAACAGGCAAGATGCATTTCATGCTTATTTTTATCGTTTTCCATCTTGTTATTCATATATACTTGGCATTGATTATAAGTTAGAGATGAATATATATGGTACAGTTCTATAAATTCCTGCAGTTGCTGTTCAACTTATTTGGAATGCATCCTAAAAAATGAAAATGAGAATTACTGTTGTATTTGGGGATAAATGCGTGCAGTAGCTGTTCAACTTATAGTAATTCCAAAAAATTTGGGATCATATATACTGAACTCAAGATTTATATATGATTGGGAACTTCTTGTAGTTTGAGGGTGAAATTTGTTAAAAAGGGTTTTCAATTGCTAATGGTAGCTTCTTTACTACATTTACATATCTGATGTTTCTTTTACTCTTCATTTAATTTTTCCTAACCTTATTTTATTTTTTTATCGAAAAATCGGAGAAATGATATGTGAACTGTGTTTCAGAGTTTTATATGTTGTTGCCACCATTTTGTGGAAGTCACTTTCTAGTGTTTGTTACTTTGTTATCATTATAAGTTCTTTTTTTGAAGAGCACTAATATAATTTTCAGCTTCCTTTCCTTTAGTTTCCATTTTGTTCCTACATATTCTGTTGATTTTTTTTTTTTGGTAGCCTTTATTCAAACTTTATGTTCTGTCCATAATTATTCTTTTTGGAGCTTTTTCTAATGTATGTATCGAGCAAGAGAATTCTATTTCTACTTTGCTGTCATTGTGTACTTTACATTTTCCCCCTATTTTTAGCTGTTGGCCTTACTTTCACTTTTAAAGTTGTCTCTTCTATCATCATTACTCAACTTTGGTTTCTTTCACTGTTCACTATATTATTTATATGCATAAACTAGGAATGGACTTGACTTGTTACGAGGTTTTGTTGTTTAGAGGAATCAGCTCTAGATCTTGAAATAAATTGTTGCAGTTATTCTAATATCCTTCATAAAGTTAGTAAGACTAAGCATTACATATAGGATCTCATACTAATTATCACAGGAAATATGTGTCTTTTTGCATTTAATGTTTCTGAAGTTGTAGACACATCTAGTTGAACATTACATGTTTGAACCAGAGTCACAGTTAAGCTCCAAATCACAATGTTACCTAATCTTGTGGCTGGCCAAGACCAATCTTCTCCTTGAATGATGCAAAAGCCTTTACATGTCGAGATATTGAAAGATCACATTCCCCTCAAGGACCATAACTTTGCAATCATGCCTTCCACAGTTTTTCCCTTTCTCAATTTTTGTTACATGGAATATTCTAGTTGTTGATGAGGTAGTACTTACAACTTATATTCTCAATTGAAGCGCCCCCACCCCCCCAACCACCCCCCCCCCCCCCCCCCCCCCAAACAAAAAAGAAAGAAAAATAATAGATGTTAAGTGTTCGCTTTTGTGTGTGTATTTATCTTCAACTTACAACATTCTAATGTTTCTATAAATCATGCCTTCCACTGTTTTTCCCTTTCTCATTCTTTGTTATATGGATTATTTTAGTTTTATGGTTTTTTTTTTTTTTTTTGATAAGAAGTTTTATAGTTGTTTATGAGGCAGTGCATACAGCTTATATTCTCAATTAATACTACTAGAAATAGGATTGGTCTTAATCTATGCTACTATTAGAAATGGGACCCCCCCCCCCCCCCAAAAAAAAAAACCCAAAAAAAAAAGGAAGTGATAATGGATTTAAGTGCTTGTATTTGTTTTTGACTTACAACATTTGGTTACTAACATTTCTATAAATATGTATATGCACTCAATGAGTTTGATAATTCTTCTTCTATGCAAGCATACAAGAGGTTTTGCCTCATTATTTGGAGGGTAAATTATTGAAGTTCATAGGTAGTTAGCACCTTTTTAGCCTTGTATTTTTTCGTAGATGGAGAATGTGGATGGACAGCACAATCTTAGGTTCTTTAGAGTGACTTCTCATTGCAGCAATAAGATTTGTTACAATTTCTGAATATTGCCTGTCATGTATTTTTCTTGTTTTGGAGGCTAGTAATTTTTGCATCTAGTTTCTTTTACACTCCCCCCCCCCCCCCTCCCCCAATTTTAGGTTGCTTCTCTACAGTATCACTTTTCTTAGCATGGGAAGCCCTTTCCTCATTCCTCTCATCCCACTGGTTAAGGTGGAACTCAAAACAGAATCCCAATACAACCCCTAAATTATTTTATAAGCCTGAACATTATTCCATCCTATAATGTGTTGATGTTCTTAGTTTGTTCTTTAGGTCAAAGTTATCATTTAGAGGAAGTTTAAAGATTTCTCTTAAACAATTTAAGAAAGCCTTAATGTTGTGAATGAAAAAAAATACACAAGTGATCAATAATTGTTGAGCAAGGAATAATGTCTTCCACATTAAGAGAAATTATAAGGTTCACATAGTGGACAAGTGACATGCTCTACCGTTCCATTAAAAGACTCACACCTGTTTAAAATTACTGAGTTGAAAATTTTTTTAAAACACTGACTCAGCAATTTTAAACAAGTGGAAGTTTTTTAGTGGAATGGTGGACAGATGACGTGGTCAGAGGACTGTATAATTTCTCCCACATTAGACACTTTGAACACTTTTTTTTTTTTTTTGCAGATATCCTTAACTAAGAGCTAGAGATGTATTCTAGAGAGCATGTAGAGGGATGATACACACCTTGACTCAATAATAGAATTGTTGGTTGGATTTGGCTTTACATTGAAATTATTTTGGTTGTAAATAACGGTTGATTTCATAGTGTATTTGTGTTCTTTATTTTACCTTGAATTGTGTGATATTCTACTATTATTTTCTTTTGGAATGCTGTATTTTCTCTTTACAATTGCCCTATGTTAATTAGCAAGATACTTTCTTATTATATTATTGCTGGCATGGGAATCTGCTTGGCTCATTTCTCACTCCCATTCCCCCAGTGCACATGTTCATGTGGTAAATGCTTTGGGTATTTCTTATTCTGTACATTCTGAAAAACCTCAAATATTGTTGTAGGTTTTTTCTATATAGTGATTACAATAATTAATGTTAATTTGTCTACTTCTAGTATTAATTCACAAACAAAAAAAGCCTTACAGTTTTTAAAACTTTTTTGCAGAACCTTTGTGCAATCATGGTGGTGATGAGCAAATAATGGACTTAACTCATCAAGAGAAAGATTCAACAAGCCTTTTTTATGGTATCTAGTTTGCATTAGTTTATCATGTCAAAAGGGATTGTAGTTGTTATAATGTATTTATGCTTAATGAAGTATGTTAAACTCCTTTCTTATTTTAGTATTTCTGGGTGATTTGCAGTTTGGTTTCATTGTTTGTATATGAACTTTTATGTGAACTTTGCAAATGTTTTACTCTAAATTTAATTATTATTACCATTTTACGTAAACTTTTCAAAAGTTTTACTCTAAATCTTGATCTTTCTCCATCTACCATGCATTTCCCTAGTAGGCCACCATGTGTAGTGGCTTTGATTTGAGCTTGTGGGGTGTTGGTGGTTACTCTCTGTAGCAATGGTGTTTTGGGCTTTTGCTTTTTTCTTTTGTGCAATTGGAGCCACCATTGTCGTGTATGGTTTGGCAAGGTGTGGCCTGCTGTGTATGGTTACGTCGGATGGTGGTTTGGACCATTGGTCCTAGGCTCCTAGCGATTCGGCTTTGGGGGGTGGGCTTTGTGAGTGAACTTCAATGGGTTTGGAACAATGATGGTCGTGTGTGACTCATTTGGGCTTCAGGTTGTCATGTGTTGTCATGTGTGTTGACGATCCAGCTCACTTGAGAAAAGAAAAAAATTATATAGATAAAGAAATTTAAAAAAGGGCGAGAAAAAAAAAAAAAAAATTGGATGTGGAATCCATATAGTTTAAATCAAAGAGGAGAGAATCCATAATTTTGGAATTCTCATTGTAACTCCAAAAATAGAGAAATATAAAATACATTTCACGAAATTTAATAGAAAATTGCCAAGCACGCAAGAAATTTGCACCAATTCATTTCATTATCCAAAAAGCTATGAAATGTAGACATTTTAAGACACCTGAATATCAGTGATAAGGTAATAGACAGTGCGAGTATAACATCCAGGCTGCATCACACTGGAATTTTTTACAGACTTCCAAAACATTTCTTTCTCGAAGCATACTGTTCTTTGCAAGCAGTGCAGCATTATAAATTTAGAAACCGCTACTGAATAAGAACTTCGGAATGATATTAAACTTAAAAGAGTCTAATGTTAACAATTTTTTTTCTTTCTAAAGTTTATGTGAATACTTTTTTAAAAGTTTAAATTTTTAGAGATTTTTTAATTTGATATCCAGAACAAATCCTTTGATGGCACCAACTACAAATCTAAAAATATGTAACTTGTGCAATGCACGAGAATAGTCTACATGTTTTTTTTTTCTTTTTGAAAAAATATTTGAGTCATGTTTTGAGTTTTCAGGGACTATTTCTTATTCTATTAGCAATAGTAACGTGTTATGATTTAAAATGAAATAGAAATTTAGTGTTTTAGAGATCTTTGGCACTTGAAAGGGGTAAGAGAGGAAGAGATATATAAAGGTGTTTGTGTTTGATGGAAAGATTGACAACCTTTGTAGATAAGCATGAGGAAGGTTAAAAAAAAAAAAAAAATCCCTTTAGAGATCAACGAGTATGAGAGAGAGAGAGAGAATTTGGAGGTTTCTAGGGATTGTGGATCAAAGTTATGGATAATCTCTTCAGATTTTGAACCTAATAACTCACTTGACTAAAAAAAAAAAAAAAGAACATTAATGCGTGATGCAAAATTGAGAATCTAATTGAATTTTCTCAATTTTGACTTTATATATATATATATATATATATATATTAATTAGATTTCCTAAGCAAAGGTCATACCTTTTACAAATTTTACTAAAAAGGTAAGGCCTTACTCTAGTGCATTGAGCACTGGAGTTGACATGATTGATATGTTTGCATTGTGTCGAGCATACATTTTTTTTAATAGTCTTTAAAAAGTGTGAGTTGTTTTGAGTTTTTTCTCAAGATATTTTTTGGTGGTCTAAGCAATCTCCAGATTGTTATTTCCGAAAATTGAACAACATAAAATAAGGATCGATTCAAGTTAAATTCAAATAAAGTTCTTAAGTTGAATTCAAATAATATCATGTAGCTAATTAGGGGATTAGGATTGCATTTCATTTCAAGTCCTATTTAAATTTAAACAGGATTTGATTTCTATTTGTTAAGATTAGATTATGACGAAGTGTGGATTCTAGTTAAGCTCAACTGGTAAAGTTTCTAATAATTGAATAAGAGATCTAGTATTTATATATGTACACAGAAGACATTAATGAGAATTAATTGACTAAATATGTTTTACTTATTTACCATGGTGACACAATCTGGTTTATTAAATAATTTTTTTTTTGAAATCATATTCATTTCCTTTTAAATTCTTTCCAAAGTGGTGTAGCCCATTGATTAAACTTAAACCCCATTTTTTTTTTTTTTTTTTTTTTTGGTTTTTCATCTTTTCGACTTCCCTTCAAAGTTCAAACTCAGATCTTCAATCTCTAATAATTCTCTCTAAACAAAATCCTCAAGCCGCTTCTAAATTCGATTTACATACTGAAGCGATGTGGGATTCTTTACCTGTTGACATCCCACCCCTTGTTCTCATACGCCTAACTGAAAAATCCATAATAACTTGCACCTCCGTCTACAAAACATGGAAATCCATCGTCCAAAACCCTACCTTTGTTTACAACCATCTACACTACTCTAACAACAACAACCGAGATTTGAATGAACAAACCAGATTTGACTTCCCTTTCAAAAATGAGATGTTCCGTGTGTTGGTTACCTTTTTCATGACCCCTGGTACTAAACCATTGATACATGGACCCACCCACCAGGACGTGTATCAGGTAATCCAAGAGAACTTTTAATGGGGATTGAACTCAAGTTGGCTGAGTCTATAACTCATCTTAAGCCCACTTTTATGATCCCTGAAGAGTTCTTGTTCCGTGTTAGGACGGAGCCAGGACTTGGAGTTAGGGGGGGCGATTTTATTGTTACTTATATGTAGAGGCTTCGACTTTCAGTTCTATTACTTAGACAGCAAAGATTTTCTTTTATTATTATTTTTTTTCATGTGTGTGTAAAGTGTGTCTTTTGTTGGTAAGGACAAAATTATTTTGTTTAAAATTTTTTAAAAGTCTAAGTTGTTTGTTTTTGGTAAAATTGGTTTTTTAGTCTCAAAGTTTTTTTTTTTTAGCTTTGCTCTTGCATATTGATACTTTTTGTTGTTGGGCTAATATTTTGGGCTTGTATATATATATTTTAGGTTTTAGATCTATAAATTTTTTTTATGGATTTTAAAAGGAGGAAAATACTAGATCTACAATTTTTGTTGTGATTAGTGGTTATTACTAAGTAAAAAAGTGATGTAAGTGGTGGACTCAAATGCAAACTAGTAAGAATTTGCTACCTCAATAGTCTACAAAAATGTTGTAAAAAAGTTTATAGCTGTAGCATTTTTCTTATAATGATCAATTAGGGGGACAAAATGTAATTTTATTGAATGAAATTGCTAAAATTAGTACCTAAATATATAGTTATATAATTATATTATTTGAAAAAAAAATTAGAGGGGGGTGGAGGGCTCCGTCCATGTTCCGTGTGGTGGGTATTTGTAACGGCCTAGTCTGTGTTGCCATCAAATTCAATGAGGTATTCGTTCTATGGAATCCTTGCGTTAGAAAGTTCATGATCATGAACCTTCCTAACCCCAATGTCCTCCCCCAAACACACGGTTTTTACAACTCGTCTTCTGGGTTTGGATTTGATGCCGAAACTAGTGATTTTAAGGTGGTGAGGTTTTTAACTCTTGGTGGTAGAGGCGAAAACAATAGTATTCTAACCTTGGTTGAGGTTTACTCACTCGCCACGGGTCAATGGAAAATGGTGACTTCTTTGCCTCCCACAGGTGGCGTACGGATATGAGACACAATGGCTTTTGTCAATGGTGCTGTGCATTGTATTTCCTGGGGGGTAGACATTGATGACAATTTTTTTTTCTTTTTTAAATTTTGTTATGGTGTTCGATCGATTTGTGGGATGTGGTCTTCCATGAGATCGATTGCACTGCCTACACCTTCTAATAATTCTTATTAACATGATTGGTTTTATTCGTCTATTTCGGCATATGGGAATTCCCTAGCTGTGTTTGAAAATTTTGGTAATCATATCATTATATGGGTGATGGAAAGAGTATGCTATTGCGTCCTCCTGGACCAAAATGTTTAGTTTTACTGCTCCATATTTTACACGTGACAACATACCAAGGATAATAGGTTTTAAGAAGAGTGGTGAGGTTATATTGGGAATTCCAGGAGGACAGCTTGTCTCGCAAGACTATGAGACTCAAGAGATTAAAGATCTTATGATTACCGGATATGGACATACTCTTGGTGATCCTTACGATGAGAGTCTAGTTTTGCTCGACCAACCCAACCATACAATTGCTTACTAAGGAAAAAGAAAGAGGAACAACAGGTAAGATGAATTTCATGCTTATTAATTGTTATGGTTTTCCATTTTGTTCTTGATATATACTTGGCATTGATTATTAGTTAGATTAGATGTGAATGTATATGACATTGTGTTATAAATTAGAAATGTTATATCCACAATATTTTACAATAACTTGTCACTTAAGATTTATTGTGAAATTGTTGTGAATGTAACATTTCTCATAAATTTTTATTGCTGATTAATAGAAAGATCACTATGATAGATAGGCAAGTCTTGCAGAGAAATTTAGAGAAAAAAAAGAAGAAGATAAAATGTAAAAAATGAGCTTCATAACAATTCTGAGAGAGCACAGCCCTTTGTGTTACATCCACTATTCAAACATGATTAAAAGCTGATGCACGTGAGTAAATTCTACACATCTGACAGACTAACAAACTTTTAACAAATCTCTAATTTACTAATTAACAACTAACTAATAAGGAACATGTGCTATATAACCATATGCTAACAACTTAACTTCCTCTCTAATAGCACCTACAATTAACCAATATATTACAGAGAATTACATAGTGATAGCTCTGTCACTCTTGCATTGATTACCTTAATTGAGGGGATTTATGTTTCAATTTTGTGAAAAAAAAAAAATGAATGCATTCTGACTAAAAAATGAAATTGAGAATCATTATTGTATTGGGATACATGTGTGCAGCAAATGTTCAACTTATATCAAATCCAAAAAAATTGGGTCTTATACACTGAAATCAAGGATCATATATTCATATATGACGAACTTTGTGTAATTTGGGGGTGAAATTTATGGTCGCTTTCTCTTCATTTTATTTTTCTTAACCTTCTTTTGTTTTTTGAATCAGAGAAATGACATGTTAACTGTGTTACAGATTTTCATATGTTGTTGCCATCATTTTGTGGATTTCACTTTCTTTGTTATCATTATAAGTTCGGTTTTGGAAGAGCACATAGAACTTATATAATTCTCAGCTTTGTTTCCGTTTGTTTCCATTTTGAGTGTGTTGATTGATGCATGAAGTTACCATTTTGTTCCTATAGTCCCACATATTCTGTTGATTTTTTTTTTCCTTTTTCAATTTTCTATAGCCTTTATTCAAGCTTTAATTTGTCTTCAACTTACAACATTTGCATACTAATGTTTCTATAAATATGTACAAGCACAAAATGATTTTGATAACTTTTCTGCTATGCAAGCATATAAGAGGCTTTGCCCTCATTGTAGATCACTGATGGAAATATTCCCTTATTTGGAAGGCTAGTTTATTGACCTTCATAGGTAATTAGCATTGTGAGAGACCAGGAAATCGTTATGCTCTCAAAAAAGAGATTTTGGTTCTTTTAAGGGCACTTCTCTTTTTGGGTAAGTGGTGTGAAGTCGTCACTTATATTTTTATACAAAAAAATAAAAATAAAAATAAATAAATACAATTTACATGATCAAAATACTTCATTGTCATTAATTGAATAAAGAAAGGCACAACTTTGGTAAATTAACCTTACAAGGCTTTGGGTCCTATTTACAATCTATGCAAAAGAATACAAAACTTTTGCCCTAGTTACAATGTACCAAAATCAAATAGACAACACTTATCTACCTATCCAAAAACCCTAAGCTCGGGGGCTAAGTTACGGAATAGAAAGATGTTAGGCACCCATTCTGTCCAGACAAAATTAGGTCTTCTAGACTCTAATGACCAATATACCCTTTTTTGCATGATGTTGAATGATATGTTGAACACATATGACAGAAACTTGACAAAAATTAATTTAAATGAATTTGCCTTATGAATGTGTCCTCTTTTTCAAAAAAATTCAGATCTGTTTTGTGAATAAAAAAAAATTTGATTTGTAAAGAAAATCAGATCTATTTTTATATAAAAGAAAGAATAAGATTTTGTAAAAAAGGATTAGATTTGTTTTGGATAAGTAAAAACAATTTTAGGTTTATAAAAGAAAAATTAGATCTATTTTTAGAAACAAAAAAAAAAGAAAAAAAAAACATTTTTGAAAAAGGATTCACATTCATGAGATGAATTTATTACACATGCATCATATTAAAAAAAAAAAAAAAAAGACTTCAACCTAACCTTTTGTAAGGACGCAATTTGGCGACCAAGCCCAAAGTAGGAAAGGACTTAAGCCCAAAGATGTCAATACAATGAATTTGTAGAGAGTGAGTTGGAAAACTAGGCCTTAATGAATTGAACAACAACTAAAGTGGATCAAAATGACAAGGAAACAAAGATAAAATGGTTTTTTTATAAAGAAAATCGTCATCGGAACAGTCTGAGGAGATTAATTCTAGTATATTTCTCTTTAGAACTAGGTTACAAGTTTTGTTCTTGTTACTACAGTATTTCTCTCCAGTCTCCGATCCCTTTCTCTCAGGGTATCTCCTCTATTTTATACTATCTTCCCCCTTTATCTCTACCCTCCACGTGTAGATTAGATTTGGTGTTGATTCTTATCCCATCTACACGTTTTTGAAGTCTTTGGGTAGTAGCTGTAAGGCTGAAAACTACTGTTCAGGTATCACTTCCTCATTAATGTGGCTAAAGAGTTAGCTGCAGAGCATTCAATGTGGTGATAGCAGTTTTCCCTTAAATATTTCATAGCTTTCTTATGTCCTGTTTCTTCTTGATACTTATCTTCTTTCATAGAATGGTCTAGAATGTTGCTCTTGATGGCAGATCACATCTTTTGACCTCGACTCTGCTCAGCTGAGGTAACATTCCTTTTCGAAACCCCTCATAGGCAATCATGATCAGACCTTATCTTTTTATCTACTGACATGAATTCTTATGACAGGGTCTACCCGTTCTCGGACCACTTATTGTCCTCAAATTGGGCCCCTAGCCCAATGCATATGTAGATATGTACTCCTGAGCCTTTCATCCCTATTGTAGCCCTTCGAAGTTTTTTTTTTTTCCGGCTTCTTAGGAAGAAAGAAGGATTTCGATGTCACTATAATTACTTCGTGCTTGTCATATCTCACCTTTTGATTGCGCAGATGCCTTTTTAATTGCCCAAGGCACGCTCCTAACGCTTCGGCATTCGAGACGCACCTTCATTAAATTTTTACGGCTCCATGTTTCCCAAGTTCTATGGCGCGATGCAGGTCCAACGATTGACAATTTTGTTGGAACCCGGGCGGGAATTTTCCCACTTGTGACCTTTTCTTTGCTATAAATACTGCCCGAATCTATCAGTCTTCTCACTTTAGCACTCATACACTGAACTTGTAAAATGTACTTAATTTACTCGTGCCCTTACAAATACCAAGAGCTAGTCTGAGGAGAGTTTTCTTCTTTCTGTAAGTCTTCATAAATCCTTTCAGTTACATTTTCCATCTACTTTTTTTTTCTTTGTGTCTTTTTCTCCTCGGCTCCTCTTATTTTCCTTAATCCTCTTAGTCCCTTCAAATCCCTCCTAGGAATGGGTAGATTCACTTACGTGGTAAAATTCGCGAAAGATATTGAGAACTTTAGAGCTCAGTACAGGATTTCGCCTAGTGTGTTCATTAGATATTGTGCTGAAGGGGAATGGCACGAGAGGAGGCAAGAGTGAGAAGTGGTAATCCCAATGATTGCCTTTATAGAGGGAGGGATGAGAATCCCTATGGGCACCGTCACTAAGGATTACCTTAGGGCCCACAGACTAGTTCCCACCAAATGTGCCCCATATATGCTTAGGATTCTAGGGAGTGTAGACGCCCTAAATGAAAAAATTGGCTTAGGGCTCACCCACCATGATGTCAATTGGATTAACAACCTCTATCAGCTAAAGGGGCAGGGGTATTACCTAAAATCTAGGTACCCCGAAGTTAGGCTTATTCAATGCCTCCCTGATTCCAATAAAGGCCTGAATAAGGATTTCTTGATCGTATTAGGGGAGTGGCACGATGGCGTCCTCTATCTGATGAGAGAGGGGACACTAGGTGGGGCTCTAGGTCTAGGTTTATAATTTCAAAATCATCCCATTTTCTTTTTCTTTTGTTTGTGTTTGTACATGACTTTTCCTCTGATTTGCATTATTTTTTGCTGATGATGTTTTTTGTTTTTCCTAATGGTTTTGCAGATAAGAACGCTGCTATTCCCAACTTCAGTCTTGTCAACCAGTTAAGCTTAGACAAGATACTGAAGGCCGAGGTGTTCGTTCACAGTGACAGCCAGCTCAGAGTGGCGCACCAGATCCTCGGCTACACCCTCATCTACAAAAGCTTCCAAGCGCCGAAGTACGTAATTAAAGCAAAAAACTCTTACCTACATCGGATAAATGTTGCCGCCCCGGGTTTTCTCACCACCGATCCTATCCCAGAAGGCATTCTCACCACCGATCCTATCCTAGAAGACATACCAAAGGTAGCACTGCCACACTAGTATATAAGCGAAAAGGCTACCTCTTCCCGTCCTATCATTAAAGAAGAAGAAGAAAAAGAAGAAGAAGAAATAGTCGAAGTGTTCGATTCCGAGGATGACTTTGAGGTGTTCAACCAACCTCAATCTCTAGAAGCTTCACCCGGGAACCTCGGTCATTTCCCCTCAGCTGAAGAAAGCCAGATACGAGATGTTCTCCTGTCCCATATACTATGGGATTAAAACGACAGTAGAGGACTGGCCTCCTTGAAGTGATGGAGTCTTCCTCTGGGAACCAGGCGCCTGAGAAGACTGCCCAAGCCAAACTCTCCCCTCCTTTCCCCACTCAACCTCTTCGAGCTGATCCCGCCGACCTAAAAAGAAGAGGGATCTGAAAAGCCAAGATATAGGGGAAGGAGGCAAGGGCCCTCTGCCTAAGGACGCCGAGCTCCAAAAGTGGGTTAAATAAGCCAAGATAGCACAAAACTTGGTGGATAAAAGAGCAGAATCCCAGGTTGGGGCTCTTGCATGGATACCCACCCTAATTTTGGATGGAGATCCCCTACCTGCTGATGCATCCATTAGGGATTTCCAGCAAAGGAAGGCAGGGTATGTTGCTGATGTCGTGGAGCAGGCCCTACTGCTCCTAGTAGACATGTCCAATCAGAGGACCATGAGGAAGCATGAAGTGTTCCTTAGTCTAAAAAGGGACCTTGCTCTGGTAAATCCATCAATAACCATTCTCACCTCATTTTCATAGCAATAATTTCTCTTATTCCTATACTCACAATTGATTTTCTTAACTGATGTATCTTCTCGTCGTTGTTGCTCTTCTTCTTTTTAATAGGTTGTCCAGGCTACCCACAGAGCTGAAGAGATAGTCGTCAGCTCTCACAGATTAGCAAAGGAAGAGGAAAGTAGGCGCATTGCTGACATGAAAGCCTTTGAGCTAGTAAAGAAGAAGTCTCAAGATCTCACTGCTAAGCTATTAGAGGCTGATCGGGACAAGAAGAGCGCTGAGGCTACTTTGGATGGGGTGGAAAGGCAGGCTGAAGGTCAACGGGTGCTCCTTCGCCAGGTCGAGGACTGGCTGGCCGCCTCCAAAGAGCAAATTATCACCCTGAAGAAGAAATTGGAGGAGGTCGAGAAGGCTAGAGATTAAGCCGAGTAGGACGGCTATGACATAGGAATGACAGAGACCGCGGAGGCCCTAAGGGCTAAGGTCTTGGGGGTATGTAGACACTACTGCCTCCAAGTGTGGAATGAGGCCCTTAACCAAGCCGAGGTTGAGGCCTCTTCTACACTTAGGAGGAAAAAGAGTGTATACTACCCTCTTGCCATTCGTGCCCCCTCCTCCATAAGCTCCAAGGCAGTCATCCCGTCCGAGGCAATAGAGCTCGAGAAGAACAGCCCAGACAAGGCCCCTCTCCCTTCTAGCAGCCCTTCAAAAGATGCTGAGTAGCTTGGGGTTACTGATAAAGAGAATGAGATGACTAAGGGAGTGGCCCCTGATGCCACCAAACCCCTAACTGCTTCCCTAGATCCCTTCAAAGACAAGGAGGCACCCAAGATGGAGATTTTTTTTGCAACTCTTCCACTGCCTACTAAAGATAACCCCAAAGGCAGAGAATAAGGATCCTCGGAGGTCGTAGTCTCCCAATCCAAGGCCCCACTAAAAGAAAAAATTGTAATAAAAAAGTAGTTCAGAGTAGCTTTTTTTTTTTTCTGTTGTTTTTATTTTCAAAACTTGTAATCCATTTTGACATTTTGTAAGCAATTTGCCTTTTTCTAAGGCTCGAATCAATGATAATTTACAAGTTTTTCCTTCATAGTTGTGATATTGATGTTGATTCTAACATAGTTTCTGCTTTATCTAACACTTAATTAACATGGAAATGAGATAGAGCTCCATTTAGATATCTACATAAGTGGTAGCATAGTTATCCCACCTCATATGATCAGTAGCAAAATAAGTTAAATCTGCTAAGTCCCTTGCCTCGACAAAGTACAACTTTAACTTTAAAAACATACACATTGATGTAGCATACATACAAGTTTAACTCTACTCAATCCTTCACTCATTAGTAAGTTTAAAGGACTAGAGGACCAATGAATTCTCAAACAGATATAGGTATTCCTGCAAATGTTTTAAGTGATGCTCATGTGTGTCCATTTGATCATGTCACTACAACAAAGATCTTTGCCATTTAGCATGGCTGGCTCTACTTGATACATAAATAAATAATAGGGAACATTAATTTACTCAAGACAAATGGTCTGAGGAACCAGATATAACTCAGGCTATGTTTAACACTTAGAAAAATAGCTTAAAATATCAATTTACCTAAGGTATGTGGTCTGAGAAACTAGACATGACCAATGTTTTATTTGACACTTAGGAAAATAATAGAAAGTATTAATTTACCCAAAGTATGTGGTACGAGGAGCCTAGCATAACTATGGTTCTGTTTAACAATTAGGAAAGTGACATGAAGTATTAATTTAACCAAAGTATGTGGTCCAGGGAGCCCAACATAACTAAAATTATGTTTAACACTTAGGAAAGTGACATGAAGTATTAATTTACCTAAAGTATGTGGTCTGAGGAGTTCAGCATAACTAAGGTTTCATTTTACACTTAGGAAAGTGAGATGAAGTATTAATTTACCCAAAGTATGTGGTCTGAGGAGCCCAGCATAACTAAGGTCCTATTTAACACTTAGGAAAGTGACACAAAGTATTAATTTATCCAACGTATATGGTCTGAGGAGCTCAGCATAACTAAAGTTCTGTTTAACACTTAGGAAAGTGACATGAAGTATTAATTTACCCAAAGTATGTGGTCCGAGAAGCCTAGTATAACTAAGGTTCTGTTTAACACTTAGGAAAAATGCCCTACAATATCAATTTACCCTAGGTATGTGATTCGATGAGCCAGGCATGACCTAGATTCTGTTGGATACTTAGAAAAAAGAGAAGAATAATGCATAGTATAATAAATGAAAATGTGGCAGAAAAGACTTTCATTAATAATAATACATTCGCAGGTTACGTCCAGTAGGGTTCTTCGGCCCTTAGATTCCTTGTTGTCTATGTCCATGAGAGAAGGAGAAACCTTAAAAACGTACTCGAACAGATACTGGGAGATGTTCAATGAGATCGATGGGGATTTCGATGACGTGACTGTAAGGACTTTCAAGGTCGACCTGCCTGCCAAGCATGATTTGAGAAAGTCCTTGACCAAGAAGCCGATAAGGAGTGTGTGTCAGCTCATGGATCATATCGATGAGTATAAGAGGGTGGAAGAAGACCAATAATAAGGTAAGGGGAAGGCTAAGGTTATCCTTCAAGATAGGAGGGATTTCAAGTCGGTCTGATATAACAACAACAAGCCTCGAAGAGATTTTGCTGGGCAATCAGGGTCTATGGCTCCTCAGGTGATTAACACGATGTTCCGTGAACTAGTACAGCAAGTCTTGGAGAAGATCAAGAATGAGCCATACTTCGAATGACCAAATAAGATGAGAGGAGACCCCGAGAAACGCAACCAAAGTCTGCATTGCCAATACCATTAGGAACGAGGGCATACTACCGAGAACTATAGGACTTTGTGAAACCATCTAGAGCAGCAGGTTAGGGACGGAATGACATGGATCCTAATGACAGTGTCTACCCGTCCTTGGACTGCTTACTGTCCTTGGATTGGGCCAGGGGCCCAATGCATATGTAGATATGTATTCTTGGGCCTTTTACCCCTACAACTTTAATTTCTTTATTTTAAATTTCAAAATCTACAATTTTGTGTCAAAAGAAGAATTTTTAGATCTATATTTAATGAAAATACAAATCAATTTTGGGTTAAAAAAAATTAGATTTGAAAATACAGATCAGTTTAGTTTTGAAAAAAATTAGATCTGAAAATTCAGATCAGTTTTGTTTTGAAAAAAATTAGATCTGAAAATTCAGATCAGTTTTGTTTAAAAAAAATCAGATCTAAAAATACAGGTCAATTTTGTTTTGATAGTCATTACAGATTTTGAAGTCAAAGAGAAAGAATTGAAATAAACAATCATCTAAAGCATCTAATCATGGCAATCATATATTAAGAACAAGTTATAATAAAACATACTAATCATATTCATGCATCAAACACAAAAACATGCTAATTAGCGGAAAAAAGAAAGAAAGAAAGAAAGAAAGATAGAATACCTCTTGCATGAGTGTACTCTTCTAATGAGTGAATATATGAGAAATCAAAGAAGTTTGTTCATCTCAAAAGCCTTCAGAACATCTTTAACGTAAACAGAATTGAAAAGTCAAAAGAGAAGAGCCAAAAAGAAAGGAGTCAAAAAATGTCTGAATTTTGAGAGACATCCCCTATTTATAGAGGTTGGAATGCTGAAAAAATAAGCTAAAAATGTATGGGGAAAATCCTAAAAAAATGAGATTTGGATAAGAGTAAGCTAATTTTTCAGATCAAAACAAGCTTTAGTATTTTAATCATATCGTTTTACTCAAAATTCAGATTAAGATGAAATTTTGAAAGCTGAAGGAAAATTCAATTCTCTACAAATTTTCCAGAAATAGCCTAGTCCTAATTTTGAGTTATACTATGCCAAAAGTTCCTTGGAACATGAATTTGAAATCTGCTATTTGATTAGCACGTTTTTGAAGTGTTTTCCAACTCTAAAACTGTATTTGGACGAATTTAAGAGCTATTTTCATAATAAACCTCATTACAAAGTGATAATTAGGATTTTTAAGATAATTATTTTGAATATAATTATCCTAAAAACCTAATTATCTACAGTTTTTAAATATTATCAGCTTATTTGCTTTAATCCCATGCAACAAATCTCACTTAAAAAAAAAAAAAATACTCCACCAATCACATAAATTCATTTAATTAATTATAATTATTAACCAATCAAAATTAATTTCAATTAATCACACGTGATCGGCTTCACACCATACAATGCATGCAGACTGTGAAAACTTGATCTCGTGATACCTTTCAATTCGACGGTTCGATTTGGGAATCAGACATACCGTCGCGACTGTTAAAATCTCAAGATCATTTTTATGATATGCAATGAATGAATTAATACATGTAATGCAAATATTATTTTTTCATGCATATAAATGGTTATTCTATCTATCTTCCAAGATAAAATTATGGGAGCAAAATTGAGTGTCTACAGTATGCCCCTCATTGACAAAGCTTGCAAAGCGAATGTCAATGTAAAATAAAGACACTGATTTTAGCAGTCATGATTTAATCGAGGTTGACTTTTCAAAGATTACCTAGCCCTAGAACCTAAAACCTTGGAACATAGAACTAGTGTTTTGCTGTTTTGACAAAATGATTTGTGAATACTCAACCTACTTGATAACTTATAAACTTGAAATGAATCTTGAAATCTTATGTGACTGAGAGGTTTCTCTATCTCAGTCTGAATTTGAGGTGGATTAAGAGGCTTCTCTATCTCAATCCGCATGTGGGGCCGACTAAGGAACTTTTCTACCTTGATCTTGAATGGAAGGCAACCAAGGGGCTTCTCTACCTCGATCTGAATGGAAGGTAACCAAGAGGCTTCTCTGCCTCAAAACCTAGGGCGATTGAGAGGTTTCTCTATGTCAATCTTGAATTGCAGCGACCAAGGGGCTTCTCTACCTCAATCTTGAATAAAGGTAACCAAGGGGCTTTTCTACCTCGGAACCTGGGACGATTAAGAGGCTTCTCTATCTCAATCTTGAATTGCAGCGACCAAGGGGCTTCTCTACCTCGATTTAAATGGAAGGTAACCAAGGGGCTTCTCCACCTCAGAACCTAGGGCAATTGAAAGGCTTCTCTATCTCAATCTTTGAATGGTGGCAACTAAGGGGCTTTTCTTCCTTGATCTGAATGGAAGGTAACCAAGGGGCTTCTCTACCTCAAAACTTGGGGCAACTGAGAGGCTTCTCTATCTCAATCTTGAATTGTGAAGACCAAGGGGCTTCTCTACCTCAATCTGAATGAAAGGTAACCAAGGGGCTTCTCTACCTCGGAACTTAGGGCGATATTGAAGCTTCTCTATCTCAATCTTAAATTGTGACGACCAAGAGGCTTTTTTACCTTGATATAAATGGGAGGTAACCAAAATGCTTCTCTACCTTGGAACCTGGCATGATTGAGAGGCTTTTCTATCTCAATCTTGAATTGTGAGAACCAAGGGGCTTCTCTACCTTGATCTGAATGGGAGGTAGCCAAGGGGCTTCTCTACCTTGGAACTTAGAGTCTTGCCTGCAAAAGACCAAAATTCAGGATTAGACTTTAAATGATGAGTGTGGAAATATTGTTGGAATATTTGGCTTGAGATGTGTGATCTTCCTCTCTCCCTTTTTTTAGACTTGAATTTCCTTTTTAGGAGGAAAACCATTGATTTTTATGAAGTCCTTGGAAATTTTTTCATCATTTATTTTTTGAAATTTGTTCATAGTAATTTGTCTTTAGAATATTTTTTCAGGAGAATTTTCATTTTCATGAAGATGCGTTCATGGAGATTTGTCCTTTGAAGATTTGTTCAAGAGATTTTTTTCTTTTTCATGAAGATTTGTTCATGGAGATTTGTTTTTTAAAGATTTGATCAGGACATTTTTCCTTTTGAAGATTTTTTCTGGAGATTTTTCCTTTTTCATGAAGATTTGTTCATGGAGATTTGTCCTTTGAAGATTGAGTGTAGGAGAGTTATCCTTTTTTGAAGATTTGATCATGGAGATTTGTCATTTGAAGATTTATTCAGGAGATTTTTCCTTTTATGAAGATGTGTTCATGGAGATTTATCCATTGAAGATTGAAGTGTAGGAGATTTATCCATTTTTGAAGATTTGTCATTTGAAAATTTTGAATAAGAGATTTATTCCTTGAAAATTTGTTCATGGAGATTTGTCCTTTGAAAATTTTATTTTAGAGATTTTTCCTTTTTGAAAAATGTTTTAGGAAATTTATCATTTTGAAACTTTTTTAGGAGATTTGTCTTTTTGAAATTTTGTTAGGAGATTCGTCCTTTGAAAATTGAAGTTTAGGAGATTTTTCCTCTTTTAATTTCCTGCAGGAAAAATAAGAATTGATTTCTAGTCAGTTAATTTGTATAACTCATGAACTACCACTCTTTGATCTTTATATTTGATGACTTTGATATGTATGGACTTATTCTTATAAGAGCTTGATTCAGAAAAGTTTAGAGTTTACCTGATGAAACTTTGTGGTGCAAAGGCTTGAATTTACTTGACAGGTTTTGACATGGGTGATCTTACCTGAATGAGGCATAGCTAAATGCCCTTAGTCTACAAATTGAAGCATGATTTTGAAAACCTTGACGTTTGAGGAAAAGATGATTTTTTTTTTTTTTTGAAAATGGATGAGGCATGGCCGAATGCCCCTAGTTTAGAAATGGATGCATGATTTTTTGAAATCTAGATTTTTATTTTTTATTTATTGAAAAGATGATGATGATGATCTCTTTTTTTGAAAATGAATGAGGCATGGCCGAATGCCCCTAGTTTGCAAATTGATGCATGATTTTTGAAAACCTTGATATTTGAGGAAAATATGATTTCTTTTTTTTTTTTTTTTGAAAATGGATGAGGCATGGCCGAATGCCCCTAGTTTAGAAATGGAAGCATGATTTTTGAAAATCTTGATTTTTTTTTTTGAAAAGATGATGATGATCTTTTTTTTTTTTTTTTTTTTGGAAAGTGAATGAGGCATGGCCAAATGCCCTTAGTTCAACTATAAATGTGAATTTTGAAAAATATTATTGTGTAGGGACCTTCAATAAAGCAAAATTTGAGTAAAACAATATCAAAATCACAAAATTGGCCAAAACAAAGACTGCTGGAATGATAGTAGCATCTAAACTGAAGATTGAAGGTGATTGTTGAGTAGATGAAAGATCCATGTCCACCTCCTACAAAAGATTCTTTCCATGAGCTTATTAATTATCAGTTATTATAAAAATTTTTTGGGCTAATGCCCCTAGTTTAGACATGCTTGCACAGAAAATTGATGATTTGCTTAATGCAAAACAAATGCTCCTAGCCTAAATTCACACAAATAAATGTCTTGATTTTGAGCCTTTGAAAATTTTTTTTTTCTTTTTTTGAGTGATTATGACCGGGCCTTTGGAAAGACTGCCTATGTACCTCTCTTATAGATGATCGAAAGTTTTTTTTTTTTTTGAAACAAGCCTTTGTCTCTCTCTCTCTTGAAAAAAAAAAAAAAAGAAATTTAGTTAGATTGAGACTTTTTGAAATTTCATCTTTTTCAAATGAACAAAAGGTGATCCTTTGAACAACCTTTTTGACCAATCATAATGTTCAATTGTTAACTTGGTCTCATTGGCTAGAAAGGATTTGAAGTCATTAAAACCATGTAATCAAATTTGCTTCTTCATTTTGAAAATTTTTAAATTAAGTCTTCAAAGACAATCAAAGAAATGAAAGGCTTGGGAATCACATATGTTGGGAACAAGCAAGAAAGGGAAAAATCCTAAGTTTGAAGATTTGAAAATTTTTGAGAATTTGGAAATTTGTTCTCTTGAGAGTTATTTTTTGTTGGAAGCAATCAAAGGGAGTGTTTGGAGCTTAGAAGATTTTTTTTTTTTAAAGTAACTTGAGAATTTGTGAAATTTTGTCTTTTAAAGATATCAGCCAGTAGGGTTGGATAATCTTGAGTAGTTTTCCTTCTTAATCCAAGAGAAAATATTATTAGAGCTATATGTGTGCTTTCAATCAGCAGGACTTCAAGGAAGGCTTTATTCAAAGGTTGTAATGTATGCCGGATTCAGGTTATTGAAAGGAAGGATATAAAAGGCTTAAAACCCTTATGATATTTCCCAAGTATGCAATACTTTATATTCAAGCATAGGAAGATTTATTCCATTTCTTCCATCATTGACTCTCGTGCTAAAATCCTTATCATGTTCATCATCTTCTCGTCAGTCTTCCTTGATTCCTTTCATTTGGTCTTGATTGTTTTAGCTTGACAACTTCCTCTTTTTGGTCTTCTTAGCATCTTATTTTGTGGTCAGATCACTCACTCTTATTTTTGTTTTTCTCAATTTTTTTTTGAAAGATTTTTTTTTTTGAATTCTTTTGTTTTGTTTTTGCCCTAATTTTTTCCTAGACCGCCCTTTCGGGTTTTCAGCCTAGCAAGCTCCTCTTCTTCTTTTTTTTTTTTTTTTGGAATTATATTGGCTTTCACTCAACTGCGTTTTTTTTTTTTTTTTTTGGTTATTTCAATTTGACAGACTTTAATCTTTCTTGGATAAATTTTCATTTCTCCTTGATACCCTCTTATCCTTTCTAATGCACTTTCATTTTTCTTGATTTGACTGAACACACTTTTATTTGATGAAATGTGTCTTACTTTTTCTTTTCCACATCTTCCTCAATCTGATTGAGTTTTACTTTTGATGAATCTTCATTTTTGCTCATCCTTCTCAACTTGAATGATCTCTCATGGAATCTCATTTCTCTTGTGTCTTTTGATGAATTAGTATTCTCTCACAACTTGATGAAAATTCTTTCATTCACTTTTCTCTCTCCTTTTTTTTTTTTGGTTGAAGTCTTTTCTAGTTTGATGGCCTTCTCTTTTTTCTCACAGTTTGAGAAAATTTGATACTTTCTCAAAATCTTATCTCTTCTTGATGGATTTCCTTCCTACCGAGCTTGGTGGGTTGAACTATCCCTTTTCTTTGAGAAACTCTCTTTTCTAAACTTGATGAACTCTTCACATTTTCTTCTTTTGAACTAGTCTTATTGTCTTCATTGAGGACCTTACCAAGTGGTGTTGAATCCATAAGGTCATCACTTCCTCATGTTGAGATTTAAGCATGCATATATACTTAATTTTTCCACCCAAGGTTTAAGTTTTTAATGAGTTCATTGAAAAATAGGCTAATTGTTTAGAGGCTTAAATTGGCTAACAATGGATAATTATTATAATAGGTGTCAAAGAATAATGTTGGTTACCAAAGGTGGCCTCCTATCCCTAGTGATGCTTTCTTGTAAGCACAGTGACTTAAACTCTTTTAATAAATTATTCTTGGAATAGAATTATAAATGCTATAACGATGTGAAAAAATTCTGTAGAGATTGGGATTGAGTGTATTTCTCTTGAGGAATTGGATGAATGGATAAATTTCTTTGATTGCCTTTTAGGAACTTTTCTTATCATATTTTGAATGTTTAGCAAAAGTCCTTACATGGATTGAATGAAGTTAAATCCCTCTTTGGAACAAATTGATTGGTAGAGCAATTAATCATCATAATTTGGAAGAAGCTTTGTCAAATGGATCATTTTGTATTCTCTTGAAAAGAAGGCTTTTGAAAAAAATTTGGAGTCTTTGAAAGTAAGGTTTTGGAAAACTCTTGCGGTCTTTGAAGGAACAAAAAAAAAAAGTTTTTAGAAAAAGGTTACTAAGAAGGCCCAATGCCCCCTAGTCCAATTTCTTTTTTAAAATTTTTCGAAAACTCTTTCTTTTTTCTCTTTTTTATGAATTTTTTTCTCTCTTTTTTTTTTTGAAATGTTTTTTGAAAATTTTTTTTCGAAATCTCTTCTTTTAAAAAAAATTTTTCCTCTTTTTTTATTTATTTATTTATGGATTTTTTTATAAACAAAATGCATGAAACATGATAATCAACAAAAATACAATAAACCTCAACAAATATTTTCCTAATTGAAACATGTAGTAAACAAAAGAGACTTTAAGATGAATAGTGATCCTGAAAACACAAATATGGCTTGACTGCTTGTGAAATGGGGCAAAGTCAAGCTGCTTGTTTCCTCTTGGTCCATTGTGGATGTTTGAGTTGAAATTCTGAAAATTGGACCTTGGTAGGCCTAAACCTCGAGGACGATAACTTGCTCTTGATGGAATTGGGCTTGAATCCTCATTGAGCTTGATGGACTTTGGGCTTAGCAAGCTTGGGCTCAAACTACATGTACACATGACATACCTTTCTTTCTAGGAAAACAAAATCAGGTTTATAAAGCACATAACATTCAAACAATTATGATGGGCCCATGTGTTGAACTTGGGCTCACCATGGCTCAAACAATAGTCAAACACACAAAATATGCAATGCAATTTTAACAGGGCCTGGTCTAAGGGTAGGTTCTAAGTCATTACATTGTAGAGTGAGTTTGTTGTTTTATTGTTTCCCATAATTAGGTTATTACACCTCCCAACTTGTAATGTAATGAACATTACGTTAGTCCAAACAGTATGGTCTATCCTTTATAGTCAACATGAAATGATCTAGTGACTTTGGGTTATGAGTTGGTGAGTTCACCACTGGGTACCCGAATCTAATGAAGACCGATGATCTATGATTACTACCGCCATATGTTGAGATAAGTACATGCAGTATTTGTTGTTTTGATGACATACACTATGACAGTTAGGGAAAGCTTTTAACAATCAACATGGCAACACAAACAACACAAAAAATATCATACAAACATCTCAAGACATAGACAACCAAACAAACAACAACATCATACAAAAAAATAAATAAATAATAACAAGGGTAAATAATTGGTCACTTTAAGTCTAACACAAAACTTAGCCCTCGACATCCCAAGCAGAGTCACCACTGTGAGAGATCGGGAAAATCGGTGTGCTCTCAAAAAAGAGATTTGAGTGCTTTTTAGGGGACCTCCCTTTTTGGGTAAGTGGTGTGGAGTCGCCACTTATTTTTTTATACAAAAAAATAAGAAAAAATAAATACAAATTACATGATCAAAATACTTCATTGTCATTAATTGAATAAAGAAAAGTACAACTTTGGTAAATTAACCTTACAAGACTTTGGGTCTTAGTTACAATCTATGCAAAAGAATACAAAGCTTTTGTCCTAGTTACAATGTACCAATATCACATAGACAAAATACTAATCTACCTATCCAAAAACCCTAATCTCGGGGGCTAGGTTACTGAATGGGAAGGTGTTAGGTACCTATTCCGTCCAGATAGAGTCTGGTCTTCTAGACTTTAATGACCAATATACCATTTTTTGCATGATGTTGAATGATATGTTGAACACATATGACAGACACTTGACAAAAATTAATTTAAATGAATTTCCCTTATGAATGTGTCATCTTTTCCAAGAAAATTCAAATCTGTTTTGTGAATAAATAAAAAATTTGATTTGTAAAGATAATCAGATTTACTTTTATGTAAAAGAAAGAATAAGATTTTGTAAAAAAGGATCAGATCTATTTTGGAAAAGTAAAAACAATTTTAGGTTTGTAACATGCATCATATATATATATATATATATATATATATATATATAAAAGACTTCAACCTAACCTTTAATTTCTTTCTTTAAAATTTCAAAATCTGCAATTTTGTGTCAAAAGAAGAATTTTTAGATCTGTATTTAATGAAAATATAGATTAGTTTTGTTTTGAAAAAAAATAAATTTGAGAATTCAAATCAGTTTTGTTTTGAAAAAAAAAAAATCAGATCTGAAAATACAGATAAGTTTTGTTTTTTTTTTTTTAAATCAAATCTGAAAATAAAGATCAGTTTTGTTTTGAAAAAAATCAGATATGAAAATTCAGATCAGTTTTGTTTTTTAAAAAATCAGATATAAGAATTCGGATCAGTTTTGTTTTAAAAACAATTAGATCTAAAATTTCAAATCATTTTGTTTAAAAAAAATCAGATCTGAAAATACAAATAAGTTTTGTTTTGATAGTCATTACAGATTTTGAAGTCAAAGAGATATAATTGAAATAAACAATCATCTAAAGCATCTAATCATGGCAATCATATATTAAGAACAAGTTATAATAAAACATACTAATCATATTCACGCATCAAACACAAAAACATGCTAATTAACGGAAAAAATAAGAAAAAAATAAGAAAAAAAAAAAGAAAGGAAAAGAAAGACAGAATACCTCTTGCATGAGCGTGCTCTTCTAATGAATGAATATTTTAGAAATCAAAGAAGTTTGTTCACCTCTTTAAGGTCTAAAATACCTTACTTACAAAAAAGAAGTTCCTAAAGCAAAAGCCTCCAGAACGTCTTTAACGTAAGAGGAATTGAAAAGTCAGAAGAGAAGAGCCAGAAAGAGGGGAGTCAAAAAGTGTCTGAATTTTGGGAGACATCCCCTATTTATAGAGGTTGGAATGCTGAAAAAATAAGCCAAAAACGTATGAGGAAAATCCTAAAAAAAATGAGATTTGGATAAGAGTAACTTGATTTTCCAGATCAGAACAAGCTTCAGTATTTTGATCATATCGTTTTACTCAAAATTCAGATTAAGATGAAATTTTGATAACTGAAGGGAAATTCTATTCTCTACAACTTTTTCAGAAATAGCCTAGTCCTAGTTTTGAGTTCTACTATGCCAAAAGTTCCTTGGAATGTGAATTTGAAATCTGCAACTTTATTAGTACGTTTTTGAAGTGTTTTCCAACTCTAAAATTGTATTTGGACGAATTTAAGAGTTATTTTCATGATAAACCTCATTCCAAAGTGATAATTAGGATATTTAAAATAATTATTTTGAATGTAACTATCCTAAAAGTCTAATTATCTACAGTCTTTAAATATTATCAGCTTATTTGCTTTAATCCCATGCAACAAATCTCACTTTAAGAAAAATACTCCACCAATCACATAAATTCATTTAATTAATTTTAATCATTAACCAATCAAAATTAATTTCAATTAATCACACATGATCGGCTTCACCCCATACAATGCATGCAGATTATGAATACTTGATCTCGTGATACCTTTCAATCCGAAGGTCCGATTTGGGAATTGGACATATTGTCGTGACTGTTAGAATCTCAAGATCATTTTTATCATATGCAATGAATGAATTAATACATGTAATGCAACTATGATTTTTTTCGAGTAAATGAATGGTCATTCTAGTTATCTTCCAAGATTAAATTATGAGTGCAAAATCCAGTGTCTACAAGCATCTTCTTAGCCTTTTTATTTTTTTATAATTGAAATATGCTAATGGGAGATGCTATCCTTGGTTCGTAAGAGTGACTTCTCATTGTAGCAATGAGATGTTACATTTGTTATTGTTGTTTGTTTTATATTTTTCAGTTTTTGGAGGATGCTAACTGTTGCATCTAGTTTCTTTTACTTTCCCTATTTAGGTTGTTTCTCTACCATATAACTTTTCCTAGTTTAGATAACAGTACTACAGTGGCTGTAGGCCTGGAAAGCATTTCCTTTTTGACATCCCTCTCATCTTAAACTAGTTTGGACAAGGTAGAACTCAAAACAAAATCCCATCATAACTCCCAAATAATTTACCAAAAAACTAAGCTGTCAACTTTTCTATGTAATTTATAAGGCTAAACTATTTATTTAAAAAAAAAAATTAAGGCTAAAAATAATTCCATCTTCTAATGTGCTAATATTATTAGTTTGTTCTAGAACGTTGTGTTCTCTCTTTATAATTGCATTTTGTTTAGTAGTTATATATATTTGGGCTAATTACAACTTACCCTCCTGTGATTTGGCTGAAATTTAAGTTGCCTACCTGTGGTTTAAAATTTGGCACTTTACCCACCTGAACTTTGCTCTGTTAGACTTCCGTAGCCCACTTTTGTCTTTTCCATTAAAAACACATTTTAATTAAAAGACATTACATAAAACAAATCAAAAAGCTAGGGTTTGAAATTTTGCAAAAAACGGATGAACATTGCTGTGAACAATGCTCTTGGGCATAGCCAAATTGCCATATCACCCATTCTATTTCAAGCATAGAAGCCCAGCCAGAGAGAGATAGAGACATGTATGAGTGCCTAACGTTGTGCACGTGTGGAGACGTAAATTGATTACACTAGCCTATGTTCTGTAATTAAGAAAGACTTCAAACATAGCATTATTGTTGTTGAGATTTATTGTTGTTACTACTGCTGGGTGCTTTTGTTCTTTTTGCACTGCTATCTGTGTTTCTACTATTTTATTTTCTTTTTTCTAGATCGGTCTATGGATGGTTTTACTGTTTTTTTTTTTTTCCTAGTTGGCCCTCTTGCTGCCTTTGTTGCTCATGGCCAAGTTTGTAATTCATATAGTTTACATCAATAAAGTTCTATCTATTATCTCAAAAAAGTTTCATACTCTTGGTCTTGGGATTTTTTCCTTTTTGCTACATTTGATGAATTTTTGTGGATTAAATTTCATCTCCTTTTTGTTTGTTTGAAATTGGTATTTGTTTGAAATTTCATGTTAAGTTCATAGAGTTTCAAACCCGTTTTGATCCATTTTATGTTATGTTTTCAAATTAAAATGTGTTTTTTCTAATGGCAAATAGATAGGTGGGTTACGAAAGTCTAACGGAGCAAAGCTCAGGTGGGTAAAGTGTTAAATTTTAAACCACATGTAGGCAACTTAAATTTCGACCAAACTACATGTGGATAAGTTGTAATTAGCCCTATATATTTTCTTATTCATAATTGCTAGCATGGGAATCTGCTTGGCTGATTTACCTTGGTCCCCCATCCTCCTTGGTGCACATGTTTTTGTGGAAAAGACTTAAAAAAAAGTCTTTCTTAATTTGTACATTTTGAAAAACCTCAACTGGTGTTGTAGGTTTTTTTTATACGGTGATTAACACTAATTAGTGTTATTTTATCTACTTCTTGTATCACAAACAATAATGCACTTTCAGTTCTTAATTTCTTGTAGGACCTTGTGCAATCATGGATTCATGGTGCTGATGAGCTTCAAGTGACAGACTTAACAAAAGATAGATTCAACAATGCTAATAGCTCTTTGGTGTTCAGTTTCTTAGTATTGGCTTTTGTCTATTTTGTCAAAATGGATTGTAGTTGGTATAACCTTTGCTCAATGAATTATGTTAAACTTCTTTGTGGCTACACCATTATTATTTTAGTAGTTCTGAATGATTTGCAATTTGGTTCAATGTTTGTGTATAAATTTTCTCTTGCTCATCTCTCTCTCTCTCTCTCTCTCTCTCTCTCTCTCCATCAACTCTGCCTATCTCTAGTTGGCCATCGTGTGTAGTGGCTTTGATTTGAGCTTGTGGGGTGTTGGTGGTTACCCAATGGCTTCTCTCTCTTAAGTCATCGTAGCTGAGAATTATATAAGGTCTCTGTGGTTACTCAATGATGATTGTGGTGGGTGACTGATTTGGTGGGAATTTGAGCTTCAGGTTGCCGTGAACCGTTGTGTGTTGCAACTTGCAATGCATGTAGGTTTTTGGCTGGTTGTGAACTTGGTTGAAAAAAGAAAACATTATAAAGAAAGAAATTGACAAAAAGAAAAATAGAGAGTCTTTGGAGTAGTTTGGAGTATAACTTTAAAACAATATTAGAATGCAAAATGAGATGCTTAATTTGGTGATTGTCATTTTGACTCAAAAAACATTAATGGGAAATACAAAATATATTTCAGGAAATTAAAAAACTTTCCAAAGACACAAGAAATTTGCAAAAATATATTGTCCATAAGCTATGAAATATAAAGATGTCAAAAATACATTGTACATTCCTATCCATCTTGTAAAGTTTCTTGATTTAAAAAGTTTTTAAAATATTTTTTTGTACCGTTGTTTTTAAGAGCACTAACATTTGGTCTTTTAAAAAATTTAGCATTTAGCATACTAAAAAATCATTTTATTTATTTTAACATGCCACTTAACAATGCACTCTACATCTCATACTCTATTATTTTGCCATTCAATTTAAATATTATTTCTTTATTATTTCTTTATGCATATAAAAGAGATAGAAAATTGAATATAAAACAAACTTTTATTTTTATTTTTTATGTTTAGCTTAAGCTAAAAAATTTAGCTATAGCACACTAGATGTTGAAGTTTTATTTTGGTATTTGGACTATTTTAGCATACCCAATGTTAATGGTCGTTTTATCATCCATAAATGATAAAACGACCCATGAATATGATCGAACCTTGTCGTCAGCAAACCAACTACAGTCGTTTACCGTAAAAATAACCAAAAGCAGTCCCTCAAAACGAATTATCCTATATTAATGTCTCTGTCACTCTCTCTCGCTCTATCCTGTTGTTGTAGCAACTAGCAAAGTCCAACAATGGAGCTGTGTCTCAGTAGCACTACAACTACAAGGGTCCTCAACCTGAACCCATCTCGACCCTCTCACAATTCTCTCAGAAACCCACTTCTCCATTTCAACCATACTCACAGACCCTTCACTTTTCTCAAGCTGCCCTCTCCTTCCCGCCAATTCCACCTCCGTCAACTTCAATCACCTCCAAACCCCTCTCGCTTCACCGCTTCAGCCTCTTCTTCAGTCGCTACTGGCAATGAAAAAGATCGGCTTCCAGCAGATATTGAGGTCAAGGAGACCCAGGAACCCAATTGCAGCGTGAGCTTTTTTTTTTTTTTTTTTCTTTTTTTTCTTTTTTTTTCTTTTTTTTAGTTACTTCATTGTCTCTCATGTTTTCCCAGATAATCAGTGGTTGTTTTTCTTTGTATAATTATCATTGCTTTAAGTTTTACTTGGTTTTGTTCAATTGGGTCTTTATTGTTTTCTCTGATGAGCTAAAAACGCTAAGCCTCTCTCTTTTGTTTGAGTTTTTCCTTTTTAAGCACTTACAATTTCCAAGTATATTAGTAGTTATTTAATTCAACTGGGTTAGTCTTTTTTTTTTTTCAAATGCTTCATTTTTTTTTTTTTTTTTTTTGGTCTTTCAATTACTTTTGAGAACTACATTTTTACGTTTGTGTAATTGAGAAAGTTGAAATTAGTAAAAATCTGCATTAATATGTATCTCTCTTTATGCAGGTTAGGTTGAGTGTACAAGTTCCACCAGCTGTATGCGATGACTGCTACAGTAGGGTCTTAAATGAGTTCATGAAGCAAGCCAAGGTGCTCTTGGGAAGATACATGTTTTAGCCTGTGGAACAAGGATGTTGTTATATGTTCTAATACTGGTTTTTTGTGTACTTAGGTCCCTGGATTTCGCCCGGGAAAGGAAGTTCCCGAGAGTATTCTTATAAGTTATGTTGGGAAGAAAAATGTCCAAAAGGCTACTGTTGAATCTATCTTGAAGAGGACACTTCCACATGCCATGTCCTCAGTATGTGGAAAGTAACATCCGGTTACTTTTTTTCTTTTTCTTTTTTATTTAATTTATTTTAGGGTAATATTTTTCATTTAACCTTTAGTTTTCTTTGGGTTCACTTCAGTTCATTATGTTTATATTGATATAGATGCTTGCATTGATACTGGAATTTGCAAATTCTCATTTGTTGTTTCAAGTTCTGTATAATAGGAGTTGAGGGGATCCATATAAAATAGATATATTAGATGGTCCATGATCTGTAACTTATTTACAACAGTTTCAAAATTTCTATAAAAAAAAAAAAAACGCAGCACATTTTGTATTCTACATTCCTCATCCCCTGAAAGAAAACGGTTTATCACTTACAAAAGCCTATGAAAGTTGTATCAGTTTTCAAAACCAGAAATCCCTTTTGACTGTGTATTACCTTTCCAATAAGGACTTGAACTGAGCCTTATTCTACAAGAAAGAGTTTACATCTTTGCAGCATTTATTCCACAACTAGTTTTGATTATGTAGATTATTGGAGCCAAAGATACTTACCTTTGATCATTTTCATTTTCTTTATTTTTCTAATTGGTAAGTTACACAAGCACTAGGTGGGTTTTCAACCCTCGACCTCGTAATTCTTGTGGAAGGAAGAATGCCATTCAAGGCAGAGCTCATTGGTACTACATTGATCATTTTCTTAGGCATGTTAATTGAACTCTTGATTTGCTTTTACTTTATAGGTGACAGGAAGGGCTTTGAGAGATTCGGTCCGCATTGTAACCAAATTTTCTGAGATGGAGCAGACCTATTCTTCTCTCAACTCTCTGAGGTTTGTCATGTATACATCTTATAAGCTACATTTCATTTGCATGCTCTTACCATTTTCTTTCATTGTATCTTAAAAGGAGGGGCATGCACACACACACACACACACACACACACACACACACATATATATCGAGGAGAATGATAGAGGTAAACAGTGAATGACTCAGCATGCAATTTCATGGGTCATGATTGCTAATTGACTTGTGCTCTAGATATGATGTCATTGTTGATGTAGCACCTCAAGTCAAATGGATTCCTGAGAACGGGTACAAGAACTTGAAGATTGTTGTTGAAATAGACAGTGACATAGATGCTAGCAGAGCTTCTGAACAAGAACTGAGACGCCGTCACAAGTCACTTGGTTCAATGAGGATTGTAACTGATAGAGGACTACAGGTCTCAAGTTAAAGTTGCTCTAGTCTCACAAGCATATAACTTGTTGCTTTTCACCCTTAGTTTCATTTTTATAACCATATTGATTAACAGCTTCATGGCTAATTTGGTTTAAAAGAAATTAACTACTCCTACATCCTGTCAAAAGATGAATGAAAAAATGTTTAGCCAGCATCAATTGTCCAAATTTCCCTGTGTAGTAATCATGTTGCAATTGTTAAATTGCAGTTCTTGATGCCATAGAAAGAAGTTCTTGATTTAATCTTTTATCCTTTGACCATAATTCTTTTTCCCTGTTGGGGGGCTTCTTTTCATATGAGTTATGTAAATTGTAAAAACTTGAACCTTCCACTTATCAAAAAAAAAAAAAAAAAAAAATTGAACCTTCAACAGATTGGTGATGTCGCAGTCCTTGATATATCAGCCACAACAGTTGATCAAGACGAGTCGAATGTTCAAAAGATTCCTTCTGCAGAGAGTAAAGGTCTGCCAGTATGCACTGAAGATTACACTTCTGTTAGTTTCTCATTTGTAAAGCATCTTGAGCATTTCCTCCCTCAACTCTATGTTCTACCTGCAGGTTTTCATTTTGATACAGAAGATGGTGACAAAGTACTTCCTGGTTTCCTAGATTCAATTATAGGAATTCAACGAGGTGAAACAAAGTCATTTCAACTTGTATTCCCTGAATCATGGAAACAAGAAAATCTTCGTGGTGTTCATGCACAATTTACTGTGAGTAAATTCATTTAAAAAAATTCCAATTATAAAATAAAGACACACATATACATGAATGATGAAGCGATATTGCAGTTCTTTAGTTCTTTTTTAGCCTTTCAGTCTGTTAAAAAATTTGATAACTGTTTTCTGTAGTAATCTATATATGCTCATTGTACTGAGCTTAGCAAAATGTGAAATTTTTTATATATTCTTTTTTAGGTTGAATGCAAAGAACTGTTTTACAGAGACTTACCTGAGTTGGATGACTCCCTTGCTGACAGGCTGCTTACTGGGTGCACCACTCTGAACCAGGTAACCCTTGTGCACTTACACTTTTTTTTATATTGGTAATTACTCATGAACTCAGTGGGTCTTAAACCGACAAATTATCCTTCACTTTGTTCATACAAGGATAGAAGATGTAATTTTAGTTAGAGCTCATTGGAACCCTTGTGCACTCATATATACTCGTTATTTCCCCCCCAAAATTTAAATATCCTATCCAATTATCTCTAAAATATAATATTTTATGTTGTTCAAATCTTCAGGTCAAGGAATTATTGTTTCAGAGATGTCTAGAAGTGGAGCAAACAGCAAGAGAACAAGCAACAGATAATGTGATTCTAGACCAGCTTCAAAAGGTGAGTCTTCAAAAAAAGCATCTTTGAAATTGAATTCATTTGTGGTTTCTGATTGGTTCTTGCTTTCTGAATATTGGCTGTACATGGCTTTGTATTATTGAAATGCATAAACAAAACAGAATTTTGTGTGTTTTAACTGTTTTTGGCCTATGTTGCACAAACTTTTTAGGAAAATTTCTCTTTCTAACATTTGTTTACTAATTAAGAAAATGAATAGAGAGAGAGAGAGAGAGAGAGAGAGAGAGACCTTATTGGATGATTTTCATGTGAGTAGGCACATTAATGTTATCCAAATGATCTATCTTTTAATGGATCCACAGTCCATACATGATATAGAAACTAAAGAATTATCATGTGAGAAACATAATGTACCAATCATTAGACTTTATTTTATTATTATGATCCTCTCTTTTGACAGCATGTCAGGACATATTTTGATGGGACCCATGTTGTGGCCCTGTATATTGACAACTTGAATTGATAATAATTAAATCTATCACTCAGTTCATCCTGCCAGAAGAATATGATTAATAAATCATGAATTTATTTTGAACCATATCCCTATTTGCTTATAATTGTGATTTTTTTTTTTTTTTTTTTTTTTTTTTTTTTTTTTACATATTTGTGTGTGTGTGTGTGTGTGTGTGTGTGTTTTATAGATGGTCGAGGCTGATATTCCTCAATCCTTGTTTGAAGAACAAGGTAGGCAGTTTTATGGAGCCAAACTTCTACAGATACAGGTTGGTACTTGCATCAATATCTATTACTAGGGTTCCAAAAATCTACCTTCATATGCATGTTTTGGTTTCAACTCTCTCTCATTTTCTCAGTTCTGTGTATTGGTATTCATTCTAGTATTATCGTGGCACAGGCAAATATGAAACTGAATGATCAACAATTGGCTTCTCTGTCAAGCCCAAAGGCAGTTAATGAGTATCTTGAAAACCAGAAGGACAACATATTGAATGTAATAAAACAGAATCTTGCAGTTGGAGATATATATAAACGTGAAAATTTGCAGGTATACATCTACAATAGAAGATAATTTTTCTTTCAACTTCTGTGAATATACGACAACAAAACAGCAATTAAGTCTCAAAATTTTGGGTTCGACATCTTTTGTGAATTTAAGTTATCTTTCTGCTCATGACTTTGATTCTTCCTATTGTGTTGCATGGATTAACCAGACTGTAGGAAGAAGGGTCTGTGGGGCTCCAATTGATCTTATCAGAATTATCTTTTTCTTTTTCCTTATAATAAATTTTACTTGCTGGTTAAAAGAGAAGCATCACTTGCTTTATTGAAAATACATTGCTTTTTACAACTATGTGAATATCTTAATTGCTTGTTTTGCAGTTTTCAACTGATGAGCTTGTGAAAGAGGTTGAGAACTCTATTACTGAATTTAAAAGTCAAAAACAAGAATACGATGAGGAGAGGGTGAGGGAACAGGTACTATTACTACTTTCCTTTTGGCTAAACCTTTTTTATATGCCAATGCTGTTATCGTAAAAGCCTTCACAAAGGCCTGTCTAGGGATTCCCCAACAGGTCAAAGGACAACATATAACAGTTAGTTTACAACAATACTATTGGAACAAAGAATAGAGTTGAAGTACTTCTACTAGCATTGATCTGCACTGTGCTTCTGTGTTTTTGATATTTCTGTAAAATTGATCTTCATTTTTTTTTTTTTCTTTTCTGGCTTATATACCTTTGGGCCTAATGCTGGGTAGGAGAATTTCAAGGACTATTAACAATGAACAAATTTTCCCTCTGAAATTGTGTAGGTACAGGAGATACTAGAGGGAGCAAAGGTGCTTGAATGGTTGAGAGAACATGCAGAGATTCAGTATATAACCAGATGAGAGAGAGAGAGAGAGAGAACAGGACAATTACTTTACACAGGATATTCAAGATTGCTAGAAAGTGTCAGTTCTGTGAATTTTGTAATGAACACATGCATAAAAGATAACTATGTCCAGTTTTGGACGCTCCACAACATTCAAAATTTTAAACTGATCGTATGCATATCATCATTTTTTGTTAGATTCTTTCACCAATTAATCTTGTTATTATTTTTATCTAGGATGAATTTATTCTTCCCACACTTATACTGTGTTACGTTTAGGATTTTGTTGAAAACTAGTTAATCTGAAAGTTTTGTATAAAGTTGATACATGAAAAAAAAAATTGAATAAACACTTCCATACCCCAAATTCCATCAAAACCAATTTTTTGCTCTCCATATCCAAAATATAGAAAAAGAATTTAAAAAATTTATAAATCAAAGAAAGAAGTTGAATTTTTTTAAAAAAATTTATAAATCAAAGAAAGAAATTGAAATCAACCCGAAGGACAGATGCAAGAAAGAATTAGAAACCCACTGGCCACTGCATAGATGACAACAACAAAGAAAAATCCCCCATCAAAAAGAATAAAATCAAAGAAGGAATGAAAGAGATTAATTACCTTTTTTGTTGTTGGCAAAAATATGAAATGAATTAGAAAGATGTGCCGATAGTAAAGAGAAATAGAGTAATTATTTTTAGTTATGGGCAAAAGATGGAATGAATTAGAAATATTGGTACCAGGAGTAATAGAAAATTAATAGAAAAGAAATGATTGGTTGGAAGAAAACAATGGTATGGTAAGGAATGATGGAGAGATCAAGAATCAAGAAATGAAAAAAATAGCCAAATGCCATTATTTTTCGAAATTATTAGTGTTTTACTACTATTTGATAAATATTTAGCAATTTACCATTTTTCTTGAAACTCGAGTTTGACATAGAACTCGAATTTACGAAAAACGAGTTTCTTAAAAAAGTCCACTTGGAACTCGAGTTTACTGAACTCGAGTTCCTTGAGATATAAAACTTATTGCCTGATTTTCAAAATCTTTCGCTACTTTTTTCACTACATTTTCACAATTGTTGACTTATCTCCCATCCCCCGTGACCCTGACAAAAGAAAGAAAAAAAGAGAAACCCACACTTGGAAGCCAATGAGAAAATTGGAAGAATAAAAAACAAAACTTGGAAGCCAATGAGAAAAAAAAAAAATTAGATAGAAGTTGAAAAAATAAAAAATTAAAAGAGATAGAAAGGCATGCAAAAATAAAATAGAAGTTGAAAAAATAAAAAATTAAAAGAGATAGAAAGGCATGCAATTGTGGGAGATAAGTTAACAATTGTGGCTGTGTGAGTGCTATTATTGCCTATGCAATGGGAATTGGGAATTGTTCTTACGTGATACTCGAGTGTCTTAAACTCAAGTAACACAAAATCGAGTTCTGTGTGGCATTTTTTATGGTACTCGATTTTCTTAAACTCGAGTTTCATATCAAACTCGAGTTTTAAAAAAGTGATAAATTCCTAAATATTAGTGTTTCGAAAAATAGTGATATTTGGCTATTTTTGCTGAAATTAAGTGTCAAGGAAGCTTACTAAGGGAGACACATGCAAAGTGAACACTTGCATCCATTTTTTTTGTTGGGGCACATAGATCAAAACCAATCCGATTTCTAAATTGAGAATATAAGCTATAACTTGAAAGTATTAATTGCTTCGTCAACAACTAGAAAACTAAAGTACATCGGTCTTCAAGAGCTAAGGAATGGTATGAAATGGGTTATTGGGAATGGTCACTCGATTTGAGTAAGGAAGGATACTTGGCTTCCGGAAGGTTCCTTGAGAGACCATATTATTGGCCCCATGTTACCGGACGAGAAGTTGAGGTTAGTTCGCTCGCTTATGGCCTGTTTGGATGGAGGGAGGAAGGAGGAGAAATGGAGAAAAGTTAGTTAAATATAAATTAATTTTGTGCTAAATCTACTTTATTCTACTCCACCTCTTCCTCCCTTTCCCTCGATCCAAACGAAACTTCTTAGTTGATCATATGTGGCATTTTGACGACCTTCCTTTTCCCATCCCACCACATCTTCCAAATATCATTTTAGGACTACTCGTGGCGCAGCTTTCCCAGGTTTCAGACACATTTGTCTGGGGCCAAGATAATGGCATCAGCTTGGTCAGGTCGGCTTCCAAATTTCTCTACCAACAGGTAACTCTTCCTACAAAGCCCTCCTTGTGGGAGTGGATATGGAAACTGTCGTGCCCAAAGAAATTACAAGTATTCAATTGGAAGTCTATGCAGGATTGGTTACCTACCCGACAATACCTGTCATTTTCTCGGTCTGAGGTTAGTGTTAACTGCCCTAGGTGTAACAATCCGGAAACCACTATCCATGTGCTTCGCGACTGTCCATGGGCTAAGGATGTTTGGATCTATTCATCAGGGATATTGCCTCTTGAATTGTTTTCCATTATGAATTCAAAGTCTGATACTCTCCTCCAAGGCCAGCAAATCCCTTGGAAGATTTCCTTCTCATTTCTTTGTTGGCAATTATGGCTCGCTCGAAATGATCGCATCTTTAACAACCACTCCTCTTCCCAATCTCATCTTATTTATAAGGCTGTCCAACATGCTATAGAATTATTTTACCTTGCTGGGCCTGTACGAAATTTGTCTTTTAATTTTTCTGAAATTAAATACAGATGGGAGCTTGATAGGTAACCCTGGCAGGGCTGGAGCAGGTGGGATATTGTGATCCCTGTTTGGATCTTGGGTGGCGGGATTTTCACTATATATGGGTATTACCACAAATAATATTGCAGAATTAGGGACTGTTCGGCAGGGACTTATATTGGCATGGAATCTGGGCATTAAATTTATTCACCTTGAAATGGACTCTATGTTGGTATTAAATTGGTTAATTACTGATAAAGATATTTCACCTGATGTTTTTCCCCTTATTTCTGACTGCAGGAGTCTTATGGCACGCGACTGGACCGTCCAGGTACATCATATCTTCAGAGAAGCTAATGGATATGCGAATGCGTTGGCTAAAAGGGGTCACCAGCAGCAGGATCTTTTGATAATCTACGACACCTGCCCATCTTTTGTGTATATACCTTATATATGGGATATGGTCCATATGGAAAATATAGGGACCTATAGACTCTGTCCCAGCTATGGTTTAGCACCTGTTGTTGTATAAACTCTTAAAAAAAAAAAAAAAAAAAAAAAAACTAAACTAAAGATGTTCCATTTAACAAACAGAGAGAAAGGGAAAACCAATAGCTTATGATCTTTGAAGGGTATGTGATCTTGCATCACTTTTACCTGTAGAGTTTATGCATAATATGTTCAAGAACATTGGTCTTGGCCAACCACAAGACCAGGTAACATTGTGATTTAAAGCTTAGCTGTGACCGTAATTCAAACATTCAATTTGAAGCTTAGCTAATAATCAACACAACGATTTGGAAACCCGAAAAGGAGGTACAAGTACTTAAACATGAAATGGAAATGGTATATGAGATCTTATATGGAATGCTTTAGTTTGTTACCAACTTAAATAAGGTATATTAAAATGACTGCAACAGTTTCTTAAAAGATCTAGACTCTAGAGCTGATTCCTTTGGAGCTCAACCAAAGCTTCGAAACCTCATATTAAGTCTATTTACGAATGATTATATAAAAAAAACTCTAAAAGAAAAAGTAAGGCAAATAGATTAAAGGGAAAAAAAAAAAAAAAAAAAAAAGTTGCACAGTGAGAGCAAAATAGAGACAGAATTCTCTTGCTTGATATATACATTATGATGAAAGGCTTAAATATAGTTCTGGATGGAATATAAAGCTCGAATAAAGGCTACATTTCAAAAAAGAATGAAGGGAGGAAAATCAACAAAATTTGCAGAATTATAGGAACAAAGTGGTAACTCCATGCATCGGCCAACACACTCAAAATGGGGGGAAAATAAAAAGAAGCTGGAAATCATATAAGCTCTTAAAAGAAAGAAGAAAAACAGAACTTCTAGTGATAAGAAAGTGACTTCCACAACATGGTGACAACAACATATGAAAATCTGCAACACAGTTAACATCTAATTTATCTGATTTTCAATAACAAAAGAGAAGAAGGAAAAGAAAAATAAACTGAAGAGCAAAAAGAAACATCAGAAAAGGTAAGTATAGAAAAGGAGCTACCATTAGCAACTGAAAACATCTTTAACAAATTTCACCCACAATTTACAAGAAGTTCCCAAAATCATATATGATCCTTGAGCTCAGTGTATATGACCCAAATTGTTTGTATTTAATATAAGCTGAACAGCCACTGCACTCATTTATCCCAAATACAACAATGATTCTCGACTTCTTTGTTCAGGTCCTTCTGGATGTATTCCAAATAATTTTAACACAACTGAAACATAAAAGCCATACAATTAAGGTAATCAATCGGCAAAAGAATTTATACTCATATCTAAAAAAAAAAAAAATCAAAAAAATCAAACTTATAGTCAACGGCAAGTATAAATGAAGAACAAAATAAAAACCATAAAAATAATTATGAAATGCATCTTGCCTGTTTTTTTTTTTCTTAGTAAGTAACAGCACGATTGGGTTTGTCAAGCAAAACTAGACATTCAACGTAAGAATCAACAATTGTGTGGTTTCCACTGATCTGAAGTATTTTAACCTTCTGGGTATCAAAGTATTCTGAGATGAATTGTCCTGTTTTCATTGCCAATAAAGCCTCTCCACTCTTCTTAAAACCTATTGCCCTTGGTATGTAGTCTCCTTGATTATCAAAAGTTAAAACTTTGGTCCATGAGGATACAACTGCATACTCTTTCATCACCCATAAATTGAGACTATGAATAGAATGCTCCTCTTGATTCAATGCAAGGAAATTCCTATACACTGAAATAGATAGGGCGCACCGAGTTCTCACCTACACGGGGCTTATCCCAAAGTTTTGGCATTGCTATCTCGCTGAAGACATTGTCTCCCAAATCAAACACCAAAACAAAATTAATAGATTCCTTCTTAGTCTTTTTCCTGGCAACACAATGCACAGCCCCATTGACAAAAGCCAGTGGATCAGATTCGTCAGAATCACATAAAGTAAATGGAGGCGAAGCAGTAACAATTTTCCATTGATCAGTGGCGAGTGAGTAAACCTCAACCTTGGATATAAAGCTTTTCTTTGTGTAATCATTTACAATGATCACCACCTTATAGTCATTAGTTTTGGCATCAAAGCCAAACCCTAAAGACGGTTTGCAAAAACTGTGTGTTTGGAAGTTGAGATTAGGTGTAAGAAGTTTCACAAACTTTCTAATGCAAGGGTTCCAGAGAAAGAGACTGTCAGTGTATTTGGTGGTAATGCAGACGAGGCCGTTACAAGTAGCTACCACACGGAATATACAGCTATTGAAAGGGAAGTCAAACTTGGTGCTTTTGCATAGATCTTCGTTGTTGTCCCATTTCAATTCGTGCACACGTTTTCCATAACTGTAAGTCCAATGCACGAACCCGGTTGGGTCGTGGAAGAAGAGAAGGAGGTGGTTGTCGTTGTTGGAGGAATGTTGTAGGTGGTTGGATATGAAAGTAGGGTTTTGGATGAAAAAGTTCCAGGTTTTACAAACGGAGGCACAAGTTATGATGGTTTCTATTCAGCAAAAAAAAAAAAAAAAAGTTATGATGGTTTTTATAGGTAGTCCTTTGAGAATATGGGTTAGGATGCGAACAGGTAAAGAGTTCCACATCTTTCAGTATGTAACAATGGAATTGAGTTAAGTTATGGTTTTAACTCTTAAGAAAAAAGGAAATCCAAAACCATGAAGACGGCGGCGCAATGAGAAGATGAACGGGTTTAAGTTAAGATTAATCAACGCAAAGGAAATAAAGGTCTTATTTTATTTGGATAAACAATAAAGGGTTTGTATATATCTGAAATTCTGAAGGACTCTCATACTACTCTCAGAGATATGCAAGTCTTGGTTTTTTTTTTTTTTTTTTTTTTAATATTAAAAATATTATCCATTTATCCCAATTCAAGATATATGAGTTAGCCATAGTCAACAAAATAGCCAAGTGTGGGGTGGGATGAGAGGTCATTCTTAACCCCCATTTATTTTAGAATCACTTCTTCTTATTATTTTTGTCGAAGATCACATAAAACCTTTTTTTCCATATTAAAAATATTATCCATTTATCCCAATCCAAGATATATGAGTTAGCCATAGTCAACAAAATAGCCAAGTGTGGGGTGGGATGAGAGGTCATTCTTAACCCCCATTTATTTTAGAATCACTTCTTCTTATTATTTTTATTTTTGTCGAAGATCACATAAAACCTTTTTTTCCATATCATTCGTTCATTGTCTATTCAAACCTAGGTATGTTTCCCCTATATATGCCACCCTTTAGTCTCACTAGTCATAAGCCTTTTTTTTATTTTATTTTTTCAATTCAAAAAATTTTCATTTATCCTAATGTGACCAATGACTCTTTGTTGCACTTTTAATGTTATTCCCTATAATGGACTGAAACCTTTTAATTGATTCACAAAAAATTACTAAAACAATCAAATCCAATAAAATCAATAGTCCCCCCCCCCCCCCCCCCTTGGTATTTACCATGTAACCACACCATCAATATAACATTGAATTACCAATCGTATGTGATAGTGAGCTGAGAATGGAACCAACTCCAAACTCGTCCATAGGAGTCGTCCAAGGCAAGAAGGCAAGAATGATTGTACTTAGCTAAATGGTCGTCTAAAAGCATATGGGTCGTCCATGAAGCAAGCACATGGACGACCTCCTAGCACTTATGAAATTCCATAGAAATTATCAGCAGGAGCCAATAAAATTGAACCACATGTTATTATTTTAAGGCATGAGTGAAACCCTGATTCATTGCTATAACTTCCTACTCAGTACTTAACCTCCAACGATAGTTATAGAAAAATATTCTAACTCCTATAGCGGTTGAGGGAGTTAACTTTGAACCCTCTGACCTCCTCAATAAATAGGGGAAGTTACAAGACAAGTAACCACTTCAAGAGCGCACTATATAAAATATTCATGACAAATGAAGGTAGGTTTTACACAACTCCCGAAAAGTGGGAACTCTAGATTTTAAGAGAGAAACCTAACTTAAGCATTGGAGAGTTCTTGGCCAGCCACCCTAGTCACCTTTGATCGTGTGTTTTCTTTTTCAGGCCTTCCAAGCAATTACTAGATCATTGAAGTCCGAAGCATTCAACCTACTAATTTTCTGTACATCATCAGTTGGCACCGTCTGTGGGAAATATTAATTGTGTTTTGCAGTTTGTCTTTCTCCGACAAAAGGCTATATAGTTCGGACAAGATCAATAGCCACTAGCCCCGGCCTCCAGGAGAGCAGGGATGCTTCTAGTAATCCCCACCGTGATCATTAGTCAGCACCTGTCATGCAACCGCCTTCTATCCAACACATACAGTCCATGGCAGCCGCCATGGTGGAATTAACCCGTTAAAACCAAGAGTTAACTAGGGAGATTAGTTTGAGGAGGCAACACCACGAAAGATACACGGAAGGACAAGCCCAGGGTTAAGAAGATAGAGGAGAGAATGCTAAGCCCAAGAACTAATCAAGAGGTACCGCTTCACGAAGGGTGCCACACTTGGAGAGGGAAATGGATCAAATGAGGAAGGCCATGGACGAAATGAGGGAGAACATGAGAAAGGTGAATCCCGTAGACGACTTAGTTCATTGAATAGATTCTCCTTTCACAGCTTCCATTAACAGTCACCCTTTACCTCCTAAGTTCAAAATGCCTTCCTTGTACTCATATGATGGAACGTGTGACCCTTTTGATCATATTGCCACCTTTAAGACTACGATGCACCTTCAAGGAGTTCTAGGCGAAATTATGTGTAGAGTCTTTCTTACCACCCTTAAAGGGCCAACGCGAGTGTGATTTAGCGAGATTCCTCCGAACACTGTAAGTTCTTTCGAAGAATTGAGCAAGTTGTTTGTCAACAATTTTATTGGAGGACAAAGACATAAGCGTTCCTTGTCCAACCAGTTGAACATAGAGCAAGGGGAAAATGAAAGCCTGCAGTTCTTCATTACTCGTTTTAATAGAGAAGCCCTAGCAGTAGATGAGATGGGCGATAAGTTGTTATTGGCAGCCTTCCATAATGAAGTTAATTTCAATTTATTCATCCATAAGCTTTATGAACAAGAGCCTCAAATCATAGCTGAACTTGTCCATTCAGCCCAGAATTTTATGAATGCGGAGGATGCAATCATAGCAAAAAAAAAGGAAGAGAGCTAAGCAAATGGAAGCAGATTTCCCATGTAACCCTGAACAAGGTCCTCACCTGAAGAAGGCCCGTATGGGAGAGAAGAAAGATCGAGACAATAAGAAGGCAAGTTCTTCAGCACGAAGTCAACAATATACACCCTTAAACGTGCCACTTGAACAAGTGCTTATGCAAGTCAAGGATGATCCATCCTTGAAGTGGCTAGAAAAAATGAAGAGAGATCCCAACAAGTGCAATAGGAACAAGTATTGCCGCTTCCACAGAGACTATGGGCATGAAACGGACGATTTCTTTAATTTGAAGCAGCAGATAGAAAATCTCATTAGGCAAGAAAAATTGAGAAATTTTCTTGGACGAGATCACAAAGACGAGAAGTTGAAGGGAAAGCTAGAAGAAACGTCACGACCTCCACTTGGAGAAATAAGAGTCATCATAGGAGGGACCTCGACGAGGCAATCTTCCAAGTCAAGGAAGATATACTTGAAGGTAGTGCAAAACATCCAACTTTCTGGACGATCATCAAGGACGAGGGGAACTGATGAACAAGCCATTACGTTCACAGACGAGGATGCTGAAAGAGTTCACTACCCACATAACGACACGATTGTCATCACTTTGCTCATTGCTGATTATACTACTAGAAAGGTGTTGGTGGACAACGGAAGTTCGGCGGACATCTTATATTACGCAGCCTTCCAATAAATGAGGCTCGGGCGAGATCAACTTCGTCTAGTGAATTCGCCCTTAAGGCCTACCTCACAGCTGCCCTTAACAGGTTCATCTCTTAAGCTACTAACAAGTGTTAACCATTTTTTAAGGTTATGAAAAAGGCATTTGAATGGATGGACAAATGTCAAAAGACCTACCAAGACCTTAAGGCCTACCTCACAGCAGCCCTTTTGCTAAGCCCGTCTGTACCAGCTGAAGAATTATATTTGTATTTAGCGGTATCCCCGCATGCAGTGAGTTCGGCGTTGATCAGAGAAGAAGGGAAGACACAGACGCCAGTTTATTATACAATTCGAGCACTAAGAGGGGCAGAAGGACTATATCCCAAGATGGAAAAACTGATCTTTGCTTTAGTTACGGCCTCAAGGAAATTAAGGCATTATTTTCAAGCTCAAGTCATCAATGTCTTGATAAATCATCCAATGAAGAAAGCAATGAACAAGTTGGAAGCCGCATGACGATTAATCCAATAGGCCATAGAACTCAGCGAGTTTGATGTCAGGTACTAACTAAGAAACGCCATAAAAGCACAAGCATTGACAGATTTCATTGTAAAATTCAGTCCCAATCAAGGTGAGCTAGACAAAATGGACAAAGTACAGAGGTGGGTCGTCAATGTGGATGGCTCGTCCATGTTATACGCAGGGGGAATTAGAGTTATACTCAAGTCCCCAGAAGGAGACAAGTTAAAATACGCAGCCCATCTACAATACCAAACCACCAACAACGAAACTGAATATAAAGCGCTCCTTAAAGGATTGGAATTGACCAAGTCCTTAGGAGCGGAGTCGGTGGTCGTCCAAGGAGATTCTCAATTGATTATCAAGTAAGTGAATGGGATGTGTGAAGCTAAAGAAAATCGGATGAAGAAATATCTCAGCAAGGTGAAACAACTAGTCAAGAATTTTAAAGAAGCTAACTTTGTTCAACCCCCAATGGTGGAGAACATGGAAGCAGATGCTTTGGCAAAAGCAGCCTCAACAGAAGGAGCTACAAACAAATATGATAAAATTCAATACATGCCGAGCATAGATCTTCCAGAGGTACAGCAAACTGAAGGGGAAGAAAATTGGATGACTCCAATAGTAGTGTATCTCAAGGATGGAAGGCTCCCAAAGGATAAGGACAAGGCCAGGAAGTTGAGAATTAGAGTTGCCAAGTACGTCCTCATAGACAAGGTGCTGTATAAGCGAGGCTTCTCTCAGCCTTACTTAAGGTGCTTAGCCCCGGACAAGTCAAATTATGTGATGAGAGAAGTCCATTAAGGAGACTGTGGAAACCACTCAGGAGTAAAAGCACTAGTCCATAAAAGTCGTCCGTGCAGGTTACTACTGGCCAACCATTCAAGCAGACACAAAGGCCTACGTCAAGGTGTGTGACCAATATCAACACTTCAGCAACATCCCAGGCAGCCGTCAAAGTATTTCACTCCGATGATGGTCCTATGGCCTTTCACACAATAGGGATTGGATATCTTGGGTCCCTTTCCACTTGGAACCAAGCAAATGAAGTTTTTAGTAGTAGGGATTGACTATTTCACTAAATGAGTGAAGCAGAACCTCTAGCAAATATTACACAGCAGAATGTCAAGAACTTCGTCTGAAAGAACATTGTATGTAAGTTTGGGTTGCCAAGGGTATTAATATTAGACAATGGATGACAATTTGATAACACGCTTTTTAGGGACTTCTGCGAGCACTTTGGAATCAAGAATCATTATTCCTCACTTTACTATCCGCAAGCAAATGGCCAAGCAGAAGTAGCAAACCGATCCTTATAGAAAATTATCAAAACTCTGCTTGAAGGGGCAAAAGGAGTATGGCCAGACGAGCTACCCGGAGTTTTATGGGCTTATAGGATGACCGTGAGAACTATAGTGATACCTGTAAAAGTGCATATGGCAAACCACAGGGTGATAAAGTATTAGGACGAGGATAACAAGGAGCAGCTTCTCCTCAACCTTGATCTAATAGACGAAGTAAGGATGAACGCAAAGCAAAGGACTGCGAGGTATAAAAACCTCATAGCTCAACAATATGATGCGATGGTCAAACCTAGACGCTTTAACATTGGAGACCTCGTTCTAAAAAGGGTTTCCTTGGCAACCAGAAACCCAGCCCATGGGAAATTGGGACCTAATTGGGAAGGACTCTACAGGGTTATTAATTGCAAAACGCAAGGGTCATATTACTTGGAAACCCTGGACGGGAGAAAGCTAGAGCATCCCTAGAATGTCAAGCATTTGAGAAGATATTATCAATAAAGAGTTAGACTGGACGAGCATCATGGACGAAATCATCCTAGACGTTGTCACTCTGGACGAAATAAAGTTTGTTCTTTTCTATTACGTGTTTGCTTTCTATTACATGTGTTCTTTATTAGCATTGTGTTGTATTCTAATCCCCTAAAGGTGTACTAGTTTTTAAACTATGCGTTATGGATAAAGTCCTAGACAATCTACATGTATTCTTAATTTCCTAAGGCACTGGCTTCTAAAGCATGTGTCATGCTTGTGGACGATGTTTATGTTACATATATAGTTTGGATTTTCAATATATGTGATGTATGAATTTCTAATTTTCATGATTTCATCCACATGAAGGCTAATGGCCTAAGACGAGTAAAATATCTGGATGTAGGGAGGTAAAGTCTTAAGCTTTCCTTAAATTGGGATAAAGCAAATAATAAAGGCACATTCGTTTAAACAATGGACGAGGAAAAGCCTAAATCATACTCATCCAACTTATGGACATGGAAATGTGCGCGTGTAAGAATGTTCAGAGTCCAGGGATAAGTATGACCAGCCAAAACAATCCAATTTTTGGACGAGTAAAATGCTGGAAATGTCTTGCCTAGAAGGTGAGTCCAACGAACAAAAATAAAACCGGCTATTAAGTCTTTGGACGATTAAAGCTGGCAGAACCAATGACATTCGCAAGGCGAATTATACTTGCAAAAATTTAAAGAATGGTAAAGATGTTAAACCTGAGGAAAATCTTGTCATGGACAAGAACAATACCTTCATGAGTGGACGGACCACACTTAAAACCAATATAATGAATGATAAAAAAGGAGGTTTGTCCATACAATAATATGTTCAATAGTGAATAAAAGAGTAATGGAAATAAGCATTCATTCATTAGTTTGGAAAAGGGTAGACAACCACCGTCCAAAAACCCTTATAAAATAAAAGCCTGAAAGGCAGTTGTTTGAAAGCTCGTCCTAAGTAATATGAACGAGTGAAATGTTCTTGAACAATTTTAAATGGTCCTAAACAATGGACCTCATACACAAAAAAAAGAAAAAAGAAAAAAAAAAAAAACAAGGGGAAACTAAGATTAAAATTTTCTATCTTCATTGTGGGGGGTCATCTCCAACGTCCTGGTTAGGCTAAGTGGTGACGTCATCTTCAATATTAATATCTTCAGAGCTCGTCTGAAAGAGAAAGCTTGTAGCAGCACCAAGGTTGAGCTTAATGGAGCTAAAGTCCACTTCAGGGAAGTTTTCCATAGCGTCCATTCGAACATCTTCAAAGCCCATTGCGTAGTTGGTGTCTAGCAAATCAATGAATTGTTTAGACGCTCTCAACTCCACTACCGCGTCTTCTTTTGCCTTGTTAAGAAGGGCACTCAGCTCGTCATCCCTCTTTTGAAGGTGGTCAAAACGAGTGTCCTTCTCAACAATGTCAGCTTTCAGCTCTTCAACCAGATCCTGCAGCTCCTTAGCCTTGTCCTTAGACTTTGCTGCCACCTCAGCCCAGCCCTTGCAATCTTCTTTGACCTCCTGGATCTTCGTCTCGAGCAAGATCCTCATCTTGTCCAGCTCCGTGGCCTGCCTGGACGCTACAATTAACTTTGACATTGCCTAAAAAAAAAAAAGTGTTTAGATGAGAAAAGCTTGAAGTGACAAAGACAGTAAAAATGAAATCACGTACCTTGAAAAGATCACGAACACCTGAATATTCAAAATCTTTCAAAGACATATCGTAACATGCAGCTACATCCTCACCAAACACAGCCTTCTCAAAATGTTCCCAAGCCAAGTCCTCGTTTTCAATAAGGTTCATAGGAACCCTTTGAGAAGGCTAAAACGAGGTAGGAGCAGTTGTCATGGATGGAGGATCTCTGGCAGGTTCAAGCAAGTCCACATCGAAGATTTGGACAAATGGTTGTTGAGAGGTAGAAGTAGGAAGGATAGGCTTGGCAACACCAGTCTTGGACGGCTTGTGTTTCGCCCTCTTCTCCTTTTGACGACTTGGAAAATTTTCCAAGTCAACCGCCTTTGATAAGCTTTTTCTTTTATCCCTCACAACAAGACGAGGTTGAGATTGAGCCTCAGGTCTAACTACCTCGTCCACCACCTCTTTTCCCTTATTCTCCTTCATAGTTGCCATCCTTGAAAGAAAAGCATAAAATATCAGCTAAAACGTATAAGTCAAATACTGCATCATCAGGTAATTTCTAAGTGAAGAGAAGACTCACGTCTACGGAAAATAAGTTTGTGAGCTAAAGCTTCTTTAGACGGCTCAGGACCTAATCCCCAGGTGGCAAGACATTGAAGGCTTACCAAAGAATGAAAAGCCCTATCAGTGTATAGACGAGCCTTTTGGACACATTCAAAATAGAACTTGCTCAAATGTGGTCGTCTAACACCTAAAAACAAAAAACAAAAAAAAACAAAAAAAACAAAAAAAACAAACAAACAAAGAATTGTTAGACGATTACAAACAAAAATAAATACAATAATAATAAAATGATAACAATAATAAACATACCTTCAGGATGAAGGTTTCCTAACTTTCCCGTATAGGGAGCAAATGGATCCTTGCCAACTTCAATAGTGGATCTCTGCCAACTTCAACAGGGTGTCCAACCCAAAACCAGAGACGAAGAAAAACTCCGTTTTCCAGTTCCTATCTGAGGTAACAGGGGATGTTATCATCCTACAATCTTTCCCTCTAACTATAAATTGGTAAAAACCAAGGGATTGATTAATCTCGAAGGACTTGTAGTAGTAAAAGAACTCGTCCACAGTAAGAGGACGATCCCCTTCGAATACCTCCTTTCACAAAACTTGCATAGAGACAACTAGCCTCCATGCGTTAGAATTAAACTAACAAATCCCTAAACCTAACCTGGTGAGTAACTCCCTAGCAAAGACATTAAAAGGCAACCTCAAACCTCCTAAAAGGTAAGCCTCATAAATACCTACACCAAAACGGGGTTGACAACATCACTCTCCACGAACAGCTAACCTAGGGTTTAGGTCATCAGGAATTTGGTACCAACTTCTACGAGATGCTAACCGGTTTTCATTCGTCTTAGAGTGGACCCCTATAGCACAGATATACACTGTCTTAACCTCGTCTTGAAGGGTGGATGAGGGGGCACTTGAGGTACCACTCCTAGACCCAGACGCTACCCTCGTCCTAAGTTGTTCTTGAAGGACCTCCAATGGAAACCCAAGGACATCGGATGTATATTCCTAGTCCATAGTGTTCTCCCCACTGCTACTAGTACTACTACCATTAATACTAGAACTGTAACTAGTTGTGTTACGATACTCGTCTATGGCCATATCAATACTATTGCTAGACAAGGAAACAACAATTTCAGACATTTTGAAGAAAACTTAAAACCTAAAGATGAGGATGAAGAGAATACCTAGATCTAGACAGAGGGAGACTATAGAAACGGAAAAACTTCTAGACGAGGCGCTAGACGGGGAATGTCAAGGAAGAAAATTTCAGAAATGTAAAGGGTAGGAGAGGAATTCTACTCTTTATAGGCAGTGGAATTTGGCATCTGAAACGGCGTGACCAACCAAAAAATGACACATGGCATACCTTTCGAAAAAATGAATCGATGCAACCAGTCACCAATGAGATCATGACACTTGGCACACCTAACTATTGACATAAGGACACACGTCTAAAGAATGGTATTACGCTATACAATACTCTAGATGACTCATGGACAGGGGGGCAACTGATGGTGAGCTAAGAATGGAACCAACTCCAAACTCGTCCATAAGAGTCGTCCAAGGCAAGAAAGCAAGAATGGCTGTACTTAGCTAAATGGATGTCCAAAAGCATATAGGTCGTCCGTGAAGCAAGCACATGGACGACCCCCTAACACTTACGAAATTCCATGGAAATTATCTGCAAAAGCCAATAAAATTGAACCACATGTTATTATTTTAAGGCATAAGTGAAACCCTGATTCATTGCTATAACTTCCTACTCAGTACTTAACCTCTAACAACGGTTATAGAAAAATAGGGAGTTAACCTTGAACCCTTTGACCTTCTCAAATATAGGGGAAGTTACAAGACAAGTAACTGCTTCAGGAGCGCATTATATAAACACTCATTCATGACAAATGAAGCTAAGTTTTACACAACTCCCGAAAAGTGGGAACTCTAGATTTTAAAAGAGAAAACTAACTTAAACATCGGAGAGTTCTTGGCCAGCCGTCCCGATCACCTTTGATCGTGTGTTTTCTTTTTCAGGCATTCCAAACAATTACTAGATCATTGAAGCTCGGAGCGTTCAGTTTACTAATTTTCTGTGCATCATCAATATGTATCACACAATTTAGAATTTTCCACTAACTTGGATACATAATCTTTCATATATAAAATATTTGAAGTGGCTGATCCAAGCCATTCTTAATATTCAGTGATATTCGAGAAGAGAGATTGCATACCAATGAACCACTTAAGAGTATCCTTCTCCCCATTCAAATTGTTTTCTTGTATACACATTGAGCCTCTTGATAAGTAGTTAACAACATTTAAATGCCTCTTTGCCCTCTCAAGGGTTCGATGGCAATTATGCAAGCCTAATGAAGAAAAAAGCCATGCAAAACTTGATAAAGTCATATTGCAATTACTCCAGACATTCATAAACGTATACAGTGTTTTACATAAATAAGCCTAAACAGAAAGAAAAACCAAGTCAAAATCTAAGAAAGTCATACTGCACTTACTCCGTAGACATTCATTTAAGATCAAGTATTTACATTCAAGTAAAAAGTTGCATTAAAATTTAATTAATTTACTAGACGTTAATACCTAGTTAGAGTATGACCCCACATCTGTTTCAATTAACATTTTGGAATTTTGGAACCATGGTATTGGTGGGAGAACCATGGTCTGTTTCAATAACTCATGAGTGGCTTCTATTAAAACAATCAAACCGTTCATTAATTAAAACTGAAATGAATCCAGTAGGCACCAATAATGAGTTTGAAAATAACACCACTCTCTGTTCAAAGTGTTACTATCCTCTTAAATCCTAATACTGAAACAACCTTCACAGCCACATCTGTAACCCGGTTAGAACAGAATTATAATTTAAAACAGCAAACAACCTTCAAGGAGCCTTTTTTTTCCCTCATAATAATCTGCAATCCTGTTTAATTTCCCTACAGTAATGAAATCAAGTTTCACATTTTTTAATCACTTATAAATGGATAAATAGGAGAATGACAGCATCCAAGGTCATCAAATTCTGATGTTTCATTTTCCAAAAGAGCTGAACATTAAGTATGTCAAAGAATAAGAAAACATTGGATGAGTACTATATTAAAACTTCAGGCATAACAACTAAAAACAAAATGCACTATGTGCAGTGCCTTGCCAAAATATATATATATATATATATATATATATGTATGTATGTATGTAAAAGAAACTTCAGAATTTCAAATTATACTCTGTGTCTGTATCATCTAAACAGAATTTGAGAGCACTTATTCCCTAAACCTTCTGACTCTATTCATAAAATTTTAAGTGTACAAAATATAGAATGCCCCCTTGCTGGTAAATGCAAGATCCAAACATCTAACAAGTAACAAAAATAAATTCCCTTCAGACTGCAAGGGCAAAATAAAAATAATTTATATTCTTCTCAACCTATTTATTTCAGATGTGGTTGTTATAACAAAGTTAAATGCTCCAACTTCCAATCAACATTCAACAATCAATTCATAAGCTTGAACAAAAAAAAAAAAAAAAAAAGCAAAACACCACCATAATTCTTATCACAGATTCACAATACTATAGGTAGCATAAGCCTGAACAAATGATACCAAAAAAATTAACTTCACCGAGTTGTGAATTGTGGATTCCAGGCTTATGTGATGGTTCTTTAAGAGCAGTGGTCCATCAATTTGCACAGAGAGATGGTTAGGAGTTCATCCAAAGAGAGGAATAAATGAGAGAGAGAAAAACTCACAAGCTATAGGAAAAGGTTTGGCTCCAATTATGTTTGGAGCCTTAAGCTCCAACCACTAATAGGAAGATGACATGTGTCTCGTCATGTGCAAATGACTCACTTGGTTGGTTGGATTAAGTGAATCATGTAAATTGCACATGACAAGGACTAATGTCATCTTCCTATTGGTGGTTGGAGCCAAACTTTATCTCCAGCAATAATGGCGGAGACACAACGTTGATTTAAGCTGAGAGAAATCAGAGAATTAGGACTAAGACAGTTAGGGTGAGAGATAGAGATGAGAGATGAGAGATGAGAGTGTCTGAGATATTGAGGGAGAGGTTGAGAAAATGAGGGGATTTTTTTGCTTTAGAGATAAAAGGGACCTCTCCAACAATGGGCATTTTTGTCTCTCCATTGTTTTATTTTTTGAAAAGCTGAAACAGTAGGCTGAAGAACTTGACCGTTAAAGAGCTTTCCAGCTCAAAAAAGTAACAGGGAATTGTAGGTATGCCAAATCCATCAAATGTCAGAATATGTGTAGTACTAGTAGAAAGAATATAAAGTCTAAAACTAATGAAGCAAACTTTACAATTATTAATGGTCCTCGGCTTATAATAAATTTAACAATCGTGAACAACCAACTTAGAAACATCATATCACCAATTGCAAACAAACTTTCTATCATTTCATAAAAACATCAAACTAAATTATTTTTCCCTTCTTTTATAGCTGTTCAGGACCCTTTTCTTGTGACATGTGGCAAACACCTATTTGGCAAACAAATATTGTCTTTGGCATATCAGGTCCAAGCTGGATGGCCACATGTGGATTGAGCCTTGTACCCAATTTTTAACAAAATGTAGCCTATGGATGGTCACATGTGATTTGGAAAACTAGCTGTCTGTGATAGATTAGATTTGATTAAGGATTAGAACATAATAAAGGTAACTGTAGTGAGAAAGAAAAAGATATATGTACCTAGCATACATTAGTATTCTTGAGTATCACACCCAAGAGGACCATATAACACACCTAAAGGCCAGTCTTCCTGTAAGTCTTCCTGAAAATTCCATAACCCGAAATATTAAGTTAGAGCCCCTGACATAGACAATCATAAGAGGTTAAGTAACCTGCTACATAACAAGCTATTAACTAAACATAGTCTTCCTTAAATTTTAACATTACAAAATGCCTCATCTGTTCCTCAAAATACAAATTTTTATTTATTGATAAGTTACACACACATGCCATGGATCTTGAACCCAAGACAGCAAGACCTCACCCTCGATCCCATAATTAAAGGAGGAGGAAGTTTCATTTGAGCTAAAACTCATTAACTCCTCAAAATAACAAACTCATCTTATTGAATATTCTCCAACCACTAGTCAAGCTCCTATGTCAGCAATTCTTCTGTTCCTTGCTGGATAGAAAACAGTTTTCCTGTTTCTTTTTCTTTTAAATAAACTTGTAGGGATCTGCTCCCTCATTAAAGCATCTACCACAGTCATAAAAGACATTGACAATAGATTTCAAAATCAACAAATCATCATGTCACTTTTGTACCAGATGCAATTTAAGTTTCCAATCTTCTTGTTAAAGGACAAAGAAGCAACTTCCTTAAGTTAAGAAACTATTCAAGCTACACCAGTCTCAATTGGTTCCTAGGCCAATGTCAATATAGTTTAAGAAGCTAATGATTCTTTCTTTTTTAAAGGCAGAAAGCTGATGATGCTAGGGCACGTTTAGCTTATAAAAAAGAGTAAGGTATTCACTGCACCTTATCATAGGGAATAATATATAATTTTTTTTGATAAGTAAACAAGTTCATTAAAAAACAAAAAAGTGCGCTCTCCAAATACACAAGTTGTATACAAGTGGCAACGCAAAAAGAAAAAGAAAAAGAACAAAAAAAAAAAAAAAAGAATTGAAAAGAAAAGAAAAGAAAAACAGTAACTAATATCCAGAAAATCTAGAAATCCTTACGCAGAAAATGAAAAAGTCGGTGAGGTCCACTTAATAACAATGTCTTCAGAAGGAGATATCAACTAAACCACACACCGAGCATCCACTCTCGCCATATGCAACACATAAGACACAACAGAACAACATGCCACTTTGTCCCAGAACCTTCCACGCCCATCCACCCCCTCTTTCCATGCCACAAGTTGTGGGTCACAACCACATCCTGCATTGAAGAGGGCAATGCCCAAGAGACACCAAATAAGCAAAGTCAATGGAGCAGATCGATGCACCAACACCACGACATAAAATTTGTTTGAGAGGGGATCAAAGGAAGGGAAAATGTACTGATAATGAATGATTTTTTTTTTTTTTTTTTTTTTTTTTTGGATAAGTACTAACAAAGACTGGAACACTACAGAGATAAATTAAACCAATATGGTTGTGAGATATTTTAAGTGATGAAGTGGTATACACCCCATATCAACAATACATTGCATCATTTAATTTTTTTCAAACTCATTCGATCTCTTTCATAACACTTTTCATGGTGAAATCAAGTAGCAAAAATCCATTATTACTCCAGAAGATTAAGAAAAAAATTACTTTTTTTTATTGCTGACCAGAGTTTTCAAAGTGTAAATACCAAACATCGTGACAAAGGCAAATTCAAAATTTAAGGAATAACATTGAAAATTTTTTTTTTTTTAAAATCCAAGACAAGCCACATGAGTTGAAAACAACTTCTGAGTCTAGTATGTAGTTTCTGTAGCATTTGTCATTTTAAAATTCAAATAAAATTCTTAAGCATAAATAAGAAGTTGAATAACATGAAACAAAAATTATACTGTTTGAACTCCAACAATCTCAAGGGCACAGCAACAACATATGTACTTCATTCCTGAAACTTCCTCATTATAATGTCCTGATCTGCCATTAACAACTCACATAAAAAATTATCAACATTACTCGTAGTGTCACCATTTGCACCAAACCTGTATTATTGCTTAGTGCTTACCACTATTTCTGTGTCCAGTAGCCTTGTTTGTACAATTGCTTTCCCATCTTTTGTAGCCAAGTCAAATACACCACCATGAAAGTCTAAAGTTGAAAAATGCACAAGAGTCACTTTTGTTGGCAAACCAAGCAAAAATCATACCTCTACCATCCATAGCCACAGAACTAAGAAATAGGCTATCTTCGGCTTTGTTTCATGCTTTTCCTAACCAAGAATATCCACTTGTGATATTTAAGGCCTGAAACCAACTTGCATTTCTACTTGCCATATGGTCTGCAGTACCTGCTTGTCCATATAATAAACCATTATCCCGGTCCACTGGCTGATTATACCAATTTAAAGGAGATAAGGTGTTGGAAATTACTGCCAGCATTGATCCTCATCATCGTGAAAAAAGAATAGTTGGCCATCTAGTCCAACATAAGAAGCCTCAAGCCTGTCTTAAATATGGGATTGTTGAAAGCACTAGAAACAATGTTGGTTTAGCCTGAAAAACACAAATAATCTGTTTACAAAAAAGAAAAGCGTATTAAACAATTTTGGTTGTTGAACCATTATTGTTATGAGGTATTACACTATTAATTCATGAATATGTCTAAATTTTTAGAGCGAGTAACGATTATATATTATTTCATAGAAAAATTAAACATTGCAATATTGATTACCCATTCACCTTTTTAGGAAATGTGGTCTCCCTTCAATTGTAATGTCACTCTACAGCCAATGCTTGGAAAAGAGAGCAGGATGGGAAGACTGATCAATTTAAAAATTCTTTAAAAAAAAAAAATCCATTTTTGATAGGGACAATGAAGGGGGAATTCAATTACAAAATCTGTGATTGAAATAAATTAACTACATCTCAAAAATATGAAATCATTGTTTTCTAGGCTGCTTTCAAAACTTTAGCAAAACCTCTCTCTCTTTAGTAAATAATCACATTCTAACTGTCAATAAAAAAGACACCCAATATTCTACAATTTCTACATAAGTATCATTCTAATACTACTCGACCTCTGTCAATCATAGGAGATTACTTAAATGGCTAAGTAACCTGCAACATAAATAAGCTTCTTTCTAAGGAACTAGTCTTCCTAAATTTTAACATTACAAAATGCCTCATTAGTCCCTCAAAACAACAAACTTTTTTTTATTGATAAGCTACGCATACACCCCATGGATCTTGAACCCAAGACCTTACCCTCCACCCTATTATTAAAGGAGGGAGAGTCATTTAAACTAAAGCTCATCAAGTCCTCAAAATAACAAACTTAGCTCTTTGAATATAATTCAACCACTAGTAAAGGTTCATTGTTAGAGCTTTTATTGCTCCATGCCAAATAGAAACCATATTTTTCTTTTTCTTTTTTCATAAACTTGTAGGGGTCTCATTACTGACTGGAATTCAGAAAGCATCTTTTTTTTTTTTTTTTTTTTTTGATAAGTGGAATTCAGAAAGCATCTAACACATTCATAAAAGACATTGGAATTCATGATGACCAAACCATCATGTAACATTTGTATCAGAATGCAACTTGAGTTTCTTATCTTCTAGTTAACCGACAAAGAAGCAACTTCTTTTAGTTGAGAAGCGATTCAAACTACACTTATCTAAATTGGCTCCTAGTCCAATGTCAGTATAGCTCAAGAAAGCTTCAGATACTAGTATACTAGTGACATTCAACTTAGAAACACGTGTAAGGTATTCACTACACCTTATCATACATGCAATAGCTACACTTTTTTTTTTTTTTTTTATAGAGAAAATGCTTAAAAACAATAATTCGACCAACCAATGGACGAATAACCACCAAAAAATAATGTCAGACTTCTTGCAATTTTTGTATTTGATTTGTTGACCCTTTATACACTCCCTGTGTACTAGGGTGTTCCTTTTTGATATCAATAAAACTTATTACTTATTAAAAAAAAAAATGTCAGACATTATGAGAGCAACATTTATCATTTTTTTTTATGTGGAACCTCACCAAGGCCCTTTGAATCCACCCTTGGCGAGTAAACCACAAATACACAACCCCATCTACCAAAATTATGTATAACGTAATCCAAGGGAACTCCTAGTCGAGATCGAACCCAGGATGTACTAGGTCTATTAATGGTCCATATGGTGTTGGTTTGTGGAAAAATATTAGTCGGGGATGGCCTTCTTTTTCTCGTCACATTCTATATGATATTAGGCCGGGATGCACGGACGCGGTGCCAAAGGGGCCGCGTCCGTGTCCGACTCGGTGACGCACGTGCGACGCCGCTGCCTGCGCGTCGGTGCCGCGTCGCACCGCGTCTGCCACGTGTTCACTTTTTTTTTTTGCCAACTCGCGCCGACTCGCGCCGCCACGGCTAGGACTCAGGCCGATTCGCCCAGAACCGGGCTGAATTGCGCTGACTCGGGCCGTATCGGCCGAAACTGACGAAACGGCCAATTCAGGCCGAAATTCAAAAAAAAAAAAAAAAAAAAGGTGCAAAACGCACCGTATGAACCTATATACAAACCCTAAAACCAAACTCTCACATAAGCTCTCTGATTCACGTTTAAAAAAAAAAACACTCTTGCTCTCTCGCTCGCCTCTCTGATTCACGCACCGTCGCACCTCTCTCGCCTCTTTGTTCTCTCTGATTTTCGTGGTTTCAGTTCACAGCCACTCACTCACAGCTCACTCACTTCAAGTTTGAGCCTGCCTCTCTCTCTCACGGACAGTTCACTCACTCACAGTTCGCACCTCTCTCTCACACATTCTCTCGAGTTCGCCTCTCTGTTGACTGTTCTCTCTGAAAAAAAAAATTCAGTTCACAAAGGACACTCACTCACTTCTAGTTTGAGCTCTCTCTCACGCATTCTCAATTTCTCAACTCAGGTATTGATACAAAGCTTTCAATATTAGACTCTTAGTTTGATTTGTGATTTGTGATTTGTGATTTGTGATTTGTGATTTGTGAATCTGTGATTTGTGAATCTTAGTTTCTTTTCAATCTTAGTTTTATTTAGTTAATGGTTATTACTTATTGTAATTTGTGAATTTGTGACTGTGCCCATAAAAAAAAAATTTGTGAATCTGTGAACTTGAATTTGATTTATTATTAATTTATTTAGTTAATAGTTATTATTTATAGGTTAAATTGAATCTATTGAATTTGCAATGGACGAAGTTATTAGCACAGAAACTTCACCTTCATCTAATCAAGAAGTGCCAAATGATGAATCTCCTCTTTGGCAGTATGTGACTAAAGTAGAAAAACCATCTGGTGCTTCTGTTAAATCAGGTGGAAACACATACTTTAAGTGCAACTATTGTGGTGTAATTTATATGGGATCCTATTCTAGGGTTAAGGCTCATTTATTAAAAATTCCTAATAAAGGTATTAAATCATGCCCTAAGGTGACACCGAGCCATAGATTGGAAATGCAGCGAATGCATGATCAAGTTGAGAATGATAAGTTAGAGAGAGAACGGAGAAGTCAAATTCCCTTACCCCCACCTCCCCCAGGCCGTGGGCCTATACCTATTTCCCCATTTCGAAGATAAGAAGGGAGTGATAGTACAAATCCGGTTGATGGTAAGAGGAGGAAGGTGACTGTGAATTCTCCTTTGGAGAGAGCATTCCAGAATAATGCTAGAGATGATTTGGATAGCAAAATTGCTAGGATGTTTTTTACACCGTTGGCTTTCGTTTAACTTTGAAAGGAACCCATATTATTGTAGTTCCTATGCATATGCTGCTACCCATAGCATTCCGGGTTATGTTCCTCCTGGATACAATGCCTGGAGAACAACACTTTTGCAAAAAGAAAGAGCTCATGTTGAAAGACTTTTGAATCCAATTAAGGATAGTTGGCTTAAGTATAGTTTCTGATGGATGGTCAGATCCACAAAGGAGGCCTCTTATTAATATAATGGCTGTATCAGATGGGGGTCCAGTGTTTATACAGGCAATTGATGGGTCAGGTGAGTTCAAAGACAAACATTATATTGCTGGGGTGTTGAAGGATGCTATAAAAGAGATTGGACATGAAAAAGTTGTCCAAGTCATCACTGATAATGCTAGTGTGATGAAGTCTGCTGGAGCTCTTATTGAAGGTGAGTATCCTAAAATATTTTGGACACCCTGTGTTGTCCACACTCTCAATCTAGCTTTGAAGAATATTTGTGCAGCAAAAAACACTGAAAAAAATGAAGTTACATATGATGAATGTAGTTGGATTACACGTATTGCTGATGATGCATCCTTCATACGTGTTTTTATCATGAACCATTCAATGAGGTTGGCAATGTTTAATGAATTTTGTCCATTAAAACTGCTCCAAGTTGTTGATACTAGATTTGCTTCGGTTGTTGTAATGCTGAAATATTGAAGTTGATAAAAAGATGCCTTCAAGCCATGGCTATTAGTGACCAATGGGCTTCTTATAGGGAGGATGATGTTGGAAAAGCTCAAAAGGTGAAAGATATGATTCTAAGTGATCTTTGGTGGGATAAAATTGATTATATCATTGAATTCACAGCACCTATTTATGATATGCTACGAGTAGCCGACACAGATAGGCCTTGTTTTCATCTTGTGTATGAGATGCGGGATTCAATGATAGAGACGGTGAAGGCAGCAATATATCGGCACGAAAGCTTGGAAGATGATCAGTATAGCTCATTTTGGGGTGTGGTGTATGATATACTCATTGATCGATGGACTAAAAATTGTACACCACTACATTGCTTGGCTCATTCCTTAAATCCTAAGTAAGTACATTTATTTTCTATTTTCCTTAGTTCACCCTTCTAGTAAAACACGCGTTTCATCTATATTTGTTTTTTAATCTTTAACTAGGTATTACTCTATTGAATGGCTTTCGGAGAATCCAAAACGCATCCCTCCACATCGGGATCATGAAATTTCTATGGAAAGGAGCAAGTGTTTGGATCGATACTTTGAAGATGAGAATGAATTAACAGTGGTAAAGTTTGAGTTTGCTAAATTTTCAGGAGGGAGGTTTCCTTCACCAGATGCCTTGACGAATAGGAGGGTCTTACAACCTTTGGTTTGGTGGCGATACCATGGCTCCGCATTTCCAACTCTTCAAACCCTCGCCCTTAAACTTCTTGGACAACCTTGTTCATCCTCATGCGCTGAGAGGAATTGGAGCACATACAAATTCATTCATTCCTTCAAAAGAAACAAAATGACTCCTGCACGCGCTGAGGATTTGGTATATGTGCATTCTAATCTTCGACTCTTGTCAAGGCGCAATGAGGAGTACGTAAATACAGCAACAAAGATGTGGGATATTGTAGGAGACTCTTGAAATGAGAGCGACATAAATGGAGGAGCTGGAATTCTTGAGAATGCAGCCCTTACACTTGATGAGCCAGAGTTGGAGGCTATGGTTATTGGGAATGCTAGCACTAGTGTTACTACTAGTGAAAGTGAAGCTCAAAGTGAAGCTATTGATGTTGATGACGAGGAAGTTGGTGTTTGATTGTCTTGTTGATTATCTTTTATTTTGTTTTAGTTTCAAATTTGTGACTTGTATTTTAATTTCCAAACATCATGGAATGTTTTAGTTTCAAACTTGTGACTTGTATTTTAATTTCCAAACATCATGGATGTTTTAGTTTCAATCTTGTGGGTTGTATTTAATTTATGAACACCATGTTTTAGTTATTATCTACTATTGCTCTTAAATTTGGTATATTTTTATATAATGTGAAAAAGTATGCTTAGCAATATATTAAAAATATAAATAAAAATATTTTTAATAATTTTTTAATCACTGAGTCCCGCCGCACCCACACCCACCTTTTTCAAAAATTGCCGAGTCCCGCACCCGCACCCGAGTCCCGAAACGCACCCGTGCTTCATAGATATTGGGGATGGGTCTAGGATGAAGTTTTGGCAAGACCGTTGGTGTGGTGATACATCTCTTGCAGTTAGCTATCCTGAATTATTTAGATTTTGCAAAGATTAGGAGGCTAGTGTGGTTGAGCTTATGAAGTCTGCTAATGGAGTCTTCTTTTGGGATGTAAGTTTCTTTAAGGGTGTGCATGCTCAAGAATTAGAGGCTATGCCGGGTTTCATGGATACCATATATAGTTCTTCAGTAAGGGGGCTTGGTGAGGATAAGATGTGTTGGAAACCTGATAGAGATAAGAAGGGGTTCATGGTTAAGGATTATTATAGTATTTTACTGGGCTCTAATGATTACTGTTTTCCTTCGAAAAGTATTTGGAAACAAAAGATTCCTTTTTGAGTAGCTTTCTTTGTTTGGACTGCTGCTTTACGGAAATGCTTAACGATTGACAATTTACGAAAAAAGAAGGTTTGGATATTGGATTAGTGATACATATGCAAGTGTAATAGTGAATCGGTTGATCATTTTTTTCTTCATTGTCTGGTTGCTATGGATCTATGGTCTATGGTATTTGGTTTATTTGGAGTAAGTTGGGTTATGCCGTAATCTGTTGTAGGGCTTCTAGCTTGTGTTGGCAAGGCAGGTTTGGTCGTCATCAAAATGGGTATATATGGTTGATTTTTCCCCTATTGCTTATATTGGTGTCTTTGGAGGGAGAAAAATAATAGGTGCTTTGAAGATAATGAGATATTCATACCAGACCTCAAGCTATTTTTCTTTAGAACTTTATTGGATTGGTTGGCTGCTATGCGAAACCAATCATTCTTTTCTTTTCTTGATTTCCTAGATTCTTGTAATTTTTGTTCTTGAATTGTTTGACTCCTTGTACACTCTCTATGTACTAGGGTGTTCCTTTTTTGATATCAATAAAACTCATTACTTATCAAAAAAAAAAAAAAGATGTTTGGGTCTATAGCTTATCCCAAGTCTCCATTCACTAGGTTGCACCCTTACGGGTGAGAACAACATTTAGCATTAACTTCACATCAGCCCTATTTTCAAATAAATATTGATGAAAATAAGTTCTGACTTCTGAGCAACAAAATGAGTGCATATCAATATTGCAAAGGAAGATCAAGTCATCAAACAGTTAAAGGAACAGTCTTGTGCATAGACAAAAAAATAAACATCATCTTATAAAATTTACTCGAAGTCAATATTTGTAACTTACAAATTGACTTGTGATGTGTTAAAATATGAAAGGTTCTCTTGATGTTGAGAAGCTAAAAATCCTTCACACAAACTCCTGAAGCAATTCTTGAATGTTTTTATCAGCTTGACTAGAAGAGAGCAAGTCAACTAACATGGTTGTAATGGTCACATTTGCTGAATAACCCTTGTCAACCATTATTTTGAGGTATTTCCTAGCCTTAATTATTTCATTATGTTTCAATAACCCTTGGATAATTGTGTTATATGTGCGATCGTTAGGTGAACAACCGTTCCCATCCATTTTCTCAAGCAAATCACCAGCTTCATCTATCAGTCCTTCTTCACAAAGCCCTTTGATCATTATAGTGTAAGTCAAAACATTAGGTTGCAATCCTTTGGAGGTGAGACTATAAAAGAGTTCTCTTGCAGTTGTAAGCTTCCTAGCATTACACAAACCACCAATCAAGACATTATAAATCACAATATAGTGGCCCAAAGTATTGTCCTCCACCTGCTGAAACAATTCCATCGCCTTAGCAATTTGTTTGTTCTTACAAAGTCCATCTAACAAGATAGCATATGTCTGGGAATTTGGAAGTTGGCCACAAGCTCGCATCTTATGAAATAGCTCTAGTGCAATATGAGGACTCCCAACTCGACAAAACCCACCTATAAGAGTGTTGTAAGTCACAACATTAGGAATAATTCCCTTGTTGAAAATTTCATGAAAAATACACATTGCCTCATCAATTCTTTTATTTTTGCAATATGCATTGATCAATATGCTATAGCTAAAAATACAAGGTGAACAACCCTTCTCAACCATCATATTAAATGCCTTAACTGCCTCATCGATTCGGTTTTGCAAACAATACCCATTAATCAAAGAATTGTAAGTGACTGTGTTAGGCTGAATGCCTCTTTGAATCATCACATCAAAAACTTCTTTTGCCTCTATCAATTTCCCTCCCTTGCAAAGTGTGTCCACCAATATGCTAAAGGTTTGCACATTTGGCATGATCTTCCTTTGTGTCATCTCATTCAACAAAGTAGCAACCTCCCTCCAACGGCCGAAATTGCAAAGGCCTTGAATTAAGCTTGTGTAAGTGACAAGGTTTGGCTGAATGCCTTTACTCGTCATTTCAGATAAAAGGTTCAAAGCCTCAGTTACTAACCTTTCCTTACATAAACTGTCAATGATAGTGCTATAGAGCACCACATCAAGTTTGAAATTCCCTTCTTCCATCTTCCTGAACAACCTAATAGCCATATTAGTCTCACCAATCTTACATAAACCGTTAATTATCGTTGCACAAGTAATTGCATCAGGTTCATCCCCATTCTTTTCCATTACTTCTACCAACCTAACAGCTCCAGAAATGTTACCTTGAAGACAGAGCCCTTTTACAAGAGTGGTCAGAGTTATACGGTTTGGTTGGTAACCAAGTTTCAAAATTCTTCCTAAAACAGAGAACCCAAAATCTACCCGATTCAAGTGGCAAAAGCAATTAATCATAATAGTGAGAGTATACACATCAGGAGCAATTCCTAATGGCCCCATTTGTCTAATTAGAGTAATGACTACAGAGTAATGCTTCATTCTTACAATTGCACCCAACAATTGTGTAAAATCCCTAACCGAAGGCAAAGGGCACATGTGAAGCATTCTATCAAACAATCCTAAGGCGTGATCAAGATTCCTTATGGTTCCAGTTTTGCACTGATCTCTCACAAATCTCAAGAACTGATTCTGATTCTGACTATGGATTTCCACATTTTCTCTACTACTACTACGACTACTAGTATTAGTAGCATTATTATTAGTAAGAGTACAAAAATTGAGAGCATGAAACGGAAGGCTTACATGACAATAAGGAACCAAAAGATTCAACAAGAAAGCAAGAGAGTTTGTTGATTTAAAAGCCATACCCATTTGTTTTCCTGAACAAAGAAAAAGCAGAGGCCGTTGCAAAAGCACTTTCTCACTATCTACTTTCTTTCTTTCTGTGCCTCTATTTCCGTATTCTGCATGATGTTGTTCCAAAACCAAATTGGGTTGTTATAACTAGTCTCAGCGCACGTCGCGCGTTCAATAAATTTTTTTTTTCTTAGGAAAAAAAAAAACTGTGTTTTTATTTTATATATATAATTTTTATTTTCCAAATCTAATTTATAAATTAACAGAAAAGTAGTGTTATTTTTTAGAAAATATTTTAGTGAGAGTTAGAGGCAAATTTTTACTAGATTATCTTTTAGTTTTGTCTTTCCTTAAATATAGGGGTGTAAGGATATTTTTGAATTAGCGCGTGCAATAAGCTTTTTTTTTTTTTGTTTAGAAAAAAAAAACTCTGTATTATTATTTTTACAAATCTAAATTATAAGTAAATAAAGAAATTTGAAAATTAACAGAAAAATTGTCCTATTTTTTAGACAATATTTTAGTGAAAAATTGAGTTGCATTTTTACTAGATTGTCTTTTAGTTTTATCTCTACTTAAATATAAGGTGTAATGACATTTTTAAACTAAAAAATGAAAAATTCAAACAGGAAAAGCTCCATAAATAACAGTATAGAAGAAGTATAGAAGAAAATAAAAAATAAAAAACCAAAACCAAACCAAAATGGGTTTTACATAGCTTTACTCTAATCTCATGTCGAGTAGCCTCCTGATTGTGTCTTTTCCAAACAGACAGAATCGATTGAAATGTATGGGTTTAACAGACAGGATTGAAATGTATGGGTTTAGCTTATGTCGTGTCCGAAATGTATTGGGCCTTGATGGGCTTTTTAGTTCTGCAATTTAATTATTTATTAAAAAAATGGATCATGTCACAAATTAAATTTTAAATCCTATAGAATAACGTTAAAGAAAAAAAAATTATATTTACAACATTTTCATAATAAATTCTAAGTGATTGTCTGGTATTAGTAAGTAAAAAAGTAATTTTAATGATGGATTCAAATTAGAATTAATAACAACTTACCACTTAAAATTTAAAAAAAAAAAATTGGATTATACTGTTTTTAATTTCTTAAATTTCACTCAACTTGCAATTGAGAGGGGAAAAAAATAGTCTTAAGAGAAACAAACAGAGAGTTAGAGGGTCTCCTTGGTAAAAGCTGTTGGTTGGATCCGTGGATGTTGGATATACACTTTTGGCACACTGTTGATTAGTACAAAATATGTAACAACAGATAATGCATTTCATAATTAAAGAAATCCTTTTTATTTCACAAAACCCAATTTCTCCATCATCTTTTAAAGTCTCATTCCACCGATCATACGTTTTACTCGTGTTTAATTAAAGGGCCATGAAACCCTTATTGCAGAAAAGTTGTGTTTTCATGTAGGCTTTTTTGTGGGGGGGGAGGGAGGGAGTGGGGTGCTGAATATTCTGTTCTCATGTAGTGTGGTGTCTCAAAAGCAACCAATAGATTGTCAGTAATCAGCCAGCCAGGTACAAATGCACTTTGTGTCACATACATGATGTGAGTAAAACTCTTTTTCGGGTTGGACATGTTTTGGAGAAAAGGACTATATGAGTATGTTTAATTGAGTGGAATATTTTTCTAGAATTTAAGCATGACAGGATAACATCGATGATGTGGGTTCCTACTTCCTACTATATGCCAATATTGTTGATAAAAAGAACAGTCATATTGTCACAGGTGTAGGAGATTTCGTTGGGGTCATTTGCTTCAAAGGTTGGATCACCTCTTCACTGGTGAACTCCTGAATTATCTAATAGTTCATGTCGGACGTCCCAAAATAGGTCTCCATGGCCTCAAAGTCTTTTGTAAATCAATGGTCTTATAAATAACTATCTTATTGTTATAAGTAGAAAATTACAATAATGTCATGTACCAATAAATTTTACAACTTTTTCAGAACTTGATAACTTGATTGATAATATGGCAAATTATAATTGTAACATCATTTTTATTATTGTACACTAGTTACAATTCACAACCTACCATCCTAATAGTTATAAAAAATATTGTGAAATTTATTATATTTTTAGACCTATTGCTATAAAAGGTTAAACATATTACAAATTTTATTATATAATCTTTATTTGGATCTCATAAATCCGGCCCGAAAGAATTGGGACACTAATCTGCTACATGGATTATCTAATCCTCAGGAGGTTGAGTTGATAACGAGCATTCCTCTATGTCATACTCATACCCTTGTTGAGGATAAATTAGAATGGCTGTTCACATCTTCGGGTATCTACACAACTAAATTTGGTTAGAATTTTCTAGATAAAGAAAATTCTACTAATCTGATTTCTGGGAACCTGACTCATGATAATGGGATTTGGAAACTGATTTGGGGCATGTCGATCCCTAAAAAATAAAAATAAAAAACTCATTTGGCTTTCATGTAGAGATGCGTGAAAAATTTAAGGCGGCGAAGAATCATACCCGAAGATATTTGTGCTCACTATAAACAGTCCTCGGAAAGTGTCTTACATGCTCTGTGGGCAGGGGCGGCTCTACAGCTAGCCCAGGGGGTTCAAATGAACCCCCCGGCTTTGCCCCAAAAAAAAAAAATTTTTATATTTAAAATTTTTAATATTTTTTTGTTTTGACCCTTAAATAAAATTTTGAACACCCTAACCCTACATTTTATTTAAACCCAATTGAAATAAACTTTGAACACCCTAACCCTACATTTTGTTTAAACCCAATTGAAATAAACTTCAAATATGATCATTTTAGTGTTATTTTTACAATATTTTTACAATAAAGGTTAAGTGACAAGTTATAATTGACTTTTTATCTAAACCCATAGCTGACATTATTTTTTTACATACCTTTAACAACTTGTCATTTAGATTTTATTGAGTAAATATTTTGTTTTCTTAAAATTGCTCATTTATTAACAAATAAATAAACCTTCTCTTTGGATTCTGGCTTACTTTACAGTTGATGATAGAATGAAATTGTTTTTTTCCTACACTTTGCTTCTTCATCAACAAAAAATTATACCACTTGTACTACCAACTGATCAGTATTTACATCTATGATTCTTTTCTCATTCTCTTTTTCTCCATTCTATTTTTTTTTTTCCTATCTAATCAAGTAGTTTGATAAGTGTTCTACAGTTTTTCAAGTCCAAAAATTCTTTTAGTGCTTGCTCAAATCCCAAAAGAATGACCACATGTGTGGTTAAAATTCATACACTTCGAAAGCAAAATCTTATATAAATTACTATTTATTTTCCTTAATTTAACGTTTACTCTCAAACCTAATCTTAGGTGTGTTACTATTCTTCTTTATCATATATTTTTATTTAATTGATATTATATATGATTATAATAAGTTATAATTTGACAAAAATTATGATTAGTTATTTATTTATATGCATTTTATTGTTATTTTCTTTCCGATCTTTAAATTATTAATAATGTTTTTAGACTATTTTACAATATAGTTGTATTGTATACTATTTGGAATTGTATTGTATACAATTGTATTGTATGTAATATATATATAAAAAAAATTAATCATTTTATCTTTTATTCTCCACAACAAAATTTTAGCTCAAGACACTATTGACCCCCCTAAAAGAAAATCCTGGAACCGCCACTGCCTGTGGGAATGTTCATAACTCTCGAGTTTTTAGGACTCTATTCCAACGTTCTTGCTTTGTTAAACACGTCCCTTTTCCATCTTCAGCGACTTAGTTCTCTACGTTTACGAGGAAGGGAAAAATCTGGACTTGACGATGATTAAGTGGACTATATGGTGTCAAAGAAATCAGATCAGAGTTAGTAATAAGGATTTCCCCATCTCATAGGTAGTTCCTAATGCTAGTCAGGCTCTCTCTGATTTTCTCCTAGCAGACCCTACTCCCTTATCCCGGACTTCGGCTCCAATTGCTTCATGGGCTAGATGGATTCCTCCTCCAGATGGTTTTCTCAAGATCAATTTTGATGGGGTAACTTTTAAAGACACAGGCAAAGCAGGTTTGGGAATTGCTATTCGCAGTTGTCAGGGAAAAGCCATTGCCTCTCTTTCCACACTCATCAGATATAGTCTAGGCAATGGCTGCTGCAAGGGCCATCTCCTTTGCTCATGAACTTGACTTCTCTTCATTCACTCTCGAAGGAGATTATGAAACTGTGATCAAAGCACTCAAAAGCGATGTAGATTCTTTGACCCCCTCAGGCTATATCTTGCTTCAGCGAAAGCCACCATAGATGCCAACAGTTGTATCTCTCTCATATACATAGACTAGACAATTTCGTAGATCATAACCTAGCAAAGTATGCTAGATATGTTAAAGATTTCTTAGTGTGAATGAAAGGTGTTCTTCCTCACGTGTATTATGTTCTCTTAGCCAATCATGGCTAATTTTCTTTTAATGAAATTTCAAGTCTTTCTTCTTTTAAAAAAATAAAATAAAATTTTTAAAAAAAGACTAGTCGCTAAGTTTGAGATTTTGAAGAATTTTTAATTAATTTTTTTATGTTTTATTTACTATATATAGCAATTATTCAAGAAGACTATTATATATTGTAAAGTTGTGATTTACAACTATTTTGTGTTAGCTTTAATTCCGTGCCAAATTTGATTGTAACTTTGTTCAATCTTATGTACCCTGTATTTTATATGGAATTTCTTTGTAAGAGTTGTGTGTGTGAGAGAGAGTGTGAAGACTCAAATCAAAATTGAAGAGCAAAGAAGTTCTCGCAGGTAGACTTCCCACGAAGTGAAGCATGTGCTCAGCACATGACTGGAATGCAAAAAGTCATGACAGATGGTGACAATTGGTTTTTGCAAGTGTTTCGCGGATAAGGCCTTCCCGCAAGATACCCGCGAAACATGTTGTTTTGCTATTTTGTTCTATCTGCTCCACTACATCCTCACCCACACTATACATACCATCATTACCCACATATTGAGAGGAGTGCTTTCAGATAGAAAACCCTAGCCACAAAACTTTAGAGAGTTAAAGACTGTCATATTCACAATTATCTACACAATTCATTGTAGTTTTCCTCAACTCCTACCTCTCCATTTTCAAATTCTTGAGAGACTGATAGCCTAAACACGTACCACACTCATCCTCAGTGTAAAGTGAGGTTTTGGTGCTGCTGGAAGCATTGGAAGAAGCTATTTGTTTGCTGGATGTAATCGGGCTGAATTGCGTAATCCGGGGAACTAGAGAAGTCAAGGCTTGGTGAAGTCAGTTGGTAGCAGGTGCTTAGAGGGCTTGAGTACATGGGGTAGACTAGGCTTGGAGGGTCTTTTATTATTCGTATTCTCCAACTTATTCTCTACTGAATCGATTTACCACTTGGAGGGCGGCGGAGAAGTTTTTTGTCGAGTTCTTCAGTTTTCTCTTCGATAACACATCGGCGTGTTATCTTGTATTTGCATTCTTCTTCCCTACTCTTTTAGCTTTCATTTTACTGCTGTGACTTGATGAATATGGCTTAGAGTAGTTTATTGTTTGTTCGCTCGCTTTTACTTTATTCCGCACTTAATTTAAGTTAGAGTAAAATCAATCGAGCGTAAGTTTTAATTTGTGAGTCTAAACAGCTCTTGTGTTTTCACATATTTTCGAGCTTTCATATATATATATATATATATATATATATTATAAATTATACAAAAGAATCACAGTAATAAAATGAAACACAAAATACTATACCATCCTGCATATGGTGGTGCGAGTTGTGCATTGCAGTTTATGCACTATTGGTTAAAAATTGATAATGCACCTTCATTTGACATATTTTATTTCGTTATGCTAGAATTTGCCAATACTTCATGGTTCTCGCTCCTTTAAATATAATATTTATATTTCTTGGCTAGAGTTCAATTTGATTCCTCACTATGAAATTATTTCTCAGCTACTTTAACTTTAACCATTTTCTCCTAAACCACCAAGTATTTTGTGTGTGTGAAGGTGTCAATTAAAATACAAGATTCTTGGTACTTATTACCGATTTGCTATGAAAATATTATAAAAATATCGTGGACATAACATTTCTCAAAATATTATTATATAAAAAATCTTATATATTTTTTTAATTAATTTTATAAATTTTATTGTGAGAAAAATAATTTTTAGTGGCAATTTTTTAACTTTTACGTTGGATTTGGATCTATGCATTGGGTGCAATTACCCACCTTTCCTCTTACAAAATTTTTTACTACATTCATTGTTACTTTTAATTTTTTAACTATTTTTTTATTTTATTTTATACAATAGTTAAAATTAAAAGTTGCAATTTTTCAACTCTTATCTTTGTCAAGGGCGAAAAAGTTTTCCTTTCGACAGATGAGATTTATGATGGGTCGAGGGCCTAAACCAAAACTCGACGATGGGCTAGATGTACGGCCCAAAGGCTATCGGTGAAGATCCAAAGAATTCACTGTATTTTTATGCCTTGGGCCTAGATTGAGACTGACAAGAATGACCCATAAACAATCCTTACAGCAAACACGTCAGCATGATTAAAAAGCATATTGCAGGAAATAGCCTAGCAGTAAAACGTTTTTGCAAAAAACAGCCTAACAGTAAAATTCTTCTGCAGAAAATGACCCAGCGATAAAATGAGACAGAAAAGAATAAACTTCCAGTTGTTAGCTATTTCACAAATTAAGGAAAGTATCTACATTTCAAACTCATCATCCGTTAGCTCTAGAGAAAAGTTTTCTAATACAATAATATGAGGGAAAAATTCTATAGTAACAGTTACATCATAGCCATCAATAGTAAATGAATAAGTAAATATCATAGATTCCATTATAACAAATAATGAGGAAAACTTAGTGTGAGATGAAGGGAGAGAGAGAGATTCCAGCTAGCACAACAAGATCATTATGGTGCCAAGGCATGCTCATGGATATAGTATGAGTAGTGAGTAGTGAGAGACATTTCAAGTAGTATGAGTAGTGTGAGATAGTGTTCAGTGAGGTTGCTGGGACTTTCTGCTGGGGTAGATAAGTGTTTATAAGTAGAGTTATAAGGAGTATTTTGAGCTAGGAGCTAGGGGAACTTAGTTTCTAAGCTTGAAACTAAGAACTCAGTGACTTTTTCAGAACTTAAAGAAGGCTTAAACAGAAAGGTTAAGAGGGAGTTCTTTCTTGGTGTGTATCTTAGTGTGCCTTCTTATGTTGGTGAAGCATTAATGAAGAGTTCCATTTATAGTTGTGTTTTAAGGGGTGATTAGCAAATAATATTTGCTAAATCTTTCTCAATCTTCAAAAAATCCTTAGAGAATCGTTCCCAGGATTTTAGCTAAGAATGGTAAGCTCAGCTTTTTGAAGGTTCTTGCTGTTTTGGGTAATAATAGCTAGGATTATGACTTAGCATTGAATGCTGATTAGCCTTGGCTGATGGGATTAGAGCATGCTTTAGGCTAATGATCTTGGTTATGCTGCTGCTAGAATCAGAGCTCCCTAGGGCAGATTGTATCACCCCAAGTCAGGTGTCAACCTTGAAGCCCTTGCTAGGAACTCTGCTAGGATCCCCTTGATACCCTCCAAACCACACTTCCCTAAGTTTCCCCATTTGGGTTTCCCGTGCTTGGTCCATGAACCAGAGAGTATACATTTTTTTTATGAAAATGAATTGATTTCAAGTTGTTTCAGGACCTTTAATGGTCTAATCATGGCTACTTCTTGATTCTTGACCAGATGGGTTAGAGAAGAAAGAAAGGACAGTTGGCTAAAACTTCCCAACTTTCTGTCACATCAGTTTCAGCTTTATGTCACATGGGAAATGATGGTATTTCAGCTTGTGGAGGAAGGGTTTAACCCCTGATGGACACGTGTCCTTCTTCTAGTCTGATTGGACAAGTTGGAACTTGATGGCAATGGGCTCCAGCTGTTAAGTTGTACTGAAATTTCGCTGATTAGCTCACGTGAGCTTGAGCTGCTAGAATTTGTGCATGTGTTGGGCTGGCTCAGCTGGGCTTTGTAGTTGAGCTTCTTTGGGCTTGGTTACCCCTACAAAATGAAGAGTTTTGCCATTGGTGATATACATGGACTTTCATAAATTTTGTAAGAGAGGTATTCCTTGAGGGATGAGTAATTATATTTCCCATGAGTAAGGGGTTTAATATATGTGAAATAAGTGTTAAAATAATACTTGATTTTGTAAATAAGTGCCAAAATAGCATTTTGACTTATGGAATAGTTGCCAAATTAATATTTGAGCTTTGCAAAATAAGTGTTAAATATTAATGGCTTTGTAAAATAAGTGCCAAAATATTATTTGGGTTTTATTAAAATAGTGCCAAAGTAGTATTTGGGCTTTGTAAAAATAGTGTCAAAATAGTATTTAGGCTTTGTAAAATAAGTGCCAAATTATTATTTGGGCTTTATTAAAGTAGTGTCAAATTAATATTTAGGCTTTGTAAAAATAGTGTCAAATTAGTATTTGGACTTTGTAAAATAGTACCAAATTAATATTTGGGCTTTGTAAAATAAGTGTCAAATTATTATTTGAACTTTATTAAAGTAGTGCCAAATTAGTATTTCGGCTTTGTAAAATAGTGTCAAATTAATACTTGGGCTTTGTAAAATAGTATCAAATTAATATTTGGACTTTATAAAAATAATGCCAATTATTATCTTTGTAAAATAGTGTCAAATTAGTATTTGGGCTTTGTTAAAATAATGCCAAATTATTATTTAGGCTTTGTAAAAGTAAGTGCCAGATTATTATTTGGACTTTATAAAATATGTGCCATTAATATTTGAGCTTTATAAAATAGGTGCCAAATTAATATTTGGGCTTTGTAAAATAGTTCCAAATTATTATTTAAGCTTTATAAAATATGTGCCAAATTATTATTTGGGCTTTCTAAAATATGTGCCAAATTAATATTTGAGCTTTGTAAAAATAGTGTCAAATTAGTATTTAGGCTTTATAAAATAGTGCCAAATTAGTATTTGGGCTTTGTAAAATAATTTTAGATTTTGTAGAAATATTCCCGTGTAGCAACGAACTTTGTAAATGTGCCGTGTAGTAACGGGCATTAAAGGTGCTTTGTAGCAATGGGCTTTTAAGAGATGCCGTATAGCAACGGGCTTTAAAGGTGTCGTGTAGCAATGAGCTTTGTAAAGGTGCCATGTAACAACGGGCTTTTAAGTGATGCCGTTTAGCAACGGGATTTTAAGTGATGCCGTGTAGCAACGGGCTTTGTAAGGTGTCATGTAGTAACAAGCTTTGTAAAGGGCATTGTTAGGCTTTTTGAGTCTCGCCCACAAGTTAAATGGTTTTAGGCTTTTGTTGTGGAGATAATGTAATTTTGTGGCCCAATATTGGTAGTAATATGATGGGTATTTTTGCGAAAACCCAAGTTGGGTAATGTGTGGGTAATATGTGTGAAAGGACCCGAGGCAATTTATGGACTTGTGTATGGAGCATTTGCGAAGGCCCAATTACATGGAGAATATTTGGGTAATATATATATGGGGAATATTTATGTGGGTTTAAAATAATGTGTGGGCTCATATGGGTTTTTTGTGAGTGGACTAATGAAATTAGGGCCCGAAAATTTGTACCTCAACAATCTTAACCTTCCAAACTATTGCAATACCTAGGATCTCAATTGTGGCTAGTGCCTGCTCTGTTCTGCATTTTTGACAAGAAAGTATATGTTGTTTTAGGAACTCCAAGTTAGCATCCACATGGTGTTTCTAAGTCCAATGAAAAAGTGACATGTGTACCAAAGAAAACACATCAACACTTCAGCCTTTTATATAACCAAAAGACAAGTTTTTCCTCAAAAGATTTGAAATCCCGCCACACTCCCTTTCTTCTCTCTCAAATCTCATTTCTCCAAAATTAAATTTCTTTCTCTCTTTCTAGTTTCTTCTCCTTGGAATCTGAAACCCATTTGTCCCAAATTTTCAATTCAAACCTCCTCCATGCTCTTACACTCATTCCTTTTCACTCCAAACCGGCACCACCCAACTACACCGTCGCATTGCTTATCCTCGCTTTCTTTCTTTCACCCTCCCCACCACTGTACCGCTACAATACCTAAGTATCCTTGGTCCAACAACCATAAAGAGCCACCCCCATCTCATATTTCAAACTAACATTTTTTTTTCTGTTTGCAACTAAGAGAATTAAGGAAATCAACATCCAAGTTAGTGTAGGTGAGTTTCATTCCCCTTTGGCCTTGTAGTCTCCGTTGATATGCCCGACAATGACTTGCAGGTCGCTGTGTACGACTACTGACGAGGCCCCTGTTACTTTAGCCAGGTCGATACCCGAGAGGACCACTTCAAACTCGGCTTCATTGTTGGTTGTTGAAAACTAGAGACGGATCATATATTCTACTAGATTTCCTTCTGATGACTGCAAAACAACCTTGACTCCTCTAGCGTGTTGGTTGGATCAGCCATCCGTCCATATCATCCATGATGCTGGTCCCTTGTCTTCATCTTTCTTTGCTGTGAATACGGCGACGAAGTCGGCCAAGGCCTGGGCCTTGATCGTTGTTCTTGATCGGTATAGTATGTCGAACTCGCCAAGCTCTATTGCCCACAAGACCAACCATCCAGTTGCCTCTGGATTGTTCATTTCCCTTCGTAATGGTTTGTCCGTCTAGACCACTATGGTGTGTTCTTGGAAGTACGGCCTGAGTTTTCAGATGGCCGTGACCAGGGCAAAGGCCAACTTTTCCATGAGGAAATACCTTCCTTCCGCCCGCCCGGAGCGCTCGGCTAGTGTAGTAGACGAGTAATTGTATGCGATCCTCCTCTCAAATGAGAGCTAAGCTGACGGCCATTGGGGATACAACTAAGTAGAGGGAGAGCTCTTCACCAGATTTGGACGGACAGCGGAGTGGAGGAGATGCAAGGTACGCCTTTAGTTCCTCGAAGACCTTCTGGCATTTGTCGTTCCATTCGAAGGCCTTCTTTAGTGCTTTGAAGAATGGAGCTTTACACCTCCTTAGTGTTCTTCGGAGGTGTCGTCTCCAATATGGCTTGAATTTTGTCAGGGTTGGCCTCCACACCTCGTTGTGATACCATAAAGCTTAAAAACTTTCCCAATGACACCCCAAACAAGCATTTGCTAGGATTTAGTTTCATGTCGTAGAGGCGTAGGGTTTCGAATGTCTCCCGAAGGTCGTCTAGGTGACGATCCTCCTTTGTGCTCTTCACCAACATATCATCTACGTATACCTCAACGTTCCGCCCAATCTACTGGACAAACATTTTATTCATAAGCCTTTGGTATGTCGTCCCTGTGTTCTTTAATCCGAACGACATGACCTTGTAACAAAATAGCTATTGGCTTGTGACAAATAAGGTCTTCTCCTAGTCAACTTTGTCCGACCTGATCTGGTTGTATCCGGAGAAGGTGTCCATAAAACTCCATAGTTAGTGTCCAGCTGTCGAGTCCATGAAAAGGTTGATATAAAGGAGTGGGTAGTTGTCCTCTCGACAAGCTCTGTTTAGGTCAGTGAAGTCCACGCACATCCTCCACTTGCCATTTGCCTTTTTTACCATCACCATGTTGGCCAACCATTCAGGGTAATACACTTCCCTGATAAAGTCTACTTTTAGCAGCTTGCAAACTTCTTTTGCTATGACTTTGTCTCTTTCTTGAGCGAAGACTCTCTTCTTCTGTCGAACGGGAGGGAAGGATGGGCACACATTGAGCTTGTGAACCATGACACTTAGATTAATCCCTGACATGTTCTTATAGCTCCAAGCGAAGACGTCGTAATTATCCTTCGGGAAGGGGGAGAGCTACTTGCGGACTGAAGGATCGGCCTGTATGCCGACATGGGTGATTCGACCTAGGATGTTGTCGTCCAAGGAGATCTCCTCTAGGTCTTCCGTTGATTCTACTACAACTCATCACTCATCAATGTTTAATGCTTGCAAATGATCATCCATTTCTAACATGGCTACGTAGCATTCACAAATGGCTATCTGGTCTCCGCTTGCTTCTTCTATCCCGTACTCCGTTGGAAACTTTACCAGTAAGTGGTATGTGGATGTTACTGCTCTCCATGCGTTAAGCATAGGTCGCTCGATGATGGCGTTATAGGCAGAGGAGCAATTAACAACTAGGAAACTGACCTCCTCAGTGAGCTGCTGGGTATGTTCCAATGGTCACTGGTAAGGTGATGGTTTCGATGGGGAAAACCTTGGTACTGCCAAATCTAAAGGCAGGAGACACTTATTGTCAATCCTTATCTACTAGAATGCAGAGCAGTAGAAAATGTCTGCCAAACTCCCATTGTCCACTAGCACTCGTCGGGTGTTGAAGTCTACTATCGATAGGTTGATGACCAGGCCATTGTCATGAGGGTGGTGAAGTCATCGAGCAGCTTCTTCTGTGAAGCTGATGGCCGGGTTTCTGACCCTAGTCATTTTAGGCGGTCGGCCAAAAATCTAGACACTTTTCACCATTCGTAAGTATGTCTCCCTCGCCTTCTTAGAGGAGCTAGCTAATGTACTCACTCCTACGATCACCCTTAACTCTCTAAGTAGGGCCCTTAGTCTTTCTTCGACCCGTCGATTAGGTTCGGGGTCCCTTGGCTGGTTCTCTTCGCTCCTAACGAACCATTGTAACTTTCCTTACTTGATAAGGGCTTCAATCTGCTGCTTTAGATCATAACACTCGAAAGTGTCGTGCCCATGGTTTCAGTGGAAGCTTCAGTACTTGTTTTTGGGCCTTTTGTTTGGGTCATTCTTCAACTTGTCTGGCCAAGTCAGCATTGCATCGTCCCTTATCTACATGAGGACTTGATCCAGCAGGATATTCAGGGGTGTGAAGTTAACAGTCCTCCCAGGCAGAGGTCTTGATCTCCTATCGTCTCTTCGATCGCTCATTTAGGCAAACTTTCTTCCTTTGTTGGGACGAGGATCGTCTTGTCTCTCTCTCTTCTTTAGCCTGCTTCCTCGAGCAATCATGGCATCTTCAGCATGTATATACTTTGTGGCCTTGTATAGGATATCGGCCATTGTCTAGGTCGTTCTTGTAGATGGAGAAAAGGAACTCTTCAAATTGCAGCCCGTTAGTGAATACGGTGACCAAACCTTTGTCGTCAGCTTTATCAATCAAAAGGGCCTTCTTGTTAAAGCGTGTCACGTACGACCTCGGGCTCTCATCTTCCCGTTGCTTAATGTTCAACAGGCTTGCTAAGGACCTTTTATACCTCTGCCCTCTAATAAAGTGGGTGACGAAGTGACCGCTTAATTCCTTAAAGGTGGAGACGGTATTGGGGGCCAGTTTGCTGAACCACACCCTTGCTAGTCCCTTGAGTGTAAAGGGAAATGCCTTGCACACAATCTCATCCGGAACCCCTTGTAAGTGCATAAGGGTTTTGAACGACTCCAGATGATCTAGCAAGTCCCATGACCCACCGTATGCTTCCACCTGTTGCATCCAGAACTTGGTAGGGAAGGGGAAAGAAGTCACTTGCGCTCTGAAAGAAGAGTCTGTTCGCTGAACTAACTCGTCCAAGTTGGTGGATACCCGTCCTCTCATGGTATTCATCATAATGTCCATCTTTTCCTTCATCATCTGAATGTCTTGGGCCATGCGCACTGCGCTGACTTCCAATTTCGACAGGCGGTTGGTGTCCTCCAGTTTGTCTTGCCTACTAGGGACGTTGCTTTATTCTTGGTCCTCCTTCTCCTGTCAATCCCCCATCAAGAGATGACTACCGTTCTGCTCGTCATTGTCCCGTTCATCGCATTGATCTTCGAGACATTGCTCGTTCCTCTAGTTTAGTTGTTGCTCCAACTCCTAGTTGCGTTGGGTGAGTCGTTCAACTGTTGCTGTTAGGGTTTGCACTTGTCTCTCCATACGCATTTCACTGACTTCGAATTTTGATGGGCGGTTAGTGTCCTCCAGTCCGTCTTGCCTGCTGGAGACGTTGCTTTCTTCCTGGTCCTCTTTCTCCTGTCGATCCCCCATCAGGATATGACAACCATTATGCTCGTCACGTTGATCTTCGGGACATCGCTCGTTCCTCTGGTTTAGTTATTGCTCTAACTCCTGGTTACGTTGGGTGAGCCATTCAACTGTTGCTGTTAGGGTTTGCACTTATTTCTCCAAGGCGTTAGAGGGATTCCTTGTCTCTTGGTTGATGGTAGCCATCGATCGCGTCTGGACCATGCAACTCTTTGTCTTAGAAACGGTGATATGGCTAATCACTCAATTTCCACAGACGGTGCCAACTGATGATGCACGAAAATCGTTAATGAGTTGATTGTCCCTAATCACACCGATGAGTACCTGAAGAATAAGAAAACAAGAACGAAATAGAAGGTACCGGTGGGGTACTACCCGCTAAAGACTCTCCGAAGGTTAAGTCAATGAATGAGAAATCTTCGAGAACTCTATAGTGAGAGAGTTAGGGATTTTTTGTGTACCTAGGAAAAAAGGAGGCCTATTGCTTATATAATGATGTGGAGGAGACCTAGATCCCGAAAATATAGAGATTTTTCTTGTAAAGAGAAGGTGGAGTTAATGCCACCAAGATCTTGGGGATACTTTCCATTTTGGGAAGGTGAAAATCATGTGGTAGGGTCTTTATGCATGGTGCGCAAGATGTTTCCATATAAGAATATGTGTGTAGACTACGCAAGGCCACGTAGGACCTGTTGGTATGCTTCTCCATCTGTTGGGGTCATCCGTCGATATGCTTCTTCGTCTGTCAAGGTCATCCGACGGTCCGGTAAGGAGATGTATTCATCAACTTCACCTGGATTTGTCTGCGTAGCCGTTGGCCTCTTGCTGGTGTAGGGTACAAGGTCCCGAACAGATTCTTATGAGGCCAATGGTTCTTTTGAGGCCGTCGGCTTTATTGTCGGTATGATACCTTTTTCTTGTTGAGCTTTGCTGTTTAAGAGTCCTGATCTTATTACGAAAATACCCTTATCAATTACGTTCACACTTCACACCGTGTTCCTTTTTTCTATTCAACGTCTTGCCTTTTTATTCCTTTTTGTTCATAATTTTTTTTTTTTTTGGCTGAATTCGTCTTTCCTTTTTATTCAAAGTTTCAAACAGTTGCTTTTGCATTTTTTGTTCACGTTGCCTCTTCTTCTTTTTCTTTTTTATTTTTTGATTTCCTAGGCTTTAGGCGTAATAGTTGTTTTGTTTTCCTTTTTTTTTTTAACTAGACATGATTTTTTTTTTTTTTTGCATGAATTTTATTTTTTATAATACTTAGGTGTTGTTTTTAAGATTAATGAGCGATCTTTGTGAAATCGGCTACTAACCGAAATGGGGGGAAAATGTAAAGTGTAAACAACACAACGAGAAGGGTGTGTACCCCTGAGGTTTGGGCTAATACAAAACAGGTCCAAAATATTTCAAAAATACCAATTTGGTCCCTAAAACATATGTTCTTAGAAATGAAATTGTTGTATTTAGCATATGGTTCAAGGACCAAATCGATTAATTCTGAAAAGTTTTGGACCTGTTTGGCTTTATCCCAAACCTTAAGGGTGTTGATTGTAATTTACCCTATTAAAATATTATTTTAATTTATTATATATTACTAAGATTTAATTTTATGATTAGTATGTGGCTCTGTAGTCTGTAGTAGTATGAAGTATCTATCATCTAGGACTCTAAAATGTTTTTTTTAATAAAAAAAAAAACTCTATTAGTCAGGCAAATTGACAAACCCATAGTTATTAAATTAGGACAGACTCGGCTAGTTGAATTGAAAATCTAGTGACTTGGGGCCTAGATCAGTCCGGATGTTTAAATAGATCATTTTTGCAAATCACCTGGGTAACTCAGACAGGTTTATATAACTCGGTTGAATTTGTTATATTTGTAAAATTTCATCTATAGGTCCACTTTATTACTGCTTTATTGTTTAATGTGTTAAAATATGGTAAGTTAAAAAAGAGAAAAAAATAATTAAAAAAATGCAATTCTCTATCTGTCTACTGAACTGCAAGACTCAAATCCTATCAAAACACTACTCTGTTATTGTGAAACCTTGATTTGAATTATAATTACAAGTTTAAATTAGAAATAAGCCCTTTTTTTCGTAGTAATTAGACTTAACTCACTTGTAATTAGGCCCGTTTTAACATTGCCTACCTGTGCTTTGTAGTTTGTCACTTAACTCACCTGTGGAACCCTCCGTCAGCCCTTTGTAACCCACCTCACCCATTTCTTTTGTAAACCGCATTTATTATATAAGCCAACTTTTAGAACACCTTCTTAAGACTCAAGACACTATTTGAATAAAAACCCTAGATTACACTAGCAAAAACTGAAATCGTTATACTCACATCGAAAGATCAACCATTTTAGATGGTTCTTATTTTGGGATTTGAAATTGATTGCTTCCTGGACTCTCCCTGGTTTTTATTTTGAGAGATATCGAAAGTATGTCTATGTTTTTGCTCTTGATACTATTTTTGCACCATCTCTTTTTGATCTTGTTTTTGTATGTGTTTTATGTTTTCAGATGAGAGAGACATAAAAGTAGAACAAAATTACATATTTAACCATATTTTTAACAAAAGTAGGTTACGAAACTTGAAAAAAAACTAACCTTGAATGGGTAAAATGCCAAATTTCAAATCACAGGTAAGCAATTTAAATTTCTATCAAATCACATGTGATTAAGTTGTAATTTGCCATATATGTGTGTGTGTGTGTGTGTGTGTGTGTGTGTGTGTGTGTGATCATTGTCAATAGTATTTGATCTCATAAGTAGAACTTGAAAATGTTGGTGGTCTTTTTTGCCTCAAGCCTCAAATCCAACATCAACTAGTGTTGATTAATTTTGGGTGAGATCGAAATTTACGTCATTGAAAATTGTGTGCAATGGATGTCAATTTAGCTACAAGACCGTTGACAAAAAAAAAAAAAAAAAATTGTATCTCAATGTTGATCTCATATTTTCTTAATCACGTAAACTTACGAAAAATACTTTACAAATGAATGGCCAATTTACTTAAGAATACTCGCCTGGTAGTTCGGATTTTTTTTGAAAATAACTATAAAACTCAAACAATTTTATTAGTTAGGCAAGGTTTGAAACTATTTTGGTATCTAACAAATCGAGTCTATTAGACTCAATTTTTCCCTTTAAAATTGCACTTGGAACTCGAGTGTGAGACACTCGAGTATGAAACTCGAGTGTGAAACACTCAATTTCCAAGTGCAAATTTAAAGGGCAAAATCGAGCCTAACAAACTCGATTTGTTAGATACCAAAATAGTTTCAGACCTTGCCTAACTAATGAAATTATATGAGGGATTTGATTATTTTCAAAAAAAAAAAATATATATATATATATATATATATATGGGTAGATCCCATAAAAATAAAATAAATAAAAAAACACGGCGGGTAGGTTCCTTTCCAGTAGAATCTCTAGGGCATGTTTGGATGGCTTTTTTTCATCACTCAATTTCCGTCACTCAATTTCCATCACTCATCACTCATCACTTTAAAATATCACACCCGTTTCGCACTATCACTCACTTGCCATCACTCAATATTTTTCACACTATTTGTGAGCCCCATACCTGTCACTCTGTGCAGCTTTTTTTTTTTTTCAGTACCTAGATCACCTGAACCCAGTGAAAAAAAAAAAAAAAAAGATAGGAAGAACAAGAGTGTGAAGCCCGAACCCAATGAAAAATAAATAAATAAATAAGAACAAAGACCAAACCCAGTGAAAAAAAAAAAAAAAAAAAGAATAAGAGTGAAGACCGAATCCGGTGAAAAAAAAAAGGGAAGACCAAACCTAGTGAGAAAAAAAAAGTCAATTGGTCAAAAGTTACGGTTGAGTGGGTCCCTCATGTATGTTTAATTATAAAAATGTCATTGAGTTGTGAGTTATAGAAACTAAAAACAGTCAAAATGTGTCTTCAGTTTCCAAAACTCACAATTCTAAAATAGAATTAAGTGATGAAAACAGAATTATGAAAACAGAATTATGGTGCTCCTAAATAAACTTCTCACTATGAGTCCTATCACTTTTGAATTATAAATTATGAAAACTGAGAATTAAATTATAGAAGGCTGTTTAGATGGAATGTTTCCATTACTTAATTCTCACTGTTCATAACTCATCCATTTTCTCATCCCTTTTCTCTCTTTCTTTGAAGCGGCAGTAAGCCAGTAACAATGTCAGACACTCAGTCTCCAAATCCTTCACCAAATAATAATAACGAAGAAAAATTGATCATGCGGGACTCTCACTCTCCGCCTCCTGAAATCCTACTCGATATTATCATACGATTACCTATCAAATCCATCATAACTTGCACCTCTGTTTGCAAAACATGGAAATCTCTCATCCAAAACCCTTCCTTCATTTCCAACCATCTCCGCCTTTCCACCACCAAATACGATCACCCCCTCCTCCTCTTCAGGCTCTGCTCTAAGAAGATAGTGGTTGGGAGGGGGAGGAGGAGGAGGAGGAGGATATGGTTCAAAGATGAAAAAGAGTTCTACGCATTGCATTGGGACAACCAAGATTTTGATGAATACACCAGGTTTGACGACTTCCCTTTCCATGCTCAAAGCCGTGGCGGAATATTCCGTGTGGTGGGTACTTGTAACGGCCTCGTTTGCCTTGCCGATGATTCCGAAAGATACGATCACAATTTCATTCTCTGGAATCCTTGCGTTAGAAAGTTCGTCCAACTTCCTAAACCCAATATCAGATTCCCCACACACCTCATCTACATCGCTTCTTTTGGGTTTGGATTTGATACCAAAACCAACGACTATAAGGTGGTGAGGATTATGACTTTTCGAGAAATAGACAGCTTTGGCGTGGGCGAGTCTCCACCCGAGGTTGAGGTTGAGGTTGAGGTTTACTCACTTGCCACTGGTGAATGGAAAACGCATACTGCTCCCACAGGTACTGAATTATATGGTCACACACATGCTTCTGTCAATGGAGCTCTGCATTGGGTTGGTTTCAGAAGAACTAAAGACAATGTATATATCAAGTTTATTTTGGTACTCGATTTGGAGGATGAGGTCTTCCGTGAAATGGCGATGCCAAAATTTGCCAAAGATGAGCGTTACAGACCCATTTCTATTTCAGCATATGGGAATTCCCTTGCCGTGTTTCAACAGGTTTCTATGCACAGTGTCAATATATGGCTGATGAAAGAGTATGGGAATGCATCCTCGTGGACCAAAATTGTAATTTTTGTTAATCAGGCTCTCATACGACAAGTAATTGAGGTAAAAGGATTTAGGAAGAGTGGCGAGGTTATATTGTTAATGAATGACAGAAAATTGGTCTCACGAGGCCTTGAGACCCAAGAAACTGAAGATCTTGGAATTGCTGGGTCTTATAATACTTTTGTTGATTCTTACGTTGAGAGTCTAGTTTTGCTTGACAAAACCAACCGTGCAGTTACTTACTGAGGAAAATGGAGGAACAACAACAGGCAAGGTAACATTTTATTTTGATCCTTACTTTTATGGTTTTCTATTTTGTCATTCATATATACATAGCATTGATTATTGGTTAGATGTGAATATACATGGCATTGTTCTTTAAATTCTTAATTTTGATTGATTACCATAATTGAATGGCTTTATAATTAAAATAGGTAGCTTATTAGTTATAGTGAGGAGATAGTTGAGTAAATTGCATGTATACTTAAAATTTCTTTAGTGTCCATCAAAAAAATTAATTAATTACATGTATGTGCCTATTTATTTAGTGCCCATATACTGCTATTATTTCTTTTCTTAACAATGCTTGTGATTAAAAAAATAATAATAATAAAAAATATTTGTTGGACTCTATTATGTCTTTTGGCTTCTTTAAAGAAACTTCTGTTTTATTGTACAACATAAATATGATGAATTGTAATGCATTAGATGGGTAACCACTTATTTTGTTACCAATTTTAGAGTACTATATGCGAACTTCTGTGATTGATTAATAGTCGGCTCCTGAGCTTAAGCGGCTAAAAAATTCCACTGATAGGAAATCAATTTGTAACACTATCAGTCATTACTTGTCTGGAAGAAAAATTTCTCTATCTGCAATTTAATAAGTTAAACTTGTGGGTGAATGTTACTTTCTATAGGCTGGCACTTTTCTGTAATTTGACTAGAGCCTATATAAATAGCCAGAACCACTAGCTCTGATTCAATGGACTCACCAACTCCCTTTCATGGGCTTGTTTCTGAACACTCTTATGAAGACATTACTGAAGCACAATGTAGGTTATTCACCAAAATACAAAATGGAGATGAAAACACAAGTTGAACATTATAATTTCAACACAAATGGATACGGAAACGAAAAGGGAATCCAAAATGCTATGAGGATTGAAAAAAGAATTGAGAGGCACTATAATTCTATTATCATCTCACTACCTCACTTTTAACCAAGAATCTTCACAACTGATCTATTCTTTTTCTTGGTTACTTTAAGCCTCCTATGCACAACACTCTAATATTGGTATTGGTATTTTATTTTTATATTTATTATGGTTACTATGATTAGTGTTATTTTATGTACTTTCGGTATTAAATGACAAACAATAATGTACTCACAGTTTCTTAAATTCTTGCAGGACCCTATGTGTGGTTGCTAATGAGCTGTCCGTATATAACAGACTTTAACTTAGCAAGAAATGGTTCAACAAACCTTTTTTTATGGTGTTTAGCTTCTTAATATTAGCATTAGTTTATTATGTTAAAACTCATTGTAGTTGTTATAACACTAGAGGAATTTATTACGTTAAACTCATTTGGACTAACACCATTCTTATGTTAGTATTTCTGGATGATTTGTAATTTGGTAATAATGTGTTTACAAAATTGATTAAGCACTAAACTGTCTCCATGCTTGGATTGTGTGTGTGTTAAATTTCTCTTGGTTCAGTCAACTAGATATCATTTATACCTATCTAATGGGTGTAAAGGTACAAGTACACTCCACCACCACCTCACCATTCACCAACAAGACCCTATACTCTAAGCAATCTCTGAAGCCATTCTCAATGCCAAAACTTAACCACTCCACCACTCCCCTTAGAAACCTCCTCACTTTCCTCACACCCCATGTTATGAACCTCATCAACGACAACCCTTTCTCTCTCTCTCTCTCTCTCTCTCTCTCTCTCTCTCCACAGTCTCTCCTCTCTTTCTTCTACCGTCCCCGCTTTCCACCACACCCTCCATTCCTATTGCACAATTGCGCACTTCTTCTGCTCACAAAACATGTTCCCTTTAGCCCACTCCCTCCTCCACTTCCTTGTCTCTTAGAAAGGCAAGGACTCGACTTGCTCTGTTTTTGATTCCATCATTGAAACCAGAGGTACACATTACTCCAATTCTGTGTTTGATGATTGAATATACGGATAGTGATTTTGTTTCTGGTGCTATTCAATGTTTTACATTAGTGAGGAAGCAAAATTATCAAGTCCCATATCGTCTGCATGGGCATTTGTTTGATAAGATGGTGAAATCAAAGCCAGCCTCGTCGGCTTGGGTGTTTTATATGGAGGATTAAAATTGTGGGTATCCACCAAATGTGTGTGACTTCAATATTGATAAATAAATTGTGTAAAGAGGGTTAAGATTTGGGATGCCTTGTGGGTGAATGATGAAATTACGAAGTGGGGTTTGCGGTCTACAGTCGTTACTTTCAATACTATGATTAATGGGTATTGTAAGTCTCGGGATTTGAAGGAGGGGTTTAGGTTGAAGAGGATTATGGAGGAGAGTGGAATGCATCCTGATGTGGATGGTAGCTAAAATGATGCAAATAGGTTGTTTGATGAAATGTGTGAGAGGGGGTTGGTTCTGAATGATGTTACTTTCATGACATTGATTGATGAGCATTGTAAGAATGGGAAAATTGATTTGGCCATGGAAATTTATCCGCAAATGTTGAGGAAATCTGTGAAACCTGATTGGATTACATTTAATACTCTCATCAGTCTCCTTTGTAAGGTTGGAGACTTGAAAGAAGTGAGGAACCTTGTTGATGAGATGGGTACGAGGGGTTTAAAGTCTGACAAGATCATGTACACTATTGATATTGATGGGTATTGCAAGGAAGGCAATTTAGAATCAGCCTTGAAAATTAGGAAGAGAGTGACTGAAGAAGGGATTAGGCTTGATAATGTGGCTTTCAAAGCTCTTATTTTAGGGCTGTTCTGGGAAGGAAGAGTTGTTGATGCAGAAAAAACGACAAGGGAGATGCTGAGTGCTGGTATGAAACCTGATGATGCCAACATATACCGTTGTCATGGCTGGTTTATGTAAGAAGGGTGATGTTAAAATGGGTTTTAAGTTGCTCAAAGAAATTCAGAGTGGTGGCCATGTTCTGGGTGTTGTAACATATAATGTACTTATGAATGGACTTTGTAAGCTAGGGCAGATGAAAAATGCAAACACTCTAGATGCTATGCTTAATTTGGGGGTGGTTACAGATGATAGTACATAAAACATTCTGTCTTGAAAATTACAAGTATCAAGGCTAGTAGGCTCAATAGTCTGGTGAAGGCAGTCTGGTACATGAACAGGGTAGACTTTAGATAATTTGTTTATTTTTCATTTGCTCAGAGAACAAAGATGAATAGGGAAGCTTAGGATGATTGCCAGCCTTGGCATGGTTTTCTGTCAAAGACAGTTTCAGCTCTCTAACAGAATTTGAAACAAGGAACTGAGAGTTGCTTTCGTTTGGCTATATTAATTGTCCTCTTGATGTGTTGTAATTAACCATCTCCAATGGTGTTCTAAGTGGGGTTGCGATCTGGGTTCTTTGTGGAAGTTGAAGGTAGCAGCAAATAATAATAATAATGTCAGACAATTTACCTGAACTCTCCAAATCTTTCACCGAAAAAGCAGTCATGTGGGACTATCACTCTCTGCCTCCTGAAATCCTACTCGATATTATCATACGACTGCCCATCAAATCCATCATAACTTGCACCTCTGTTTGCAAAACATGGAAATCTCTCGTCCAAAACCCTTCTTTCATTTCCGACCATCTCCGCCATTCCACCACCAAATACCTCCTTTTCAGCCTCTACTCTAAGACCGCCTGGCAAGTAGGTAGAATCCCCCACGAACAAGGAAAAGAGCACTACACATTGCATTGGGACGACAACCAAGATTTCAATGAATACACCAAGTTTCTTCTCCTTGGTCAGGAAAGATTCTGTGTGGTGGGTACTTGTAACGGCCTCATCTGCCTTGCCAACTATATATGTTGTGACACTTTCATCATCTGGAACCCTTGCATCAGAAAGTTCATCCAAGTGAGTAGACCTCTACCTGTACCCAATATCCCACCATTAAGATACAGCGTTTCTGTTGGGTTTGGAATTGATTCCAAAACCAGTGACTATAAGGTGGCGAGGATTCTGAGTTTTCGAGATAGAAAAAGCGCGTCTCCACCCAAGCTCGAGGTTGAGGTTTACTCGCTTGCCACTGCTGAATGGAAAACGCTTACTACAGCCTTGCCTCCCACAGGTACTGAATGCTATGGTAACCCACATGCGTCTGTCAATGGGGCTCTGCATTGGGTTGCTTCCAGAAGAACTAAAGACAATATGCTTATCAAGTTTGTTATGGTACTCGATTTGGAGGATGAGGTTTTCAGTGAGATAGCGATGCCAAAATTTGCCGAAAATGAGCATAACTTGCCCTCCACTATCTCAGCATATGGGAATTCCCTTGCCTTGTATCAAGAGGTTTCTATGAACTATCTCAATATATGGCTGATGAAGGAGTATGGGAATGCGTCCTCGTGGACCAAAGTTGTAATTTTGGCTGATCAAGGTCCCAGATATTACAGACCAAGTGCAAAAGGTTTCAGGAAGAGTGGTGAGGTTATATTGAAAATGAATGACACAAAATTCATCTCGCGAGACCTTGAGACTCAAGAGATTTAAGATCTTGGGAATGCTGGATATTATCATACTTACGTTGATTATTATGTTGAGAGTCTAGTTTTGAATGACAAAAAATCCCAACTGTGCAGTTACTGAGAAAAATTAAAGAGGAACAACAATAGGCAAGGTAACATTCTATTTTAATCCTTATTTTTATGATTTTCCATTTTGTTACTTGGCATTGATTATGATTTGGATGTGAATATATATGACGCTGTTCTTTAAATTCTTATTTATGATTGATTACCTGAATTGAGTGGCTTTATATTTAAAATAGATAACTTATCAGTTATCTATTTTATAATACTTGCGAAACAAAAAAACAAACTGTTTCATGTTGGTTATTAACTTTTGCTTGCATGCTTAATTTTCAAGTGCTTAAAGATAAATGGATTCTGTGAATTTCATGTTTCCTGCCACTTATAAATTACATTTTATAGATAGATGTACTCAACTTTTTCTTTCTTGATAATGTTATGGTGACCTCTTTTTAACTTCATATTCTTACGCTTTTACTGAATGTTCTTCATGGATTTTTTTTTTCTTTTAAATTTTTTTTTTAAATCTTAATTTGTTACTTATCAAAAAAAAATCTTAATTTGTCAATTGTGATCTATTTATGCTAAAGAAATTTCATATACATTTTAAATCTTCCATTCCCACATCTTATTGAAAACATTCAAAGATCAATGTTCATTGACAAACCAGCTAAACGGTGGTTATTGCTTGCTTTGGATGTTTAAGAATTGAAAATGACTTGTTTATGACCCTCGTCTTAAACTATTTTTGTTATCCTAAGCTCCTTCACATAATTTAAAAAAGAATTTTAACCCAATAATGTAGTTATGCTTAGTTTTATTGTTTTGTTGACTCTATTTTCTTCTGTTGTTTTTCTTTTCAATCTTTTAATTGGTGATGAGTTAGCATTTTCTATCATACAATTATACAATGTAGAAGCAAAGGGTCAACTGAACACCAGTGGAAACGATAAAGAGTAAATCTAGGTACATATAAGACATCAACTTCAAACTACCACACTTGCAAAGAAATAAAACTTCATCCCATAAAGGTCAATGTAAAACCCAATTCTTGCGTAAGGGTCTATAGAATGTTAAATGTATGATCTTTGTCCAAGTAGCTTCCCAAGGTCCAATGCTATAATCATGTTTAATGGTTTATGCCACCATTCTTGTAACCATTTTCATGATATACTACAGTTGTTTAAAGGCCATTCTAGCAGCCTTTTTTTTTATTTTAAGTAATAGAATTTTAATTGATAAAAAAGTGTTTCATGTTCACGATGATGAACACAAAGTACTTGAAACAACTACATGCAAATCAAAAAGAAATTCTAGTTGAATGTTGGAAATCAAGAATGGAAGTACATTGCATAAGACCCCAAATCTGAGACCACTCAAACAAAGTCCCAATTAGCAAAGACTTCAAATGATCTAGAGGTCTCACAATATCTTCAAATGTCCGGGTATTGCGTTCTTGTCAAATTAACCACATTAGACAAGTTAGTACCAAATTTCAAATATTGAAGAATGTTTCCCCAACCAATTCCTCCATGCAAATAGAAAAGATGCAACTGTCTCCAGCATTACCCACTGAATCCCATACATCAGGAAAACTTCACTCTACAAGACATGAGCAAAATGACAATTGAGCAAAAGATGATCCACAGTTTTCCCATAACAACGACACTCTTACCTTTGTTCTCTTACCTTTGGTTTTTTGTTTTTTCCTTGAACCAATCTTGTCCCATATTCATACTAACTGCAGGTCTGACATTTGAAACTCCAACTCAAAACCTTGCTACATAAGTCCTTGGAGATATCACAACCAAAACACACGTGATATCCTTATTATAGTTTTCTATCTCCAGTGAGGTGCTTGTTTTGAATAGCCAGCCAAGCTATATAAGAGTACTTGGTAACAGGCTAAGCATACAATATAAGATCTCATACTAGTTCACCACAGGCAATCTGTGTCAAATTGTATTCCATATTCCTGTACTTCTGTAGCTCCCTGACTTTCTAGGTTTCCAAATCACTATATTCACAATTGGAGTTTAGTTGAACATTGCATTTTTGGACCTTTAAAGAAAATTAAATAATTGAAAAAACAGAATTAATCTAAATCATATTCACAACTCAGCTCCAAATGACAATGTTGCTGATCTTGTGGTTGGCCAAGACCAGTCTTCTCCTTCAATGATGCAGAAATCTCTGCATGTGATACATTTAAGGTGAGGTAAGATATGTTAAATTGAAGAACTACATGATCATCATTTGAGTTTTAATCCTAAGGCCTGTACCATCTTTATCCCTCCCCTTCACCATCTAAGTTGAGATCTTGGAGCCAGGACCTGAGAACCGTATAAACCCTACAAAAATGAACTTTTAGTGATCTCATCCTTCATATATTGGAGATTGTAATGTATTTACTGATTTGAGGACCTTATCTACCTCACAAAAATCAGTCGGTGTCAATGCTGACGTCGATCTTTAGAAATTCTGGTTTCTTTTTCTTTTTCTTTTTCTTTTTCTTTCCTCGCAAACGAAACAGAGGGGATTGCTTCAAAATTTTGTATTAATGTCAAATTCCCAGCAGTGCAATTTCTGTTCTAGATGGTTCTATTGTTTTCTTTTTTAAAATCCAAGTGCCCATTTGTGAATCCACTGAACTTGCAATCCTTTTTATAGTAGTTGACTTTTCATCGGTATTTCATAGGTTGCTTGTATCTTCTTACTCATTCTTAGATTCTGTCTCAAGTGCATATTAGTGAAGCCATCAATAGGTATATATTGATACTTGAATTAATCATGAAGAAAATGAGGAAGCTCTATGTACATGGAGGCACATTTTTGTAATTCAAGTTTCACCAATTTTTTACAGAGTTACTTGTTATGTGAAAAAACTCAAGATGTTCATCATATCTGTACATAACAGTTATTATGTGAAACATATCTTGGTGCATGCAACATACCATGTATGCTTTCACGTGTTCACTTTACTAGCTATAGTATATATAAACATGGAAGCCTTCAGCATTAATTAAGATCACATCCTGTTGAACCCCATAGGACTCTGGTTCTGCCTTCTCTTAAAAAGCTCATCTGCCGTTTCTTCTTTTTCTTCTCAAAAGTTAGTCGTTTCCGGTTGCCAACCTCTCTCTCTTCTTCATTGAGTGGTAGTTTTTACATTCCACTTTCTTCTATTAAAAGTGAAACGGACTGGTGTATGGGCCATTTTCAGAATCTATCCAAATTGAAATAAATTCCCCCCCCCCCCCCTCTTTTTTTTTCTCTTGGCTTTTCTATTCATCAAAGATCAGTCAAGAAAGCCATCAAACGAGATTGTACCCAAAAAAAAAAACTGATATGATTACAAGCCAGGAAGAGAGAATAACTTAAAGGCTAAGAAAGACAGTCACAGATACAGTAGGAGCAATCTTGAAAGACCATTAGTGCTTTCAGGTCAATGATTCTTTTTCATTTTAATAATAATGTGTGTGTGTTTGGAGGGGGGGGGGGGTGTTTGATGCTGCAATCATGTTTATGCCACCGTTCTTGGAACCATTTTTATTGATCCATCCATTATTACAGTTGCTCAAGCCATTCTAATAGCTTTATTTTTCTGTTTTTTACTGAACTCTTACCTTTGAATATTTTTTTCCCTTAAACCAAACTAGTTCCATATCCATATTACTTGGTAACAGACTTTGCATTCCATATAAGATCTCATACCCATCCCCCACAAGCAATCTTTGTCTATTTGCATTCCATGTTTATCTACTTCTAGACCTCCCTGAGTTTCCAAGTTTTCAAATCACTATGTTCACAAGCCCCTAAAGGACCATAAAATTGAAATATTGGTTCCTTAATGAGCCATCTATCACCTTCCATTGTTTTTCCCTTTCTTACATGGAATATTTCAGTTTTCTGGTTGTTGAAGAGGCAGTACTTAACAGCTTAATTTCTTGATTTAATATTATTAGAAAACGAGATTGGTTTTTTTCTTTTTATGGTTGGTGTGTTTGTGATTTGGCTTTATTTTTTGTTTCTGAAATTAATATCCAGGACTCCTAGTTTGGTTAAGTGATGGAATTATAGTAGGGTATGCTTCAAGTTTCAACTCTTCAATTCAAAACAATGTGGAGGATTCTTTCAAACAAGAAATATAGGTTAACTAGAGTTCATCTTTTAATTATAGCGCTTAGATCAGGGAACTCCTTCACTAATTGGTATCAAAAGGAATTAAATTCTTAAAACTCATTTAAGCAAATTTCACTATTTCTAATTGACCAAGTTTGATAAAGGTGGGGTATGTTTCTGTGGCTGTCTCTTGTTTTACTCAAGGATTTTGAATCCCATATTTATGGGAGGAATTTTCTAACATAAAATATCTTCCAACTTTTTAAGCATAGTACAGGGAACTCCAAATCTGCTGCAATGGTCACAATCTGGACTTAAAATTTGTGATTTTTGAGTGAGGTTGGCTTTCTTTTTTATATAAATCAGTCTCTAATTCAGTTTATGATGTAAGCAAAGCCTAAAATTTTCTTTCAGTTTTATAAGCTCCAATAATGAAGTGGTGCTTGTCATTTTAAACCCAAACGATAGCAGCTGTAGTGCGGAGGTATTAGTAACAAAATTCTGTAGTGGGACTAGCAGTAATGGTGGAGAAAGTGAAGGTGGCTTATCTGTTAGATTTGACATGTAACCTATGTTTGTCTTCTTCAGTCTTCCTATAGTTTTCAGAAGCGGCCAAAACATGATGGACCTGGCTGTAAAATACTAAACATGCCCAAATAGCCTTGTTGTGTAGATGCCCAATGCACTTCTAAATGTGTAATTGATGATTCTCATATGGAGTCTGATTTTCTTATCAATTGGGTGCATAAAGTTCAAACTCAATGGAGATTATCTTGAAATTTATTGAAGTAGTGAAGCATTTTTCTCATATAATAACCTGATCTCTCATCATCTCAAGCTCTCCCCTCTTCTGGATTTCAATTTTATAATGTCATTCTTTCTGTGATGTATAGTTTCTTTGTTTCCCCTTTTTCTTTGTATATAAAATATATAAGTGAAGTCTCATTTCAAGGTGGTTTCATAATATCTTGTTTTTGTATTTGCAGTGGGGGCTGTGTTTCCTGCTCTGTGAACTGGTAGATTTGTATCAACTAGTATATGCCAAGAATGATTTATTACGTAAATTTGCTTGCTTGTAGGGATGTTTTGATTTTCTTGTTTGTTAAAATGAAATTCATATTTTTCTTATTTGTTAATAGATTAATTTTTCACTGTATATGTCTCTTATTGATCTTCATATTCTGTTTGTTAACCAGCAGTTGTTTTATGATCTGAATTTCATACAACTTTACAAGTCATTTTCTTGATCTTCATATTAGTACTTATCTTGATCTCTGAACAGGTGCAGTTGTTTGCTTTGTTAGATTAATTTAACTCAGATTTCAAGGCTTATAGTGAGACATCTTCTCAACGAGGGGAAATCATGATAGCGCTTAAAGCTCTCAACTGTGGCCCTGTTGACACTGATAAGCTTTATGCAGTGGTGATGGCAACAGAAGCTTTTGATGAGCAGATGCTTGCAACTACTTATGATCATTTGGTTTATGATGAATTGGCAGGAAGATTCTTTAGGGCTAAAAATGCTAAACTGTGAAAATTTTGGTTAGAGAACTTTTTCACCAAAAATGGTGGTCAACAAACTTCTTTTTCTTTTTTTTTGAGGGGGTGGTCACCAAACTTTGTTAAGAATTATGAAACAATGTTAATGGTAGTATTATGGTTATATATTAGAGAACAATGTATCTTTTGAATAAACTTGGATGGTAGTAGTGTTTTGGATGGTTATGTATTTAAACCAGGATGGGAATGGTATAATGGTTATGTGTTATGGAAGAATGTTTAGGTGTTTGGATGATTATGAATTATAACTTAGATGGTGGTGGTATTATTGTTATGTATATGTATTACAAATGCTTTCATTTTACCTAAGTGTGTCAAAGTATATGTTTCAGAGATAGAAGTGCAGTCAATCTATATGCCTTGTAAAAAATAACTAGGCTAGTGTTCAAGATTAAAACAAGACAATGGACCTTAATGTCCCTCGTGTCCTGTACTGCAATTTTTCAAAAAAATAAATGACACAACTGGAACACTCTCTGCAAATGTCTCAGGTTGTCCCATGTCTTACACGGTACTGCGAATGGTGTTAATGTTTTCTAGCTAATAATTACTCAAAATACTGCACATCGAATAAAGTGTTTATGTTTTTTAGCTAATAATTACTCAAAAATTGTAGTACCGTTGGAGATTTCAAAGAGAGATATGGAGCAAATAATTATTGGAGTTTCAAATTATTGTTTTCAGATTTGAATTGTTATGTTTTTCTCAAAAAAAAAAAAAAAGATTTCAATTGTTACGTGAAATTATATGTCTATAATATTTTTACAACATTTTTACAACAAATCTCAAATGACAGGTTGTTACTGGTTGTTATTTTTGGGCAAAAAAATAATCTTAGTGTTAAGTTTAAATTTGAACGAAAAACAACTAACCACCTATAATTTGTTGTGAAAATATTATAAAAATTTGTAAACTTAGCACTTCTCAATTGTTATTATGTAGTTGTTCCAACTTCCGAGTCCATAGCTGTGGAAATAGTTGAATAGGTAACTGAATAGTATACGTTTTTGTCATGTTGCTTATTTTTAACACCATTTTGCTTCCAATTGATTTATCCAAAAGAAGGCAAACAAGCACCCAACTTAGTCTCTCTCTCTCACTCCAACTATTGTTAAACTCTTCTATTTACTGCCTCTCCAATCTCTAAACCCTTTTCTCTCATTTCTCTATCTTTGAAGCTTGAAACAAGCAAAGAATAATGTCAGACTACTTACCTCCTAAAGTCTGCAAATCTTTATTCACCAAAGAAGCGATGTGGGACTCTCTACCTCTTGAAATCCTAACCCATGTTCTCATACGTCTACCTATCAAATCCATCATAACTTGCACCTCAGTCTGCAAAACATGGAAATCCCTTATCCAAAACCCTACCTTCATTTCCATGCATCTCCACCAATCCTCTAACAACAAACAACCATCCCCTCCTCCTCTTGAGACAAACAACTGACCAACATGAAAAAGAACACTACGCATTGCATTGGGACGGCAACGAAAATTTCTATGAACACACTAGGTTTGGCTTCCCTTTCCCTGATCGAAGCCTTCGCGAAATGGGTTTGGACTACCTCCAGTACCTTTTAAAAATGAATCTCTTTTTATTTTAACGAGAGATTGTCACACCACCCACTAACTAAATAAAATGTGGGAATTAAAACTCACTATCACTTGTTATTGTATATTTAAAACAAAATGATATGTCCAGTTAAAAAAGTACGTGAGATAAGCTAAACCCTTACGAAATATACCCTGTGATGGGTACTTGCAACGGTTTCATCTGCCTTGCTGATGATTTTTATATAGACTATTATAAATTCATTCTCTGGAACCCTTGTGTTAGAAAGTTTGTGGAACTTCCTCAACCCAATATCACCTTCCACACACATGGTGGGCACGACGCATCTGTTGGGTTTGGATTTGATTCCAAAACCAATGACTATAAGGTGGTGAGGTTTCTGACTTTTCTGGATAAAGATGACTGGGACTACGAGTCTCCACCTGACGTTGAGGTTTATTCACTTGCCACGGGTGAATTAAAACGCTTACTACTTTGCCTCCCACAGGAGCTGTAAGTTTTTGCGACCCACAGGCTTTTGTAAATGGGTCTCTACAAGAGATTAAAGATCTTAGGATTGTTGGAAATTGTCATACTTTTGTTGATTCTTATGTTGAGAGTATAGTTTTGCTCGACAAACCAACTGTGCATTCACGTAGAGAAGAAAATGTAGGAACAACAACAGGCAAGGAGGAATTTATCATGGTCCTTACATTTATGTTTTTAGCTTTGATGGTACCTGTTTTCATTGCTCTCAAGCCTGAGGACTCTCGCTAATAGACTATGTTTCAATGTTTATTGAGTCGTTTTCTTTTTGTTTTAGTTTATAATTCCTTAGGCCACTTTATGCCATTTGTGCATGAAATAGTCTCTTTTTATAAAATTTTATTACTTACAAAAAATATTAGAATATATATGGAACTTTTCTTTAAATTCTTATTTCTGAGTGATTGCCTTAATTGAGTGGTTTTATATTTAAAATAGATAGCGTATCCGTTTTATTGATGAGATAGTTGAGTAAATAGCATTTATTACATGCACTGCTGAGTGATTACCTTAATTGAGTTTGTATTGATACTTGAATTAATCATGAGAATAAAGAAGTTCTATCTATATGGATGCAAATTTTTGTAATTCAAGTTTCAGAGCAAGGGATTTTTTAAAGAAGTCAAGATCTTCAAATATCTGTACATATCGGTTTTTATGTGAAACATATCTTGTGCATGCGGCATACCATGTATCCTTTCTTTTGTTCACTTCCCTAAAACTTTAATCTAAATCAGAATAAGTTTCAGGGAGACCAGCAAATTGGTATTTTCTTGGTGGATGGTTAGATACAAATGTACATCTGTTAGTTATTGTTGAAAATTGAATGATCTGGATCTGCTTTTGTTGATGGGGAGTACATGTATAGTATAATGAATATTGTAAAATCATAAGCTAATTTTCATATTGACTTGTTTCTAATTACATGTATGTGTTCCATCAAAAGAAAAATTATTGCATGCATGCGCCTCGGGGATGATGCCAGTACGGCAGTACTTGTCTGGTATAGATGAATTCTGTTGGTATCTCACACCCTTGATCTGATGCCGGTACTTCTCTGATATCAGATGGACTAGTTCAGTCAACAAATGCACACAAACCAACCAGATGGTAATGCATTTTCACAAGGTCAGTGGTTTTATTCAACAAACATGATAATTAAAAGCGCTAAAGAGTGTATCATTCTATATTATAATACAGAAATTGAAGAATGCTTACATTCAAGAATGGTATAAAGTCCAAAAGAGCTGTATCATCTGCATCATTTTTCTTCCATGGCTTAACAGGAACAAATTTCTCCTGTTGAAGGCAACTTTCTAGTGCATGGCCACTCAAAGAAAGAATCTTTGCCAACTCTTAGTGGCGACGCCACCTTATGGCCAGGGTGTTCCCAGGAACACCCTGGCCTGAATTTTTTTTTTTTTTTTTTTACATAGTAATTTAAAATTTTATATTTATTTATCTTTAAAAAAAATTTGGGAACACCTTGAATTTTTTTAATGTCAATAAAATTAAATTTTGGTTCATAATTTGAGCAACTTAACAATATATTAGGATCTTTCAAGCAAAAAAAACAACGTACTTTTGTATTTTTTTAAACCTATTGTTTTACTTTTTAGTTTTTGCTTTAAGTAAAAGACTATGGCTCCTAGAAAATAATGACCGGCCCCCAATTCTTTCTAGGATCTCTACTTAGTCCAATAGATAACCCAAAGTCCTCAAATAAAATACTAGTTAGCTTTCCCAATTGTCCAAATGATTTGTTGTCAATCCAAATACCCAATAGACAATAATCCACACCCTCAAAATATCGTCTTTTACCACTCATTTTCAAACAAAAATTTTCTTATTATTATTTTTTTATCATTCTCAATCTCAAGAAGCTACCTACGAAATTCTCAAAAAAAATTGAAGTAATCCCTACTACTTTTCTCCTGCTGAAACAAGCTCACACTGCCTCATGTTTCTTTACTGTCATTGTTGATTGCTCTAAACACATTAACTCTCTTCTCAACAAGGATAGAAATCAAATAAACTTCTTTCATCTATAAAAAAAAAACTATCCATATTTGCTTTTAATTTCAGCTTCTTCTTATGTCTCAGTATTTTAGTTTTGTTTGTTTCTTTAATATCATATGGGCATTTAGATTTATGCTTTTTATATATATGATAATGGTCATTTAGTTTTATGAATATGCTTTGTTTATTAAGTTGTTCAATTTGTTTTATTGCTATATGATAATATATTATATCTCTTTCCATATCATCATTTTTTTTTTTAAATTTGAAACTAGGAGCTGAATGATTCATTAAAAATAAGAAAATTTTCAATATTATGGATAATGATGGGTTGATAGTGCTTAAAATAATAGTATGCAACTTTTTGTATATGTGTGATGGAGTGGCCACTGATGTGTATGGTAAAATAGACTGTCTTTTATACTTCCATTAATATTTAAGAATATAACAATATATCAAAGTTGATAATTTTTTATTTATAAATTTATGAATTATGATTTTTCTATCAATATTGCAATTTGGCCCCCCCAAGTATTTCTGGCTACGCCCCTGCCCTGTTCAGCAACACTAACAACAACCACAACTGAACTCCACAATCTTTATGTTGTAAAATTTTATGCATTTGCGTGTCTTTTAATTGTTGTTGTTGTTGTTGTTGTTGTTGTTGTTGTTGTCATCAATATATAAAATTTTCTTTTTATTGGATTGTGTAATTTATGTTTCTTGAGGAATACCCTGAAAAAAATTCCTGGAGTCGCCACTGCCAACTCTCTATTAGGTTTTGAAAGATCCTACCCAGAGAAATTACATCTTATTACCTGCACTTTTCTATCTGGTCTAGCATCAGACTTGATATGTTGACATGGATTCACCGCCTAATTTGATTCTCTACAAGTATATTATACAAAAAGATTAGTTGCTAATTAATTCCATATGAATTTATATTCGATTTTTTCAGTCATTTCTGCATTTTTTATAGAAAAACAAAGCTAAAACTTAACCCCTGTTCATCTTCTTTCACCGATGTGCTCTTGACCTCCAACCTGTGGTCACTTAGAATCCAGGCTATTGATTTGTAGCTTGTTGGTAGATTTAAATCTTATAAGGTATAGCAGACCTATAGTCAAAGTTCTCCTTTCATGCCCAATTTCTCCAATGTGACTAGATTTTGATGCCAATAGTTTGGATTTGAATCTCTCTCTCTTATTTGGATATGTACATGGAAGTGGAACTGCCCTCCCAAGACATCGATTTATTGAAATGCAAAAAATGACACAACCCTAGCACATGGGAAGCATAAAAGGAGAATTGTGTAAAAAAACAAAAATCAAAGTTAACCCCGAATAAATTAAAGGTCCAAATAAATCATGTAAGAAGAGAAGGAGAAGCAACTAGATCCAGCTATCACTCAAAAACCGACCACAAGTCTAAGCTTCAACTTATCACAGAAAGATGGAACCCCTCAAAGGTCCAAACATGTATATAACTGCCTTACTCCCTTACCAAGGCCAGCCGCAAGCAGCTGACATAAATCTACACCTGCAGCTGTCTTAAGGACCAATGTAAATCACCTGTGTTTGCAACTACACGTTCAAGTTGACTATTGACAGATTATCACAAATGGAATTTGAAGTGATAATTGATTTATCTATCGACATCTAAGGACCTCCCTAGTGACACAATTGTGAGAGGCTGAGAGTTCAGCCACCCAACTATATTTTAGCAAGAAATGATATCTGGGAATTTATGTAACGTACTGATTACCTTGTGCACTTGAAAATGGCAGATAGGCTGGCGGGTGAAGGCAATTAAAGTTACAAGACCAAAAGTACTCACCTCTCCTTATGTTCAAATCTGCCATCTACATGGCAGCAGTAGGCAACTCTCAGAGATTCATGACAATATCATTCTGTGTGGCCTCCAGTGTCCTTAAACACTACTATTCAGCAATTTAATAGCTCACCAAAAATAATTAACTTTGTTAAACATTTTAAGTTACCTGGTTAACTTTACATGTTGGAGCCAGGCATAGAAATACAGAGAGATATTCAAAAGTAATGTTCAAATAAAAGATTGAATTAACCAAAATAATTGAGATAAATCAAGAACAGATATTTGATTATACGGCAATCCAATTTGGCGCAAGGTCTTTATTATGGTTACAGCCAATGGCAAACAGCAGAGGCCCCTTTCAACAGGTGGTAGAATAAGCATGGCAAAATTCAGGCCCTGCACCAGGTATTATCAAGTCAAAACTTTCATAGTCTGAAGATGTATTGAAGACAATATACAACTAACAGCTATGAATTATTCATTTTTCATCAGTTAAAATTGTTTTAAGTGATATATCATATATGATATCTCATGGCCAACCATGATTACAGGTAGAGAGGACAGTTGGCGGACGTGCTGATCGATACCTAAGTCTTCTCAGGAACCCCCTTGCCATTTAACATTAAATATCCAACATTTTAGTTAGTTGGCCAGTTTTAAAAAAATTTTTAAAACTAGCATCTCGAGTTTTAAAAACTCGAGATTCAATTATAACTCGAGTTTTTAAAACTCGATTTATGGTGTTTCTAAGCACCCTGACGTGGACAATATTTTACACGTTAGCCAATATTTTACACGTAGAAATCAAGTTTATAAGACTCGAATTCTGTTGACTGTCTATCATTTTCAAATTTGTCGCTGGGGAACAAACATCTCTCACACTTGTTGCTGGAGAACAAACATCTCTCACTCTCAGTATCTCTCACTCTGTCAAACACTCTCACTGTCACTCTCAATCTCTCCGCCTCTCACTCTCTCAAACACCCAAATCAACACTCACTCAAATCAGTCTCTCCGTCTCTCCGTCTCTCAGTCCCTCCGTACCTCACTCTCTCAAATACCCAAATCAACCCCTCGGCGTGCGACAGAAATCGCCCTCACCCTGAAACCCACAATCGACAGAAATCACCTCAAGCTCACCGCCGGTCTCACTCACTCACTCTCCTCCCTACTCGCACTCACGCTCAAGCTCACCGCCGGTCTCAAGCTTCTTCACAGGTTCGTTTCAATGAAATCAGTTAAAAATTTGTGATTTATTTTTTGTTTTGTTTTTGTTTTTATCTATAACTTTGGGTTTGTTAATGAAATCGTTATTGCTGCCATCGTTGTGATGCTAAAATGCCAATTTAACTTGGTATTGAGAGTCTGGTTTGGTTAGGGTAGAATGGAGGAACTTAATAAATGTCATCAACCCCAATTAGTGGAAGAAGGATCCCTACACCAACCCTAAAGGCTAAGTTAATTTGAGTTTTGTGATTTCATTTTCATTGTCAATTATTGCATTTGCTTCAATAGAGTGCTTTCACAATAACCATACTGGATCGCATTCTTGTTGCAGTTGTAATTCTATGGAGTAAGTGCCTATTAAACGTGGGTGGTACCCATAGAAATTGCATCTTGTTATTGCCGTACACATTTCAAGATTTGATAATATCACAGAAAAACTACATTTTCCTTTTTGTCTCCCTATTACACAAATTAGTTAGAGAAGGGCTCTTTTTGGTAAGCAGTAAGAAAGAAGCTCTAAATCTGATGATGTTAAGAAAGGATCATGGAAGAGTTTTATTTTTTTTGATAGGTAAATCATGGAAGAGCTTCTTCTTTGAGCATAGGTTGATTCCAAGGTCATGCGTGTTTATTTAAATTGTCTTGTCCTAGCTGGTGACCGGTACATCTAGAGTCATGGTATTGATCACAAGAAGCTAATTTGTGCAACAGAAGCTTCAATTGAAGTTATATATATGCATTATGAAAACACAAAACAAAGACCATTGTAGCAAGGCAAACTAATAACAGTGCCTATGTTTTTTTATAGCATGGTTATTAATTCCTCAGCATGTGAAAATTCGCAAATGCAGATAAGTGATATATGCAGGTAGTTTGGTCTTGACAATAGATAATGTTCTGTTTTGTTTAATACTTGTAAAAAACTCTTTAATTTTTAATTTTTTCATATGTTCTGATATTAATAACCTTTTAGACTTTTTTTTAGCATATTTTACTCCTCAAAGTTTGATCCTTCCCACAACTGCATGACCAGTGACCACATGGAAGGCATGCAGTTTTATACTTGCATGGCATCCGTTATACTTGAGCTCATACATCAGTACAGTTTTCCAATAATCAAGTAACGCTAACTGTCTCCAAATCAGTATCATTGTCTCCTATTCATCTCTCATCCTGATTCTTGATACTTATTCTTAATTAATCCGTTTTCCTTCCTTGTTAATCTCACCTTTTTCTCCTATAAAATTGTCGAAATTGAATTTTATTCTGGCTCTACTTGAATTTATTCAAGGTTTCATTTACCTAACAGCTCTACATATAATTTATTCAAGGTTTCTTTTACCTAACAGCTCTCCTACTTGAGTGTGATAACGTGGACTGTGGAGTTTACTTGGGAGTCAATTTAGCTAATTTGGTGTCTACATTAACTCTAAAAGCTCTTAGCATTGATGATGATCAATATGGTTTCCTATTCTTCTTCTTTTTTTTCTTTTTCTTTTTTTTTTTCTTTTTTTCGGTCTATATGCTTGGTCAGTTTTTTATTTGTATATAGATAATTGTAAAATTTTTGGAGATTTTTTCTGGGAATTCTTTTGCTTAGATCATTGTAATAACTCCTTGAAATTTGTGAAAATTCTCTATATATAATTTTCCTGTGTAAAGTTAGCTGATTTTTAATAGATGCCTGCATTTGCAATTTACATTTGGCTATTGGTTTATGTTGAACAATAAAATTGGTGAGGGAAGCTCTCTTGCTGTTCTGTTTTGTTGGTTGTTTTCTTGATGATCCCTTTGGTTACCAAGAAAGTTTAACAAAAAGAGAAGTAAAACTTTGAATTTAGAGAGAATAGAATTAGTAATACTTTATATGTCTTTCTGGTAAAATTTTCTCCTCTTTTCTTTTGTAATTAAATTCTTTGCAGTTTTCTAAAAAAAAAAAAAAAAATCTTTGCAGTATCATATTGATTTTTGTTTTCTTTTGTCCTGGTCCTTTGTTCTAGCTCATTGAGTTTATTTGATTTGCCCCTCCAGTCTGACTTAGTATCTTCAAGGCTAGTGTAGTGATTTGAAGGATTAAAACTATAAGCTTGATTACCCTGCTTTCCAAGTTAGGTTTATAATTGTAATAAATTTCTTTCGTCAACTTGAAACTAACTTATGTTTCCCACCTTTCAAACTCTATATTTCTAGCAGATACATCTTTCGTTGGCTCCAATTTTCTCCTATAAGTTTGTAGAATTACAATTTCTTTAATAGAGCTTCATTCCTAAATCTTTTTCTATTTCTTTACAAGCACTAGTATGAGAAATAACATTCTCCACTTGTCATTGTCCCATTAATTTCTGAACTCCACATCATCCCTTACATAGCAGCATTCTGCATCTTGCAAGCAGCCTTTACCTATTTTTTGAATTCTCAATTAGTTACAACTATACATTTTGTAGTTGTCTATAGCATATATACTTGGATCTATTCAATCCTGGTTTGAACCAACATTTGAGAGCAAATTCTCCTTAATGGCCAACCAATACACAAGAGAGTATTTGGTATAGCTTTTGAGCAAAACATTGTACAGCTCCTATTGAATTGTGTTCGATTAAGCTATCCCTACAATAGTAAAATTGGACACTTTTACTTTAATTAACCTTTTAGTCTTTCTGCAATTCCCGTGAGAAAGTGGCAGGGTACTGTACTTGGGGTTTTATAACACAGTCCTGCCTTCTTTTAGGAACTTCTTACAAACAATTCACTAACCTTATCCTAACTGTTTATCTCGAATTCAAGTATAAACCTGTCAATTATAATATGCTAAGAAGTAAGAACTGTAGGGATGGGGTTTTTTGAATGGTTTTTGGCCATCCAAAGCACAAAAAGAGTGTATGATAAAGCTAAACCAGCTCCTATGTAGTTATGTTTGGTTAAGCTGTTTCATAGGTTAATAAATTTAAAATATATTTGTGCTTCACCTTTTATCCTTTCTGCAAACCCCTTGATAATGTGGCAGGTTAATTCTAGTTGATGTCTTTTAAATTTTTACTTTTTAGCAGCATGATGCTCTTGCTTTCCTGATTAAGAACACATAAAATAGGCAGTTTCCAAGTGACCCATTTTGTTCTGTTTTAAATAAGAACTGTTGAAAAGGAGTAGCCAAGTGCTTGTTTAGTGAGCTTGTTACCATCCCAAGGTCATGCACGTACTTCCCTGGTTCAAGCTACATGGTCTTTGGTTTGTTTCTGTAGTGCATTTAACTTTGATATTGGCAATAAGAAGCAAATTTATATGACAAAGAGTTGTTCCCAAGATATGTGATCTTTGCCATATCATCTTATCTCTGGACTTGACAGATTTATCTAGACAAAGAATGTTATTATTTCATGCTTAGATGGGTTCAATCACATGTTTATTATCATTGGATGCGGCTCAACAAATTTAGCTGCTTAAATGCTGTGTTTCTGTTAGTACTGTTGTGTTCTTTATCCTATAAAAATGCTATGTTATATACTGCTATGGAATGCAGTTCACTAAAATGCTATGTTATATACACGCTTTTGACTATTTGTTGCCTTCTATGATTATTTACTAACCTGTGCATATATTGAGAGCTATAAACTGTGCTTATAGTTTTGACATTACAGTATTAAACATTAATAGCAATAAAATGGATTGTAAGTAATTTTTGGTTGTTAGAGGTAGAGATTGTCCTCTCACACAATAATGAGATAAGTGATACTTGAAAGCGGTTGACTAAACATTTATGGATATATTCATTGGATGTACAATACTTATCACTGTTGGTTTTGCCTTGTCCTTAAATTTCTTGAAGTGGGAGTTCATCTTTTTATTTTATCATATTTTTAAGTGAAGGACGAGTGGAGTAATATGTTCCTCATCTTCATTTAGGCAGTGAAGTATTTTGTATTTCTTCATATGAAATCATTGTGTGTTGTGGTAATGCCTGATTTTTGATAATTCTCACACCAAATTATGTATGTCTGCCACTATGTATGATCTCACAATTGCAGTGTTTGCAGTATGGAGCCTCGGATCGATGAGGAGCCAGAGATCGTGCGCCCTGGTCCAGAAGATCCCTCATTGTTGAGCCGACAACGAAATCACCGATCAGATGACATTTGGAATGGCGAGGTGAAATATCTCGTTCTAACAACCGCTTTAATTTTCACGTTGTCTTTGACTTCTAGAAAATTATTTCAAAGTTGTATATCTAGTTCTAACTGCTATAATTTTTATCGTATTTGCAGGACCCGGGCCCACTTAAGTGCCGTGGTCGAGCTAAGGAGATGGAACACATAGATATGCAAGATAATCGGGTGATTGACGTTATCAAGTTGGTGGGGCTAGAAGGGTTGTTTAGGGCCCCTTCCAGAGAGATAGATCACTGCCTAGTATCGGCCTTAGTTGAGCGATGGCGGCCGGAGACGCATACGTTCCATCTTCCACACGGTGAGATGTCAATCACCCTCCAAGATGTGGAGGTCATTTTGGGACTTCCTATAGATGGTGAGGTCTTGGTTGGGCCAACTGCTGTGGTGGATGGGGATTGGAGGCAATTGTGCTTGGAGTTGCTTGGGTTTGAAGTTCCGGCGAATGAGAACAAAATTTTGGTGGGGCAAAGAATTCTCATTAGCCGCCTTGTTGAGCGCATTACAGAGCCACTGCCTCATGATGCAACAGAGATCCAGATACATCAGTATGCCCGGTGCTATATTTTAGCGCTACTAGGAGATAAGATTTTCATGGACAAGTCGGGAGATAGGGTTCATCTGATGTTCTTGGAGTTCCTGCGGAACCTTCGTGATCCGCCACAGTATAGTTGGGGTAGTGGTTGCCTGGCCTGGTTGTACAGAGAGTTGTGCCGAGCAAGCGAGAAAGAAGCATCGCAGATTGGTGGGGCTTTGCAATTGGTCTAGTATTGGGCATGGGCAAGGTTGCCATTCTTGTGCCCGAGGATAGAGCCCCCACCTGGATGTGATTATGGTCCATGGCCAAAAGCTCCACTCGCATTTAAGTAAGTATAATCAATTTATATTTAGTGTGTTATGCAATGTACTATTCTTAGTACGTAAGTGGTATTATGTTATCTTATGTTATTCGCTCGTACCTGTAGGTGGGTGAGAGTGCCAAGCCCAAAGAGTAGGCCATCCGCCACGGCGTTGATTCACTATCGCGAGCAATTAGTTAGAATGCAGCCGGGCCAAGTAATAATATCCAAAAATTCTGTTCTGTTATGTTACTTTTCCTTAAGAATATGTTAAAATCATTGTTCCAACATATCTTCTATTTGAATTATTGTTTTTTCCGTTATCTATGTATTCTCTATTGTTAAGATGTTATGATAACTGTTTCTTGTTTCTATTGTAGATTGTGTGGCAGCCATATGAGGCAGATTTCGGTCACCTTCCTGACTTCTGCGTTTCAGGGAGGGATGTGTGGACGACAAGGGTGCCACTTGTGTGTTTCTGCATAGTGGAGACACACCACCCAGACCGTGTTCTTCGGCAATTTGGGTTGGCACAGGAGCGGCCCGACCATGTTGTGTACGATGATAGACTGCATAGAATAGACTTGCGTGGGAAGGTAGAAAAGAATTGGAGGGAGGAGCATGGACCGTATATCCTTACATGGGATATGAGACAACAACGACTTTGCCATGCACCGCTTCAGATTGGTGAGATGCCCCGCGATCATGCCTATTACCACTGGTACCGCCCGGTCACTAGAAAGTACGTCGACCGCAACAGCGCTAAGTTAGATATAATGGTAACTTCAGTGCTCTAATTATATTTTATTGCCTGCTTTGTTTTTTCTTCAATGCATGTATGAACGTAGAATCAATTGATTTATTTTTCCGGAAATCTGGTTTGATTTGACTAACATCCAATTAAAAAGACTTTATGTTACATATAGTATTCTAATAAAACTTTTAGTTCGTAGTTGAGTATTTGAGTAGATTAATCCATTGTATAATTGGGGAAAAAAAGTCTCAAATCTGATTGTACTTGTTCTTTATCCGTTTCAGATTGAAAGCCATTTAGCGCTGTTGGCAATGCTTCCTATAGGCAGCCGAGAACACAACCATGTCCAGCGCGTCCTAAGTAATGTGGTTGGGCTTGGTGGTGTTCCTGCACCAAATGGGGACACAAACAATGGGCAGGAGACTGAATCAGTAGCTACAGCAACCCCAAGCACAAGCGAACCACTGTTAACTCCACCGACCCGTGCTCGGCGTGCTACTGCAAGCCCAAGCACAAGCGCAGCTAGGGGCCGTGGTCGGCCTGGTACAGCAAGCCCAAGCACAAGTGCAGCTAGGGGCCGTGGTCGGCCTAGTACATCAAGCCCAATCACAGGTGCAGCTAGGGGCCGTAGTCGGCCTGCTACAGCAAGCCCAAGCACAAGTGCAGCTACGGGCCGTGGTCGGCCTGAAATACCTGCACCCATCTTGCACGCATCTCCTCAGCCCGAGGTCCATCCACCCATCCCAGATGCATCTCCTCAGTTTGAGCTCCCTCCACCCATGGTAGATGCATCTACTCAGCCCGAGGTCCCTTCACCCACCCCACCTTCGCAGCCCAGTTTTGATCTCGGTATTCCTTTTCAGTTGACCCCTCCTATGCACCCCGAGACACCCTCATACCCACCCACCAGCGCCAGTGCACCCACTTTGCCCATAGACCCACCCCGTACTGAACCCATGACAATGATCCCCACTCCTGGCCTCTACACAGCGCATCATCACCCACCTACCTCATCATCATCCGACCCTCTAGGACCTTCGGTTGGGATTGACACTGTACATCCAGATACTGCTGTACCGGATGAGCATCCCCCTCAGCAGCCCTCACCCCCACGAGGTAGACCGCAACGCGCTAGAAGAGCACCCACTTGCGGGACAGGTGGACACAAAATAGGACACAAAGGCACCGCTATGGTATGATAACATTAATGCTTAATGTAATGATATATTTTGCATTTCACTTTATTCTTATCATTACACCGAATACTGATTGTATATATTTAATGTCTTTGCAACACGATGATCAGCCTAAGGATGATGCCTCGCAGCCTCCTCCCCCGCCCAAACATTACACGAGGGTTAAAAAGCGCAAAATTGGTTAGTCAAAGGGTTTATTACCATTTTACGCCAAATTGGTGATAACGATGTATGTTGTGAAGTAAAAAGTTAGTACACACTCTTTAACACTAAGTTAATTCTATTCATTAACATTCTTGTTGAAGAGTTGCGTTTTGTTTGCAGGTGGTTGACATGGCATCTCTGCTTCTGTTTTTCTTTTTCATCACTAGCATTAATAACTTTTGGTTCTGCATGCTTGGTTCAATTAGGCTTTTTTTTTTGTTTGAAAGAGCAATACTAATATGGAAGAAGAAGAAGTAAAAGAAGTTAGGAAATCATTAGGTGGAGCGCACTTGTCGGCATCAGAGCTTGAGGAGCGAATATTGAAGTAAGGAAATCTTTATGTATGCCTTCTTTGTTGCATTTTGATATATCAAATCAATAACTGGTATTTGAAACCTTAAGTCCATAAAACCATGTTGACCATACTTTCCTGCTATCTTGGTTTTGCTTGTGTTTTGCCAGTAGCACTGTATTAGTTTTTATTTAAGTTACTTGTTTTTCCAGCATTCCCTTGGATTTTGTGTCTAAATTAGTTTAGCTGAATGGTGATTATTTGGTATAGTGATTTACATTGTATTTATCTCTTCTAGGTTTTTTTGCATTCTATGTTGGCGGTTTGACAATTCTTCCAGAACTTTAAAAAGCCATTTTTCCAAAACATGTTTGATGTAATGTGAATATGTTTCTTTACACCTCTTTTTAACCTTTTTGTTCAGGAAAAGAGAAGAAAGATTGAACAAAAATTCTGAAGGTGTTTCTGAAGTTTTGTCATGGGTTAGTCGGAGTCGTAAGCTCGAGGAGAAAAGGAATGCTGAAAAGGAGAAAGCATTGCGGCTCTCAAAGATTTTTGCGGAGCAGGTTGTGTTTTAATTGTGTCTCTTTGTATTATTTTTCTCAAAATGATTGATTTAGGCAGGATCTTTTATTAATATCACAGTGTGAATTTTCTCAGGACAATGTTGGTCAAGGAGACAGTGAAGATGAGGAAGAAAGCCACGGTACTGCGCGTAAGGGTTCTTACTCTTTATGATTTGTCTTGTAAAATCGAATTGATGTTTTGACATGATTTTAAATCAGTCCATTCTGCATTTTATTAGATTTTGAGTGCATAGATTGGTCTGATTCAAATACCATACTCATCAAGTTCTATTGAGTAGTCATGAAATTTCCTAATGACATCCAAGCTCCATAATAGAACTAAATTTGTGTGTGTGACTAGTTAATTATTCTAATGAGTTTGCACCTGTTTATGATTTATGGCCCACTAGTGTGTTCTTCTAGAACCTGATCTGTAAGCCAGTGGTTTTGTTTGATGTGTTCCTACATCACTGATCAATACTGATATCGTTTCTATTTTGAATACTTTATAGATAATCTGGCAGGAGTTAAAGTTCTTCATGGCATTGACAAAGTAGTGGAAGGTGGGGCAGTTGTTTTAACACTTAAAGATCAAAATATACTTGCAGATGGTGACATCAATGAAGGTAGACTATTTTGGTGATACTTTTTGTTTGTCAGGGCCTTTTAAGATGAGTTGACACATTTATATAATAGAGGTTTTTGGTCTGGTGTGACAGAGATTGATATGCTTGAGAATGTTGAACTGGGAGAACAAAAGCAGCGAGATGAGGCTTACAAGGCTGCAAAGAAGAAAACAGGGATCTATGAGGATAAGTAAGATGGAAACTTATATAATTTGTTAATTACACCCATAATTATATTGACAAAAAAAATGATTGACATATGTTATGCATTCTGCTGTTTTAGGTTTAATGATGATCCCAGTGCAGAGAAGAAAATGTTGCCACAGTATGATGACCCCACTGCAGATGAGGTTTGATTTTTGGTTTTTCCCATCACTCTTTTTTTTAATTTTAGTCTGAGAAATTGCTTTTCCTTTTTCAATTATAACAAGAAATGTTGTGCATGGGGGTTGGTCATGAAATTTTTCACTTAATTTATTCTTCTTTCCAGGGGTTAGCTCTGGATGAAAGAGGACGTTTCTCTGGTGAAGCAGAGAAAAAACTCCAAGAGGTAATTCTTTCTCCAAATTAAAAAAAAAAAAAAAAAAAAAAAAAAAAAAAAAAAAACCTGGAAAATGTAGGAGAAGAATGGTTGCGTTTGAGGATGAGGAACTGTGTGCGTAGTCATTTCATTCTTCTAATTATTGTTTGTTGTGGCTTCCTATTTATTCAAGTTGTAGTCCCATTCTTTCTACTTTCTGCTCTTTTTTTATTGTACTGAATTTGTAGGGTTAGGATATTCCCATTTGAAATGAATTTTCGCTTCTGTTGGTGTTTGAATGCATTTTAATTACTTAACTAGTTTTTTCCCCCTAGCTTATAAACATTTTTTCCCCTTATGGCCAACTTCGTAAAAGGTTAGAGGGTGCTTCCAATAACATTCACTTTGAAGATCTCAATGCAATTGGGAAGACCACATCAGATTACTATACTCAAGAAGAAATGCTTAAATTTAAAAAGCCCAAGAAAAAGAAATCCTTGCGGAAGAAAGAGAAGCTGGATTTGGATGCGCTTGAAGCAGAAGCTCTCTCTTCAGGCTTGGGAGTTGGGGATCTTGGCTCTCGGAATGATGCAAGGAGGCAAGCCATCAAAGAGGAGCAAGAAAGAGCAGAGGCTGAATTGAGAAAAAATGCATACCAGTCAGCTTATGCTAAAGCCGATGAGGCATCAAAATCACTGCGGATGGAACAAACTCTTCCTGTTAAATTAGAGGAAGATGAGAATCCTGTTTTTGCAGATGAAGATGATGATCTTTATAAATCTTTAGAAAGAGCAAGGAAATTGGCTCTTAAAAAGCAAGAGGAGGAGGCAGCATCTGGTCCTCAAGCAATTGCACGTCTTGCCACTACTGCCAGCAGTCAAACTGCAGAAGATCTAAACCCCACAACTGGAGAGTCGCAAGAAAACAAGGTTGTCTTTACAGAGATGGAGGAGTTTGTCTGGGGTCTCCAGCTTGATGAAGGTATTTTTCTTTTAACGTTCGTTGTGTTTGCATAGAATTGAAATTTGAGCTGGCTGTGCCCTGCTTGAATTGAGATTTCTTCATATTTAATTATTTTTTACTGCTTTACTATTTCTGGCCATTCAATATCTTGTGGTCAGTTGATATCCATATTTTTATCTGGTCAAATTCAAGTTTAATTATGGCCATTTTTCTTTGGAAGTTGTCCACTGTCTTGTGCCTATCGATTTCCTTGAGCTTTCATTTGCACCCCGTTAAAATACAATTTCATGTCTTAGTTTGCTACAGGTTTTCAATTCCTCCAATTGTTTTATAAAAATAGAAATAACTTGTACTTTTGTGCTCTTTCAGAAGCCCGTAAGCCTGAAAATGAAGATGTTTTTATGCAAGAAGATGAAGAGCCAAGAGCTTCCGATGAAGAAGTAAAAGATGAGGCTGGTGGATGGACCGAAGTTAAAGATGTCAGTAAAGATGAGCACCCTGCTGATGAGGACAAGGAGGAGATAGTTCCAGATGAAGCTATCCATGAAGTTGCAGTTGGGAAAGGGTTATCAGGTGTGCTGAAGCTGCTTAAAGATCGAGGAACACTTAAAGAAAGCATTGAGTGGGGTGGCAGAAACATGGACAAGAAGAAGAGCAAACTTGTGGGTATTGTAGATGATGATGAACCAAAGGAGCCTCGTTCATCCGCTCTGGTCGATTTTAAAAAGGAGATTCGCATTGAGCGGACAGATGAATTTGGGCGAATTGTAAGTGCTTCACTTAACCAGCCAATCATTTCTTATTTTTTTTCTTTAGCACAAGTGGCCTCTCCCTCCCACACACACACATACAGATGTCAGTTACATAAACAATAGCATTATGGTTCAGTTACATTCTCTATTTAATGGTTTTACATGACATCTGCTTGTGGGACCTCATATTCTGCTGGTTAATGAGGGAAATTATCAGAAAAGGAAAGTGCAATTAAGGGCACAGAAAGTATACTAGAGAAACACCCCAAAACAAAAGCTAACGTCTCCCACAAATTTGAGATGGAAAAGTAATCTGCATATGATGCTCAATTATAGTGAGAACCTACAGAATAGAAACTTCAACTTCATCAAGGGAAATTCACGTCCCTCAAAATTCTTCACATTCCTCTCTCCAAATATACCATTTGATACAAAAGGGAACTACTTTCCAAATTTCACCACTACCAGGTCCCCCAAACTTGTCCGTTCTAACATGCTGACAATGAACAACTGTATTAGGTTTAACCCATAATACCTTGGATAGACCAAACATCAATGTCCCCGATTCTCTGTCTATGTCACAGCGAAGAAGTAGATGATCTGTTTTCTCTCCGCTTGGTTTAGACATACATACAACAGTAACAACACCAATGCAATAGTACTATTTAATGCTTTCTCTAATTGTTTATTGTTACTCTTTCTTACTGCTGTTGTCCAAGTAAAATGTGATTCTAGGTGGTGTTCAATAAGCCCTATGAATTTATATTTCCTTATTATGGTCAGTAACCACATGCCATTGTCATATCATTATGGTTTTAATCTGTTTATAAGCATCTTTTATATGTTGGCTACTATATTGTCAGTAACCACTTTTCAACGTGCATAATGTGGTGACTACTATATTGTTCAACACTGTATCCAAGTGGATGCACTTTTTGCAGGATTGTTGTAATTGGGCTTTATATTTATTTTCTTTTGACCTATCGCTTCTTGTTCATATGCTGGAAAACTCATGACAGGTTTGGGACAAGTACAGTTGAAGTTGGGGATTTGAGAAGTGCACAGCCAAACTTCGATAAGCTTTTGGAGATTTACCCTAATGCATGTGAGACATTGAAAGTGAGTTACTCAATTGAAGGCTATTTGTTCATGATTTTTAGGCTTGATTGGTTTGTGAATGTAACTTGAAGTCATTCATTTCTTATTCAGTCAAGTATTAGTGTCATGTTTGCAGCTAGTAGGTTATCCTGTTATGACAAACTAGTAGCTGATTAGTAATCATGAAAATAGTAACTAGCCTAGTGGTTATTCCATGAGAGAGGAGGAAAGAGCAAGCTAGTATGTTATCCTGTTTGTAATGCACATGCATCCTCTCTATGCCATTTTAGGCCACATTCTTAACAGACCCTAAATCTGTTGATACAGACATGGATGCCAAGGTCAAAGCAATGATCAAGCTCATTGAAGAAGATGCAGATTCTATTGCAAGGAGGGCAGAAATGTACTACAAGAAACGTCCAGAACTTATGAAACTGGTAGAGGAGTTCTACCGAGCCTACCGTGCATTAGCTGAGAGGTATGATCATGCAGAGCTGGTAAGTGAGCTAGGGGATGACTTGACTCAAGTTGCAACAAAGACTGAAGTCCTAGTTAGTATACTGGGGGATGACTTGACTCTAAGTTGTATGTCTTGATGAGAATTGAGAACAAGTGATGAATTTGCTTTTTTACTCTGACAATATTCAATCTTGTAAGTGGAAAATGTACCATTTGTTTGCTTGTTGCAATAATTCATGGAAAAGTAGACACACTCTGGAAAGTGTTAGAAAGCTTAATGGATGTCATTTTTAAGAGGCTATTTGTTTCCTTTACACATATGCTTTATTTATAGATTATTTACTTTTCATTAATATTGCTCCATTAATATGACTTAAGTTGATTGGAAGTTTACTTCTGCAAAGAATCTAACAGGAATGTGTCAAGTGTATGCTGAAGAAGAAAAAAAAAAATAAGAGAAATCGAGTCTATAAAACTCGAGTTTCACTGCGGAAATCGAGTCTTTGAAACTCGAGTTTTACTGGGAGGTTTTTTAAAACAATGGACCGTGCTCTGTTTTAGGCAGAATGGATGCTCTGTTTCGGGAGCGTTCACACTGGTGGAACTCGAGTCTCTCAAACTCGATTTTCACTTGGAAGTTATTTTTTTAAAAAAATGAACCATGCTCTGTTTTAGGCAGAATGGATGCTCTGTTTCGAGAGCGTTCACACTGGTGGAACTCGAGTTTATGAAACTCGATTTCCACTGGGGAAAAAAAATTTTTCGTTTCGCCTAAGTAAATCGAGTTTTTGTAACTCGAATTTTTAATGAAACTCGAGTTTTTTAAACTCGAGTTTTACTGGGAATTTTTTTTTTTTTTTTTTTGCCTAGGCATTCATGCATACCAGACACTGAACTGCAACCTGCTGAAAAACAAAGAGACAGGAGCGTAGAATGTAATCCACAAACACTCGTTGAAAGGCAGAGAAGCTGAGAATGTAAATCCACTCCAACCACATCCAAAGGCGTTTTCAAGATGCACCAAACAATAGAAACTATTGCGCTCTTCGCATAAACATAATGTTGCAATGTTCATTCTATGTTCGCAGCAAAAGACATTCTCAATTTATCAACATTGTAAACATGCCCAACCACGCTCAAGTGGCAGTTCCTACCATATTACTCAAATTACAATCCTCATAGAAGTACATTGGATAGAGAATTACAAGTTCATTCAACAAAAACATATCTTCAATTGTGCCGATACGACGTAGTCACTTTTCCTAAGAGCAGCAGTCCGCACAACAAAAACGTCGTCGATGGTAGCATGCCTGAAAAAGGTAGACGAAGGTGGTTAGGAGACAAGGTAGTAATGTTTACGTAAACATAGAATGAACAACATTGGTATTCCAAAACATTTTGCCATTTGTCACCTACCTAGTTTGGAACATGACCGCTTGTGGAAGCGCCAAGGGACTGCGGACATTTTCTGCGGTTATGCCCTGAAGCGTGACACAGTCCACATGTCTGCTTGGGTTGGCTCTCTATCAAATCAGCATCCTCCCTCCGCCAGCCCGATGCTCGATCTTTATTCCTCACTCCATCCATCTCATTCCTTATTCTTGACTTCACTGGTCGACCTTTGCCCCGCACCAATGCTGGATTAGGTAACCACTTTGGCCCCATGGGTTCCCTCCACAATGACTGTGACTTAGGAACCATAAATGCATGTGAGTAAGTGCTAAGGGCATGGTTCAAACTATAACATGGGTGAATATATATGGTCGAATCAATGTTTGCAGCATCACATACTCTAATTACATGTGAACACGGTATCCCTATGTTTTGCCATTTTCCACAGCTGCATGTTCTTTCCAGTAACCGAACGTCATAACTGTGGTTTCCCCCTCCTGCGCTATATGGGTTGTGTGAAGTAACTACCTGATATCGCATCTCTTGATTGCTAAATGCCTTGACATAGTGTTTCTCAGATTTACGCCTATTTCCCTCCCACGTGGAGAAGGCATATGTACTCCATTTCTTACCCTCCAACAAGTCATTCGTAATTTCTTTGTGCCGGTCGTGGAAATATTCAACAAGTTTGGACCAAGTGAACTCAACCATTGCGGCAATAGGAAGGCCCCGTGCACCTTTCAATACACCATTGAAGCACTCTGATATATTGGTTGTCATTGCCCCAAAACGTTTCCCACCATCATGTGACTGGGTCCACATATCCACAGACTCGCTCATTAGGTATGTGTATGGCAGAAAATCCTTTTCCTTGCCATCCTTCCCCGTCACCTTCTTCTTATTCCTAATGGCCTCAATTTCCACCTGCTTAATGGACTCCATTATAGTATCAAATTTTACTGCCTGAGTAGCATATCCCGCTTTCAACGCCGCTGACTTTAGAGTCGAGTTCTGATAATGTGTGTTGAAGTTGCTAGCAATATGTCTCAAGCAATATCTATGAAAGACCCGTGGTCTTCCATCCTCCCCTCTAGGCCAGTTTGCAATGGCATTTTTGATACCGAGATGTCGGTTAGAAATTATGCAAATGCCTTCGTCAGGTATCACGTGGCCAATCGTATCTCTGAGGCATTTTAAAAACCACCTCCAACTAGACCCTGACTCGCAATCCACAACAGCGAAGGCGAGAGGAAATACCTTGTTGTTAGCGTCAGTTGCTATTGCGACCAACAGCTTTCCTTGATATTTACCATAGAGATGGGTCCCATCAATACTAATAACCGGCTTGCAATATTTGAATCCAGCAATGCTTGGACCGAAAGACCAATACACATAATGCAAAATTACGGTGTCATCTTCACCTGTGGGTTTGGTACGATAGAACACCTGGGTAGTCGAATCCTGATCAATATATGCCATTAGCAACTTTTGCAACCTTTGGTAAGACTCTTCCCAATTCCCAAACATCTTCCCAATCGCCTTCTGTTTCGCATCCCATACCTTGTAGTAAGAAGGCTTATGACCCTGATATTTCGACTCTATCATAGATCTGAGATACTTAACTGGGGTAGTGTGATCCTCACATAACTTCTGAAGAATGTCTGCTACAATAAAATTACAAGTCATCATTCTACCATCATTCTGCACCCGAGTCGGTATACATGTGTGAGGACCCACATAAACGGTGACCATCCATAGTCCATGGAGATTGGGCTTCAGGACTGCACAGACATACCACTTGCATGATTCATCTACGCATTTCGCACAAAGTTTTTTTGTTGTCGACCTAGTGATCATAAAATGTTTGTTTTCATTCAGAGCACAACTTACTAATGCGCGCTGCACCTCTACTTTATTGGCAAAAGTCAACCCTTTCCACAAATTCATCCCTTCTCTCCAAGTAGACACGAATGGTATCTCAACATGTGAAGGATCAACCATGTTTTCCCAAGTATTTGCAGAAAACGACAAGGCAGGAGGTGCGTAGGCAGGGATTGTGTTTTCCATGTTTAGGAAAATAATAACATTGTCAGCATTAGGTTGACTACCGTCCAATGTATCGTCGTCATCGATGTCCCTCTCGAAGTCCCCAAAGTCCCCTCGGTCAATCCTCTCTTCAAAGTCATCTCTATCGACAAGATCTTCACCGTTAATTGCAGTAGGCTCGTCAACATAGTCGTCATCATCATCATCATCATCATCATCATCATCATCATCATCATAATCATCATCATCATCATCATCATTGGCATTAACATCATCATCGGCATCAACATCATCATCCACATGTGTAGAATACTCATAGTGAGCATCCGGAACTGTAACCTGTAAACTTGTGGCTGTTTGTTGGATCTCATCATCTGCACGTGGCTCCAACTGTATGTATAACTCAATACCACTGACTTCAGGTATTCTCTCCAACTTGTCAAACAAGATCTTTACATATTTATCTGTTTCTATCGCCATATACTTGTAATTCATCCGGTTCTTCAAGACTTCATGTGGCATACGATAAGTAATTTGTATGCTATGTATTGCAGGATTTGCACACAATTCCTCCATAATTATCGTCTTCAGTTCATCAAGGGTCTTCAACCTACGATCAATTTGGGTATAATAGGACCTTATACCCGGCCCTTCAAATGGCAAACCCTTGTTCGCATTGGGATTCTTAAGCGGGCCACCGTGGTATAGGATTATATCAATTTCAGGCATGGTAAACCTGTTAGAGTCAAGATAGTATTGTAGTTAAAAAACATTTTATCTACTTAAACTACACAAAGTAGAAATTCCAATTCATTCAACTGGTTTGAATTTCGTTACACATTTCATACTTATATCATTTTTCCGTCATGCTAAGACTACCCATTTCATACCCAATACAAACCAAAAAAAAAAAAAAAAAATCCTTGTAAAAGTACACAACAGTTTATCATGTTGCATATTTGCCACATTTACAGACCCATTGCATACCCAATACAAAAAAAGCCATTTTATTACAAATTCAAAGGGTACATACCCATTCATCACAATGCATTCACTACCCATTCATCACAAAACCCATGCAAATAAATACTCAAAACATTAACACTAACAAAACAAAGTTTATAATTCACAATATTGGTAAGAAACTAAGTTATTAACACTATCTACAAAATAAATAGTCAAACTCTTTAAACCCACACCCAATACCCAACTACAATAACATTTAAATCAAAAAACCCTTACCTGTGAGATATGAATTTGTTGAGGGGGAAGAGCAATGAGAGATGCAATGGAGTTGTGAGAGCCAATGTGGTGTGGGGAGAGATGCAATGTGGTGATTTGTGAGAGGCAATGTGGTGTGGGGTGAGTGAGGTCTGTGTATGGGTGAGAGAGTCTGTGTATGGGTGAGAGAGTTTGTGTATGGGTCTGATATATTTTGATGAAGCTGCGTGTTTTATAAAAATTTTCCCAGTAGAACTCGAGTCTGTAAGACTCGAGTTCTGTTTTATATTTAGAAGGATATCGAGTTTCTAATACTCGATATTCTTCTGTTTTTTTCATTAAAATCGAGTCCTAAAGACTCGACTTCTTTAAGCCAAAAATCGAGTCTCAAAGACTCGAGATCTGTGTGGCATATTTTTTTATCCAGTCAGCATGCATGCAAGCACGAGGGAGTCTTTTAAAAAAGAGGATCTCGAGTTTTACAAACTCGAGATGCTATTTTTCATATTTCTTCAAAACAGTAGCTAACTTACTATATACATGCTGAACACAAAGCTAGTCTGCCCATTTTCCCCTTTTTTCGGTGTTGATTCCAAACTAACCTATTTTTATTGTATTTTATTTTTAGTTCTACAATCACACTTTGCCATAACTTTGGCGGCAATTTAATATAATATTAATATCCGTAATTGGTAAACCTTCACTTTTATACGACCCAAAACTCACAGTCTCTCGTGTCATTTTATACAGTGATCCAATTTGGCCAAGGTTTGCATATTCACCCTGTTGTAGGCCACATATTCCCTCTTCTTTCTTTTCTTGTGTTTTTTCCCTCTTGTTAAAACGTTTAGAAATATTCTTTCGTTCAGAACAAAGGGGAGAGCGACGGACAACTACTTTCAGAATGAAAAGCAAAGGCATGACCACCCTCAAGCTCTCAAGAACAACACGCCACTCCTTCTCTTCATCTTCTGCCTGGTACAAGTACACTCCTCCACCATCACCTCACCAAGAAGACCCTGTACTCTCAGCAATCTCTAAAGCCATTCTCAACTCCAAAACCAAACCACTCCACCACTCCTCTCTCAGAAACCTCCTCACTTCTCTCACACCCCAACATGTTATCAACCTCATCAACCACAACCCCCACTCTCTCTCTCCACACTCTCTCCTCTCCTTCTTCCAATGCCTCTCTTCTCACCCCACTTTCCGCCACACCCTCCATTCCTATTGCACCATGGCCCACTTCCTCTGCTCCCACAACATGTTCCCTCAAGCCCAGTCACTCCTCCACTTCCTTGTCTCTCGGAAAGGCAAGGACTCGGCTTGCTCTGTTTTTGCTTCCCTCGTCGAAACCAAAGTTACCCATTACTCGAATTCTGTGTTTGATGCTTTGATGATTGCGTATACGGATAATGGTTTTGTTTCTGATGCTATTCAGTGCTTTAGATTGGTTAGGAAGCATAATTTTCGAGTCCCATTTCGAGGGTGTGGGTCTTTGCTTGATAAGATGATGAAGTCGAAGACAGCCTCATCGGCTTGTGCGTTTTATATGGAGGTTTTGGATTGTGGGTATCCACCAAATGTGTGTAACTTCAATGTTTTGATGCATAAATTGTGTAAAGAGGGTAAAATTAGGGAAGCCCAGCTTGTGTTTGAGGAAATTCCGAAGTGGGGTTTGCGTCCCACGGTTGTTAGTTTCAATACTTTGATTAACGGGTATTGTAAGTGTGGGGATTTAAAGGAGGGGTTTAGGTTGAAAAGGGTTATGGAGGAGAGTAAAATGCATCCTGATGTTTTTACTTACAGTGTTTTGATTCACGGGTTGTGTAAGGAGGGTAGCTTGGATGATGCGAATAGGTTGTTTGATGAAATGTGTGAGAGGGGGTTGGTCCCAAATGGTGTTACTTTCACGACATTGATTGATGGGCAATGTAAGAATGGGAGAATCGATTTGGCCATGGAAATTTATCAGCAAATGTTGGGGAAAGGTGTGAAACCTGATTTGATTACATATAATACACTCATCAATGGACTTTTCAAGATTGGAGATTTGAAAGAAGTGAGGAACCTTGTTGATGAGATGAGTGCGAGGGGATTGAAGCCTGACATGATCACATACACTATTCTTATTGATGGGAATTGCAAGGAAGGAGATTTAGAATCAGCCTTAAAGATTAGGAAGAGAATGAGTGATGAAGGGATTGAACTTGATAATGTGGCTTTCACAGCTCTTATTTCAGGGCTGTGTAGGGAAGGAAGAGTTGTTGATGCAGAGAGAACGATGAGGGAGATGTTGAGTGCTGGTATGAAACCTGATGATGCAACATATACCATGGTCATGGATGGCTTTTGTAAGAAGGGTGATGTTAAAATGGGTTTTAAGTTGCTCAAAGAAATTCAGAGTGATGGCCACGTTCCAGGTGTTGTTACGTATAACGTACTCATGAATGGCCTTTGTAAGCTAGGGCAGATGAAAAATGCAAATATGCTCTTAGATGCTATGCTTAATTTGGGGGTGGTTCCAGATGATATTACATACAACATTTTGTTAGAAGGGCATTGCAAGAATGGAAACCCAGAGCATTTTGATAAATTACGAAGTGAGAAAGGCCTTATTTCAGATTATGCTTCTTATACTTCAATAGTTAATGAAATCAATAAAACTTTAAAGGATCGCCAAAGGAGATGATTACCGTATCTCTTGGAAAAATTACAAGTATCAAGGCTAGTTGGCTCAATAGACTGGTGAAGGCCAGTCTGGAACATGGGAGACTTAGATGAATTCTTTACTTTCCATCTGCTAAGAGAAAAAAAATGAATAGAGAGACTGATGATTGCCATCGTAGATATGGTTTTCAGTCATGGACATGGTTGCAGCTCTCTGACAGATTTTGAAAGAGGAACAGAGAGTTGCTTTCATTTGGCTATATCAAAATAAGGCAACGTTTCCTTTTGAGCCAGAGACACTATCTTGATAATTTCTTGATGTGTTTTTATTCTATGGATGACCGGAAGCACTTTGAGAGATTTGATCATTGTCTCAAAATTTTCTGAGACGGAGAAGACTTTCTCTGAACACTCTCAGGTTTGTTGTGTATACATCTTGGGGGTTGTCATTGAAATAGGCACCAACATAGATACTCAGAGAGCTCCTGAACTAGGACAAAGACACCCTCAAAAATCCCTTGGTTCGCTAGAATTTTAACCAATAGAGCACTACAGGTAACTTGATTTTTAAGTTGTTCTAGTCTGATAAACATATGACTTTTTTCTTTTCCCTTTTAATTTTACTCTCATAATTTTTCTTATAAAATAAATATATTAATTATTTAAAGCTTCATGGCTGACATGGTTTTAAAGGAAATCGGATACTTCTAAATCCGGTCATTAGTAGGACAGGGAATAAAGTAAGAAAGGAATGAGGGAATTAAGGAGTTTAGTCTCTTCCATTAATTATGATAGGAAGGCTGGTACAAACACTAAAGGTAGTTCGAAATTCATTGGGTTGGGCTCAAATCAGTATCCATGAATTTAAAAATCCTATCCTGGAATGTGGGGCGTTTAAATAATTTTCGTAAGGGGGTTATTGTGAAAATTTTGCTTGAGGAGCGGAAGGGTGATGTTATTTGTTTACAGGAAACCAAATTGGACAGTACAAACTCTACCGTTGTGAAAAGTTTATGGGGCAGCCCATTTGTAGAATGGGCAGTTTTGGATGCAATTCACACTGCCCAGGGTATTTGGTTGGCATGGGATAGAAGGTTGTTTGAGACAGTTGATTTTTTTGTTGGTAGATTTTCTGTTTCTGTTTTGTTGAAGGGAGTGGTAGACGGTTTTGAATGGGTGTGTTCGGGGGTATACGGTCAATCTGATGACAGTGCTAGGAATGATATGTGGGTGGAACTTGATTCTATGAGATTGCGGTGGAGTTCAGCCTGGTGTTTGATTGGTGATTTTAACATCATCAGATATCTGGTAGAGAGGCTTGGCTGTAACTCTTTTAGCTCAGGCATGTTTAAATTCTCTGACTTTATTGAGAAACAAAATCTATTTGATCTGCCTTTGGAGGGAGGTGATTATACCTAGTTTCGTGATTCTAATAATTCTTCCTTGTCCAGAATTGATAGGGCTCTGATTTCTGCTGATTGGGAGGATCATTTTTTGGATGTGACACAAAATCTCTTCCTCAGGTGGTGTCAGATCATTGTCCTATTTTAGTGGAGGCAAGAGGTACATTGAGGGGGAAGAGTGCTTTTAAATTTGAAAATATGTGGCTGAAAGTGAAGGGTTTTGTGGATCGAGTACGACAATGGTGGAGGGCTTATCACTTTGTGGGGCCTCCAAGTTATGTTTTAGCTTGTAAATTGAAGGCTTTGAAAGGTGATTTGAAGCATTGGAATAAGCATGTGTTTGGGGACGTGGCTTTTAGGAAGAAATGTCTTTTGACTAAGTTGTTGGAGCTTGATATGAGAGAAGAGCTGCAAGTTTTGTCTCTAGAAGATAGATCTAGAAGAACTATGATCAAAGCTGGCATCAAGCATTTAGCTTCTTTGGAGGAAATTTTTTGGAAGCAAAAATCCAAGTCCTTGTTCATGAAAGAGGGGGATAATAATATTCAGTTTTTCCATAGGTTAGCTAACACTCATAGGCGAACCAATCAAATTAGGGAAGTGGAGGTTGAGGGTGTGCTTTATGCGGATGACAGGGAGGTTCAAGCTCAGGTGGTGGAATTTTATAAGAATCTATATCAAGAGCTTGAATCTTGGAGACCTACCATTGATGGCCTAGAGTTTGCTTGCTTGGATGAATCTAAGAGGCTATCTTTAGAGAGGGAGTTTGATAAGGAGGAGATTCTTGCAGTTTTAAAGGAAGCTAAAGGTGATAAGGCACCTAGGCCAAATGGTTTTACTATGGATTTTTTCCAAAAGTGTTGGAGTGTGGTAGAAGAAAATGTTATGGCTTTTTTTGTGGATTTTCATAGAACTTGCATCTTTGAAAAATCCCTTAATGCCACTTTCTTATGTCTGAAAGAAGACCAAATGCTATTAATATTAACGACTGTTGTCCTATTAGCCTCGTGGGTAGTTTGTATAAGATGCTATCAAAAGTGTTGGCACATAGGCTTTGTTGTGTTTTGGATAAACTTATTTCTAATTCTCAAAATTCTTTTGTTGGAGGGAGACAGATTCTTTATTCCATTCTCATTGCTAATGAATGTTTGGATAGTAGAATGAAGAGTGGAATTCCAGGTGTGATTGTCAAGTTGGATATTGAGAAGGCTTGTGATCACGTGAATTGGGATGCTTTGTTTTATCTCATGGAGAGGATGGGTTTTGGAGAGAAGTGGGGGAGGTGGATGACGTTTTGTGCTTCTATAGTCCGATTTTCAGTTCTTCTTAATGGCTCTCCAGTGGGTTTTTTTTATAGTACTTAGGGCCTTCGCCGAGGGGACTCTTTGTCTCCTCTTCATTTCCTGTTGGTGATGGAAGTTTTGAGTAAGCTGTTGAAAAGAACAGAAGAGGGAGGCTTTCTTAGGGGTTTTCAAGTGAATTCCCATTCTCATTCACAAGGAGGTTTGCATATTTCTCATCTTCTTTTTGCTGATGACACTATCCTTTTTTGTGATGCAACTAGGGAACAACTTTTATATATTTGGATGGTGATGATTTTCTTTGAGGCTATCACAGGCTTGAAAATTAATATTGGTAAGAGTGAGATTGTTCCAGTGGGGGTGGTAGAGAGTTTGGATACTCTAGCTGGTGTCTTAGGTTGCAATGTTGATAGGCCGCCCATGATTTACTTGGGTATGTCTCTTGGAGCTTATTTTAAGGATCCATCAATTTGGAATCCTATTATAGAAAAAATGGAGAAGAAGCTTTCTGGTTGGAAACATATAAATTTGTCAAAAGGAGGTAGATTTACTTTATTGAAAAGTACCCTTTCAAGCCTTCCCACCTATTTCTTATACTTGTTTACTATCCCTTTAGCTATGGCGGATAGATTAGAAAGGATCCAGAGAAATTTCCTATGGGGGAGTTCTGAGGAAGCTTTCAAATATCCACATGTTGCTTGGAATAAGGTGTGTTGGCCAGTTGAAGCAGGAGGTTTGGGGATAAGGAGGTTTGGTTTGTTTAATCAAGCCTCGCTTGGAAAATGGTTATGGCGTTTCGGAAGTGAAACCAATCATTTATGGCGTCAAGATATAGCTACCAAGTATGGGGAGTCTAGTGGAGGTTGGTGCACTAGAGTTAGTAGAGGTGCTCAAGGATGTGGAATGTGGAAGAATATTAGGAAATGTGCTAAGAGTTTCTTTGGTCATGTGTTGTATGTGGCGGAAGAGGGCCTTTGTATTCGATTCTAGTATGATCTTTGGTGTGGGCACATTCCCTTAAAGGATCTTCACCCTGATCTTTTCTCCCGTGCTATAGGTAAAGAAGCTTGGATTTCTAAGTTGATTGGTATTGCACCAGATGGTGGTAGTAGGAGTCGAAATATTCAATTTCACAGGGCTCCTGATGATTGGGAGGAGGAGATAGTGTTTGCTTTTTACAAGCTTATTTATTCCAAAATGCCTAGGGGAGAGGGGTTTAATAGTTTGTTTTGGAAGTTAACCCCAAATGGTGTTTTTGATGTGCGCTCTCTCTATAATTCCTTATCTGCTCCTCCTACCTTTCCTTCCTGTGGAAATGTATTTGGAATAGTAAGGTACCTAAAAGAGTGTCTTTCTTTTTATGGACTGCAGCTCGAGATGGTATTCTTACTATTGACAACCTTGTAAAAAGAAACTTGTCTTTGGTTAATTGGTGTTGCTTGCGTCGTTGTGATGGAGAAACAGTGGATCATCTTTTACTTCATTGCAAGTTCGCACACGCCTTATAAAGTGAAGTGTTTTTGATGTTTGGTTTGTAGTGGGTGATGCCAAGGACGGTTGTTTCTCTTCTTTTTGCATGGGAGAATTATTTGGGGTTACACTCTTCTTCGGTCTGGAATATGGTTCCAACCTGTTTGATGTGGCTAAATTGGAGGGAACGAAATACTTGCACTTCTGAGGATGTTGAGAAATTTGCTGATTTTTTGAAGTCTTTGCTAGTTGGGACTTTGTTTGGGTAGTCTCGTATTTGGGGTTTTACACAATGTATTTCCATTTCTGATTTCGTGCATTCTATTTCTGTTTGATTTGTTTGTATTTGTTTCTAGTACTTTCTGTTTATCATCATGAACATGACGTACTTTTTTTAATGAAAATATCTATTACCTATCAAAAAAAAAAAAAAAAAGTTTAGCTGTCATAAAATTTTCAACTTTCCTTCTGCCACAATCCTGCTGTAATTGATAATTTGCAGTAGTTGATGTCATAAAAATAAATTCATTGATCAATTCTATATCCTTTGACCATAATTCTTCTTGTTTTTTCTTTGTTCCATTTAATGAGTTTGGTAAATTATAAAAACTTGGACCTTCCACATGATGTTCTATCCTTGACATATCAGCAACAACAATTGATCAAGATGAGTTGAATGTTCAAAAGATCCTATCTGCAGAGAGTAAAGGTCTGCCGGTTTGCACCGAAGATAATATACTATTGTCAGTTTATCATTTGTAATGCATCATTAGCATATCCTCCCTCAAACCTACATTCCACTTGCAGGGTTTTCATTTGCATGAACTTCAGCACAATTGGGGAACATTCTCTGGCTTTTCATAAAATGATTTCATAAGAATAAAAGCTTGATTGAAATATAATAAATATCACTTACTGGTCAAAAAGGAAAACGAAAAAGAAAATAATCCCCTGATTTACTAAAACCATTTTCTTTCAAAATGTGTTATCTCTTTACAACAAGACCAATAATGTCTGTTTGGGAATCCCAGGATAGGTCAAAGGGCAATATGGAAGAGTTAATTGAATAAGTATGCCCTAGAATGAAGACAAATTGTACTTCTTGTTTCATCTTGTCTATTGATAAACCTAAATGAGTTTTATGAGCATAAAATTGCTGATATGGACCTTCATCTCGTTTCTTTTCTGCCATACATTTATGCTTTAACCCAAATTACTCATTTCCTAAGCATATCTGATACATTAACTGAAGGAGCATTGTTGACACTGAATGCCAACCTTCAAATTGTGTAGGTAAAGGAGATACTAGTGGGAAAGAGCAAATAAGCTTGATCGGTTGTGAGCACACAAGAAATTCAGTGCATAACCCCAGAATTTTGTTTTATTCTCATTGATTTCAAGTTTTGGATGCTTGAGGGATGAGTACTACAATACGGGTTTTCAAAAAGAAAGCCTCATTTGATGAAGCTTCTAGGATGGGGTTCGAGCCACAAATCCAGAAGTAATTTGAATCTCATGAAAACAGAATCAAAACCCCACCCCGCCCTCTGCTCACATGCTCTCCAGGGAGCCACCAAAAAATAAATCTGTATCAATGATGTCTGATGGCCGAGTGTTTGACCCAAGATTGTCCAATTGCACGTCAAAGCATATCAATCTAGCCCAAGATTGTCCAATTGCACGTCAAAACATATCAGTCTGGCAAAAATTAAGCCATGTCTACAACTTCCCTGGTTTTTCATAAGCCATTTGATACATCAAGGGTCCGTTTAATATTCACTTATTTTGCTGAAACTGAAAAAATTTTGCTGAAAATACTATAAATAAAGGTAAAACATAAGTGATTGAAATCTCATGAAAATAGAATCGAAACCCCACCCCGACCTCTGCTCACATGCTCTCCAAGGAGCCACCAAAAAATAAATTTGTATCAATGATGTCTGACGGCCGAGTGTTTGACCCAAGATTGTCCAATTGCACCTCAAAGCATATCAGTCTAGCCCAAGATTGTCCAATTGCACATCAAAGCATATCAGTCTAGCAAAAATTGAGCCATGTCTATAGCTTCCCTGGTATTTCATAAGCCATTTGATACATCAAGGGCCTATTTGAGATTTGTTTATTTTGCTAAAATTGAAGGAAAAAAAAATTGCTGAAAATACCATAGATAAAGGTAAAAGTTAACTGAAATAGTACAGTAAAACCTATGAATAGTACCAAAAAGTGTAGTAAAACTCATAAATAGTAGCAAAAATAAGTTATATAGTAAAATACGTGTTAAGGACTCTGTGCGGACCAGTCGAGAGCTTATTGGGCTAGACTCTCGCTTGGGCTCAATTTATTTGTGACGTGGGTTTTGTGTTTCCTACAATGGGATGCTCAACACCCTGAGGCCCAATTTTCTCTCTTACTTCTCGGCTAATTCATTCTCCCCTGATGAATGTCCTCTCCCTCTCTCTCTCTCTCTTTTGTTCCCTCTTTTTTTCCATCCCCCTCTTCTTCATAGCCCTCTCGTATTTATAGCCCCCATTGGGTGGAGGGATTATGATTGCTCTGGATGATAATGGAAAAGAGGATCCAATATCGTCGTTGTTAAGTGGGAATTAGGTAGTTAAGTGGCAATAGTGGCATTGGAACTTGCTCATCGTTGCTGTAGTATGTACGGCAACGACTTCACGGGTGATTGGCCGGCCAAGTTGAACACCATGCTCCCCCGTGAACAAATACTCGCGGGAATGTTTACTATTGAAATAAGGACGGTCAAAACAGCCAACCGTGCGAGAATGAAAGAATTCGTGGGCAACAGAGTTCTTGCCAATTATGTCAAAACCCATCTTTAGGGGTCCAATGATGTCTGGCCCAGCCCGGATTAAGGTGGACTGATCGGGCTCATGGGCCGCGCAGCGAAACGTTATACTTGAGGCCCAGTAAAGGATTGGGCCCTGACCGTACAGACTCTTTTTTCGGCCTACGTGGTACTACTTCATAGGCAACCCATGCCACATCAACATATTATTGATTTTTTGGAAAAATCTATTTAAACCCTAAAATAAGCTCATGTTTCATTCAACTACATGGATTAGGCCCGCATGGCTCGCGAGATCCTTATTTCAAGAGGTGGATGCATGGCCCATATTACCTCTCTTACACTCATGGCAAGCAGCTTCTTCAACAAGAGCCCATATTTACACGAAATGACAACAAAACCTGAGGTACGTCATTTCATCTTCGGCTTATGATCCAAGCTCATAAGTCCCTTTGGGGAAACTTTGGGAGTCGAGGTTTGGAGGGCCAAGACGTATGTTCAGTAAAGCTCCAGCGATTTAAAGTTGATAAAAGAAACATGTTGCTTGGCGTGTCTTCTTCAACTCCCTGAACTCTGACGAGTCCGTGTGTAGTGGGTAACATATAGTAAGCATTTCTTATCACATAGCACTTAAAATGATATGATTCCACATTACTCTTTTTCTAAAGCTTAATGTTCATCATGTGATAAATGCTGAATATCCCTAGCCATCTAACTGCTAGAAAAATAACTATTCATTCAATCCCCAACTGCTGCTATACAAATTTAGAAACTTCATTATATTATTTTACCTAAATCTCATTACTACTTTCAGCTAACCTCCAACTCAAACACATGGCCTAATCTGATTGGCTATCTTTTATCTCTCTCTATACACAAAATATTCATGATATTTTTGATACCCAACTGCTGTCTGCCACAATCTGAACGTATATTTCTCTGCCAGCTGCCAGAACAGAGCATCAAATACTCTTTTTGCCCACCAAGATTATGTCACAACACAATGAGACCTTGACTAAATCTCTAAAGCTTCATTAACCTTCAACCAATCCTTCTATTACTTGCTAGAAATGTGTTGTAATGGAACCTTGAACCAAATCACAAACACCCAAGAAAGGAAACATTTCCAGCTAAATCCCAGCAGTGCATTCAGCACTTGACACCTGGCTGGAAGTGATATTATCAGTCATTTAATGCTGAAATCCCAGCAGCCAACTACTATACCAAAAATAGCAAGATGCCCTTCAAAGAGATCTTACCATTTTTCAGCCAAATCCAAGAAATAAATGCTGAATGACCTCTCCAGCAGTCAGAAATCACCCAGCTGACCTCATTTGCTTCTGCTCAAAGCAAACAGCTTTCTTGTGACAGCTATCACAGCTTTTCCTGACAGCTGGAACAGCTTTCTGTCATAGCTTTTCCTGACAGCTGGGACAGTTTTTGTCACAGCTTTTTCTGTCATAGCTTTTCTGTCACAGCTGACCCAGCAGCCTGGGCATTACATTTTTTTCCTCATTTAGCTAAAATCAAAACCAACTAAAGAAACTATCTTTCTCTTGCTAAAATACTTTCCTTTTCTGCTACTCTTTCCCCAGCAGCTCTTACCCGAAATAGCAAGAATACCTTAAAGCAAAACATACCATTTTTGGACCAAATCTTAAAATGGATTCTCTGAAGATTTATTGCTATTTAGGACAGATTTTGGCTGAGATTCTTTGCTAAAATACCCCCTAAAACTCAACTTTAAAGGGACCCTTCATGAACACCTTAAGGGAACAACAATAGAGAACCAATGGAGGAACAACTCTCTCATCACCTTATCTATTCTCTCTAAGCTCTAAATGGAGTTCTAAACTCCTGAGTTTTTAGTTTCAAAATGAGGAACAAAGCTCTCCAGCCCTTAGCTCACAAATACTCTTCATAAGCCTTCATACACCCTTTAACAGAAAATCCCAGCAGCTTTGCTAAACACACCACAACTCTTCTAAGCTCCATTCTCATACTCTTTCACTCTGAAATTCTACTGTATTGCTGCCCCAAAACACATCTCTATACTCTTTTCTTGCAAAATCTTTCCTCTTGGAAAGTAGTCTCTATTACTCTTCCAGCAGAAAATTTCAGCAACATTACTAAACACACTACAGCACTATTACCTCTCTTATACTCATTCTCTCACTCTCTATATTCAGAAAATACACCTATCTTACTGCTCCTATCTCCAAATACCTAAATTCATCTCCATGCTCTTATCTTACAAAATCTTTCCTCTTGGAAAGCAATCTATACAACTTTTCTAGCTGTTATAATCTCATATGTTTACTATCTTTAACCTCCATATCTCACATACTATCATATATCATACATACTACAAACACTACATCCTACAAAACATCTATATCTTTCACCATCTCTACATTTCTCAAGAGATGTCAAACATTCATACTAAAAGTCCTTCTCATAGAAGGCATAAATTTCTAATGTTAAAGCCCTTCTCTTAGAAGGCACCAAAATCTCATATCAAAACATTTTTCTTAGAAGGCACAACTACTTCTTACAAAAGCCCTTCTCTTAGAAGGCACAACTAGTTCTTGCATAAAGCCCTTCCCTTAGAAAGCACAGATACTCCATACAAAAGCCCTTCTCATGGAAGGCAACACTATTTACAACTTTACAACAACTAAAAGAGCATTGTCAAGGGGAAAAGTCATTTAAGTGCATGATAAGAGGAGCAAGCTTAACCAACCCCTACACACAGCTGGGCATACTCTCTCTCCCTCCAGTTGCACCCATTTTTCCCCCTTAATCTTGAACCTATCATGGCAAACTGCCGCTCTACCGCTGGGGTCACTCTGCTAGGATATTATCAACTCACAGAAGCTATACCGCTGGGACTGCAAACCATCAAAGATAAGTGACTTCGCTTCTATATCTTTAAATTTACTTCATCGAATACATGATTATTTCACATTTAAATACATATTACTCCATTTTAACTACTATTACAACTATTAACCAAAGCTTAAACTCTTTTAAATGCATGATAGGAGGAGCAAACTTAACCAGCCTCTACCGTTGGCATTCTGCTGAGATCCAGTCAGCTCACTGATGCTACACAGCTGGGCTATAAATCATACAATGATAAATGACTTTGCTTCCATATCCTTAAGTTTACGTCATTAAGTACATGATTACTTTACCCTAAATAAATACTACTTTATTTCAACTGTCATTACAACTACTAATCAAAGCTATCATACCAAATGCATATTACATATTTATTCGACCATTATCGTGATTCTTAGACTTTGGTTTTAATGGCTTGGTAGGCTTAAAAGTACGCCGGTAACCGTTGGACCACATGGCCCAATGTTGAGTTCCAAACGCAACTCCCCAAAAAAAATCCAGGCCTAATAAGGTCACCCCTTTAAAGGACCACACGTGGCTGGGCAACCGAAAAAAGCCCCCGAACAATAAGTTAACAAAAATAATTTTTGTCACACCAAATAGATTGGATTGATGTTATCAGCACGTTTGACTTAATTGCAATAGTAAACATTTAAAAGTTATTTTATATTTATATTGTCATTCCCATACCATACCATCCCATCAACATATCATATTTCGTTCTCAATATATGCAAATGTAAATCAGGTAACGTTGGTAAACCACCCGATGTAAGATGAAATTGGGCTTATGATCAAAGAATTCAAACTGGTTATGAAACAAGCAGAAAGCCAACCCCATAAATAGCAGTAGCTCTAAAAATTCAAGGTTACAAATCCTGATATAAATAATGTAATTGCCATTGTTCCCAATCATAGCATGATGAGTTTCCGGCCTTTTAAAATGCATGAAAAGCCAAATTATTAAATTGATTTCCTTGAATTAGATCGTTGGGGGGGAAAAACAAACTTGCGGTATAATATAATTAGGTGTTGTAATTTGATATAATCTGTAATTAAGACAAGCTCCCAGGTATAAATACTCATAAACAAAATTTATTTTAGACATACAAAACTGCCCAGACTACAAAAAGTGATATCCCTCCGCACAAAAACCTATGACTAACTAGCAGGAAGCTGGCCGGCAATCTCACCCTAGGTTGCTGGACAGAGTTCATGCGTATCACCCTTGGCATCTGAGACCTGCTTGAATTTCTCACCCCCTTCCAGCTTGTCTGTGTCACCCCTTAACTCGTTCTCACTGAAGAGATCCCTTTGAACAGGGACAGACATTTGCTGCTGGGAGGAAATAACATTTGCAATAGCTCTGAAAGCTGCTGCAGATGCCTGACTGCTACCCACTTCATCTTGGTCAGCACCAAAAACATTGGGTTCATCTGACGACTTGTCTTCCTGTCGTGGAGGGGGCACAAAAAAGGGTATTTTACCCCTCTGCCAGTCATGGAGGACCATCTTTGCTGCAGTCATCAAGTCAGGTTCACCACCCTAGACAGCCCATTTGTAACATAGTAGTGTCAATAATGAAGCACAACTGTTAATTTCAAAAAGCAAAAGTAAAAACATCAAGAGCCAAGTTGCCATTAATGGATTGGTGTTGTACATATAAATCTAATGGCACATATGCTAACCATTCAACGTTCAACAGCGTCAGAGTTATGGACACTTGTTTTATGTCTCTTGGAGGTAAGTTGGGTGATGCTGAGTTCAGTGATTGCTCACTTAACATGCTGGAAAGGGGTAAGCATGATAGTAAAGAGGCTTGGGAGTCAATTTTTCTGTGCTTAATGAGTAACACTGTATAGGCGTAGTTTTGAGGGAAAGGACATGGCACATCTGAAGCTTTTGTTCCTCATCTGAGTGGATGTTGACTTCCACCTCTTTTACCACCTAAAACCTTGTTGACTCCCAAGCTGATATGAAGTTTTTTTCAATACTACTGTAATTTTTTTTGTTTCTCTTTTTGGCTCTTCCTTTGCATACTTCCCATGTACTAGGGTTGTGCCCCTTCCTGTTCTTTTTTAATGAAATTACTTATATAAAAAAAAAAGAACCTCAAAGACGCGTATGAAAAGGCACTAGTCTTCTAATCTTGTTAAAAATCATATCAAGCTGAATTGAAGAATAATTGCAAGCATTCGACAAAAGTGGTATCCTAACATCACCATTAAGCATTATAGCTAATATAAGTACCTTACTTATCAAAAATAATATATATATATATATATATATAATTGTACCTTCAAAAGCTTTCCTGTCAATTTGCATAGCTGAACTAGAAAGTCATTATCATCATTCCTGAGATCACCACCAAACAAATAATTAGCATTCTACAAACAATGTTGTATATTTCTCTTAAAAAAACGAAAAGAAAAACAGTGCAAATAAAGGAATTAAGAGTCTCATACAGAAGCCTAGACAAAGCAAGCAAACAAAATAATACACATGCTATAAAATCCTAGAAAAAAAACCAAGGAAAATGTTAAACTGCACCCTTTTTTGTATTTACTTATTGTCAAATTCACTAAAGCCTGACTCAAGATAACTATTACCTGAAATCCATTGATGGCAATCAGTGATAATGATCCATGTGACTTTTATATCTAATATCCAATATTTAGTATTTTTAACACCAAGAAGACCCAAGAAATGACAGTGTATAATATAAAAAGCAAGAGTGAATTCTGATGTTGTGAAGTTTTAGAACTTTGCTCATAGCCGCAGTTTTAACACCAACGAAAGCCCAGCACATTCAAGGTGGAAAGAGACCACTTGACAATGAGCTCTAGCCCAACTGGCACCTCCTCCCCTATGAGTGCTACATGAAGGGAGAGATCTTGGGTTCAAGACTCACCAAAAATATAAGTGCAAAAAGACCTCTTTCCAAGAGATACTTGGAAAGGCAGGATGCTCTAGAATGTCTTGTTAGAATCATGACATGATATTTTATTAAAATTAAAACTATAGAAGAGAGAGACGCACCAATCTTTTATCTTATATGCTCTTTCCAAGTGCTCCTTCTTCACACGTTTCAAAACTTCTCCAATGTGTTCAGAAGCATCCTGCAGGTTTGTGACACGTACCTGGAAACAGGGGCAAAGTCCTTATTAAAAACAATATAAATGACTCATAAAATACCAATTTGCTTAATAAAAACACACAAGCATTAATATGAAATAGAAAGAGAGAGACAATGGAGTTCTCTACAGATTCAATAAAAAAAAGAGGCAAGATAGCAATCATTAGGGTGAAGGACCTTATATAACACAGCAAAATCCAAATAGGCTAGCCCCAAGTATAATATGCAACAATAAGGTAAGATTATTACTAACATGATGACCGAATTCTCATAGATCAAGTAAAACAGATACATCATCTAAAAATAAAAATTAAAATTAATACAAAAACTTCAAACATATAAACCACAAATAAAAATAAAAGGCACACCAAAACATGGCAAGATAGCAGTCATTAGGGAGAAGGGCCTTATATAACAAAGCAAGATCCAAATAGGCTAGCCCCATAAATAATATGGAACAATAAGGTAAGATTAATTTACTAACATGATGACCGAATTCTCAGTCAAGTAAAACAGATACATCATTTCAAAAAAAAAAGTAATAAAAAAACTTCAAACATATAAACCACAAATAAAAATAAAAATGAAAGGCACAACAAAACATGTATAAAAGCAAACTAGTTTTAGAAATGTTTGTGGAATTGTTATACAAGACTAATACCAAATAAATAGGATGAATAACTATTGAAATATATATGGGGAAGATGTTTATTATAGTTGCATGAGCTTATATCAGCTTCTATGCCTAAGATAAACTAAATTAACCCTGAACAGTTTCAAATCTACCTCAAGACAGTTTGAACATGATGCCCAATCACATGGCAAATACAATACAGGTTTGACCACAACTTTACTGCATAATGTAACTCAATCATGATGATATTGCTTCAATGGCTCATTCATGTATTCTACAGTTTAGAAACCAAAGGCATAGTAGAGAACAAATAAGGATAATTATAACAATAGCATCAGCAAATCAATGTTTCGAAATTGGTTAAAATTTATCATGGAAGCACATAATTAGAACATACCACGCCCTTCAGTACAACATCTGTTTCAGAGTCACTGCTCTTATAAACAACTCCAGGGCTGTCAATCAAATGGATCCTATTTGTGAGGGTAATATACTTCCACACTTTAGTCTCACCAGGAATAGGAGCAACATTGCAAACCTTTGAAGAAGAACACAAGTATGTCAGTAAACCAAACCATTAGCACAACCTTGTCTCATAAAAGCAATAGATCACAAACATCATTAAATCAAAGTCCTTTTTTTTCCTCGTATCAGTAAACTTGATGCTCTCTCTCTTGACCAGATAAATTGGACTCTCTTGTTTTATGGATAACAAATATTGAACTTGGCTTTCCTCAAGAAGGAACACAAGGATATAAATCCTAAGAATGGGACTCTTTACCAATGTCCTTTGTTGGCAAGCTTCTTGGTATTGACAGTAATGGTGAAACGTGTATGCAATGTGTAATTTGAAGCATCCAAAGAAATATTCTTGCAATGTAAGATCAAGATTTAATCAAAGAAGACACTACCAGAATTGCATAGATTTTACATGACAAAATAACTTGTGCTGACCAACAACAAAAAAGATAATTCATAGCTTTAAACCACCATCACAAAATGCACAAAGCTTATTGCAGGAATTTGATTATGCTTTCTTGTTTTGGCCTCCCAAAACATAGCTCCACACTCATGCATGTGTTTCAGGCAGTAGGTTGAGCTACAGCCCGGCAGAATGCCACCGCAAGCACACAGTAGGGAGGTTGAGGATGTTGCACGACAAGCTACATATCTCAATTCTAAATAACATGTTCATATCCTAACATTATGGGGCATTCAAAGTCTACTACAGCATAACCAGAACAAATCACAAATAAATCCAAAAAATTTTGGAAAGTAAAATGAGTCCAAATAAAGGTAACCAAATTGTTTAAGTTCTATTTTATAATTCAATGATCAAACTACTATAATATATCAAATATAACATTTAGAGAAATAAGCATATGAATTGTTCCTTGTTTATACAAACAGGCCTTGTAAATATGATTATGCGTGTGCCCGCACACCCTTAAATTAAATTAGCAGCTGTAGAAGAATAACACGTTATAGGCAGCAAAGGAGAAGAGAAATATTACATTCTTTGTGCGAAGTGTATTGATAACCGACGACTTTCCAACATTGGGATACCCAACAAATCCGACAGATATGGATTGCTTGTCACTTTTTATGCGAGCAAATTGTCTCAATACTGACAGAAGAGAACCCTGAGTCCAAGAAAGTTATAAATTTGAAAAAGAACATATTAGAACAGCTTTTTAAGCTAAATTACACTAAGAGCTACACATATACAATGTGCCATTTATATATTCAGTGAATCCTAAACTTTGAGTATAAGGTCTTTCCATATTAATCATGTTAAGTGTCCGTTTGGAAATTAACTTATTTAGCTGAAACTAAAAACTTTTTGCTAAAAGTACTGTAGATTAAAGTAAAAACTAGCTGAAACAGTACAATAAGACCCATAAATAGTACCAAAAAGTGTAGTGAAACCCATGAATAATACCAAAAATAAGTTAAATGGTAAAATAAACTAGTTTTTTAAGCCATTGCCAAACGCAACCTAACAGTTCCTTTGGACGTGGCTTGAAAATAAAGGAAGGAAATGAAAAGAAAAAAAAAAGCGTGTGTGTGTGTGTATTTGGCCATAACATTATATGTCTACATTGTAGGATAATTGTTGGTCATATCATTTGGCCAAACTAATTGAATCGAATTGAGTTTTTTTTTTTTTTTTAACTCCCTCCATCCCATTTTATTAGGCCTGTTTAGAAAATCCAACTTTTTAAAAGAATATCATTTAATGTGTTGTCTTTTACATAAAAGGTAACATTTTCCAAAACTACGCTCCCTAATTTAAACTTTAGTGAAAGAAGGGCATTGACATTTTAAATAACGTGTAAAAGTATGTTAGGAAATTTATTTATTGATAGTAATAGAGGCCTAAAAATTAAGGACAAGGGGAGTATGAGTTAGGACCCAAGGGGAGGGGGGTAAATGAAATTTCAAAATAGTGACATTTGCTTCATGAGATGTATGTAATATAGTAGAGCGTATAAAAGAGGAGGTAATATTATAGGAAACATCTGGAATTTGTAATAATAATAAGTTCTGCAAAGCATACTACACATTGTTAGATGTCAAGAAGTTAGCAGTTATCACGACCACAAAGTTACATGAGCCAATAAGGGTACCTTGCCAAATGACTTTTTGATGCTTGCATGGAATGCTAGAGTTGGATATTCCTTCGATAACACTCTAAGCCATCCTTTTGTAGCCCAAGCAGGAATAAGATCACACTGAGAAAACCGAACATTAGAATGTTCAAGCAGCAGGAGGGAACATAAAGGAATAAGGAAATCCTTATCATCTCACCAAACTCATGATGTATAAAACGCAACAAACCTTGTTTAACAAAAAAATCAAGTTTTTATGCTTGCAATGCTCTTTCAAATGCTTCTCTAGATGGTAACATCTCGTACCTAGTGGGTCCCTCCCATCCAAAACCTGCAATGCATAAGAACAAATTGAAAGGAACAAAAGAAATTAGGAAGGGAAAGGGGAATGCTCAATCAAGCAAAATGTGTCCTACCAGCAGTATTTTGGCATGAAAAGGCATGGCAAGCAAGCATAAGACAAAATAAATCACAAAAAAAAAAAAAACCCCTAAATTAGAACATTTGATAATTCCAACCATAGTAGTCAAAATGTAAATCATATCATGAATTGATTATTTATTTTTCTGTATCGTGTATCATAAGATACACAAACACTAATAAATTTTATACAAAAATTACAGATATACATAAATAAATAAAAAGATGATATTCATTATAAATTCAGATTATATTCAACTAATTACTAATTTAATATCAGTTTATGTAATAATATTTAATAAGCTGACTAAATAAATCAAATTAACATGTGTATAATATACATAATCAAATTGACTAAACTCAAAAATGATAACACATGACAAATAACCCAAGATAATAATTTATTTTCATCATATTCTTCACTTTGCCTAATCAAATTCATCTACATCAGTATTATCATCATGTTCATCATTTTGCAAATTTATTTCTTCATTGAAATTTTATTTATCATCATCAACTCTCTTTTTTTTTTTTTAATAATTTTTTTTTTTAATATTTCTTCTTAACATACTAACTTCTTCGACTTATAATAACAATGAAAAAAATAAAAAAATCATTATATTGTCAATTAATACCTTATTCATAGTATAGAAAGAAATTTGCAAATATGAAAGTAAAGTGTAAGTGTGTAGTCCAAATTTTGTACGAGAAAGAGAAAAAAACAAAACAAAACAAAAACAAAAACAAAAACAAAACAAAAACAAAAACAAAAACAAAAAACAAACAGACGAACAAACTTATGATAAATTAAATAACCTAATAATTTTGTGTTTAAAACAAATCTAACAACTTGTTGGATTCAAATAAAAGCACAAATTTTAACCAAAAAACCCCATTTTAAAGAACATGTCTATGTATCGTACAATTCATGAGCACTTACCATACACCCTTAAAATACGGAACTTTTTATAAACAATATGATACTTATTGTACAATACATATCGCATATCGTACGATAATAACAACTATGATTCCAACCACCCATGTAACAAGCTCCTTAAAAAACATTGCCGCTGATAATTAACCATCCAAAATAATGCCTAGGAGTACAAAGCGAGCAATACCCTAAAAATAGAACAAGAATCAAAGCAGCTTGCCTAGAAGGTGAAATTTTATACATTACTTTGTTTTTTATAAGAAAATAAAGTTAATAGTGTGTAGGCACCAATAGACGCAAACTGCTGGAAATCAAAGCAGCTTGCCTGGAAGGTGACCCTTTAATAGTTGATTTTTGAGAAGGGCCTCTTAAAAAGGCTAAATCCTATGCCATTTCCCTCTTCTCTCCCTTCTCTTTAAACCCCCCCCCCCAACAACACAAAATAAATTTATAAAAATAAAAGAAATAAATAAAACCCTAGAAAAATATAATCTGTGAAGTTCAGTAAGCAGATTAGTCAACACTCTCAGCCTTTTTTTTTATCGGTACCTTCTCTCAGCCATTTGATATGGAAACAGATGCTTGGGCAATTCAAGATCAAGGGCACTGATCAAACTTCTCAACCTTCCCTTGGTACATGTAGCCTCACCCAATAAATCAATATCAAGATTGCAAAGGGCTAAAAATTAAAAATTAAAAAAGCTAACAAAATATAAAAGAGTGCCTATGATAATTGAGAGAAAGAAACAAGACAGATATAAATTTTTTTTTTTTTTTGATAAGTAAGAAAAAAAAAACAAGACAGATAGAAATAGATTTATACATTTCAACCAATCAACAAAGAAACACCAACCTGGACAACCACATCAGAAGAGTCTACTACTTTATAGAGCTCACCCCATATACGCTTACTTTGACCCTTTTCAAACATTGTATGCCGAACCAGGTCCCGAAGTCCATCTTCTTCATTTCCTTCAGCAGAGGCATTAGTAACATGCTTCTGCTCAAAGGCATCTAAGTAATCAATAAAAATAAATTAAATAAATAAAAGTTTTAAATTCATAATATACTGAGCTATCACATGAAACTGCAAACACATAATGCTTTTTTCACATTTTAATCATGGCCCAGTCCAAAGAGGCCAACCAACTAAATGGAAAGAAGACCTAGAAGAGGGAGAAAGAGAGGAGAGAGGAGGGAAGAACATTCATGTACCCTGAGAACCATCAGCTTTTTTAACCAAGGAATCATAATCTGCTGCCATGAGCTTTGGACGCTTCCTCTTTGACTTAGGCCCGAATGTATTCTCAAATGGCTGAGTGTCAAGAAGATGAACTCTGGCTTGCTTCACAGATATATAAAGCCCTCAATTAGCAAATGAAAATACATAATACTTTCAACAATCTAAAACTCTGACTACAAAACTTGCTTGAATGGTAAAACGTGTTACTATTTCCACTAATAATTCACAAGATTTAGCATTTATCATGACTGCATGAATCAAAACCAACTAAATCTTGTAAACCAAATTGTTCAATTTTTTTTATAGGTAAAAGTGTAAAACCAAATTGATCAATGGTATGCACTGCCAAATTGATTTTGATCAGTCTCCTTTTAGCAGTGACTATAGATATTTCCATTGCATACTTCCCATGTACTAGGGCAGAGCAGGTTTTTTTTTTCTTTTTCAATTGAATATTAATATTACTTATCAAAAACGCTGTGACTATAGATATTTCCAAGGCGTGGAAGATAAATATGTGACACCAAACACAATGGAACAAACAACTATAGTTCAGCTAAAAATGGTATAAGTGATTTCCCTTCTTTTTTTTTGTGTACCAGGTGTAAATAATTTTATGTTCCTCCACAAAGTGGAACAGAAAGCTAAAATATAGAGAGCTCAATACCTTTTGGTGATCGTTTACGAGGGACCAGGGAACACTCTTCGAATTTACTATGACATGGTAGCCACTAGACATATGGTTTTGAATCTCTTCACGGCAGACTTCAAGTTTTTTCTGATCCACCACACGAGTATTCCCTGCAAATTCAGCCAAAAATTTTAATGAGAATTGCAAGTTTGTTAATTGTCCCCAAATTAGAGATTAAGTGATAATCACTGTGTAAATAAAAATAGCTATAGCAAATACTTCTGCTAACTTTGATCTCTTTTCTTTTCAACATTACTTACATAATGTTAACATAATACCTACAATGTATGATATTATTTCTTTGAACCATAAATGCAGTATAGCTTTGCAGGGAAAAAGCTCTCCTCGTCACACAAGGCCAACAATGATGGACAAAAGAAATGAAAAGATAAGACCACCCCCCCCCCCAACACTAAATAGGGCCTCTTTCGCTCCTTTTACAGCCTCGTGGATCAACAAAAGAAACAAATTTACACCTCATTAAAACTCTAAAACTAACCTAGATCTTAACACACAGAATTTCCATCAAAAACCAAAACTTCTTACTACAATTCCTTGGTTTCTAAGCAATACTTACTTTGAGTTACTAAAACGAATTCTAAAGCCGGAAAAAACTCAATACAATCTATAAGCAGAAACTAAACCCTAATTATTTCAATTCAATTGGAGCAGGAAAAGCACTAACACTAACCTAAAATGAATCTCTTAACTACAACTCCTTCGTTTCTAAGCAATACTTACTTTGAATTTCTAACACGGAAACTTTTCAATACAATCAATATAAGCAGAAACCAAACCCTAATTACATCAATTCAAAGCATACGATATGATATGCAATTCAAATTGGGGATATTTACCAAACCACTGGCGGTTGGGTTGGATTCGAGTGTCGGGCAACTCTTTGGATTGGAGGTCGTGCTTGAGGATCTTGCCGCCGCTGTTACGCTTGGGCCTGGTGTTGTACATCTTGAGGCGGCGCACGGTGGCGGCGCTACGCTTCGACCCATTCTTCCCGCCGTCGCTACGGTTGGCGTCCAGCGAGTGCTTCGGCTTTCCAGACACGTTCACCTTCTTCTCCTTCTGCTTCGCCATTTTAGGGATTAGCAGCTAAAAGCTGCGGTCTAGGGTTTAAGAAGAGGAGAGAGGAGAGTCGATGCCTCGAAAAGAAGGAAAAATATAGATGGATGGAGCTTTAAAATATATGATCTGGTTCTCAGCTTTTAGGTTATTGCATTTTGGTACTAAACAAAATTTAAATTTGTGGCAACGTAATCGTGCTCTTCTTTTTTAAACACGGTTCGATGCGGTCCTAGTCATTTTTCTCGCTAAAAAACAACTGTTGAGCTATGCTAGCATAGGGTTACAAAAATTGTCACAACTTTGAAATATCAATTTTTTATGGACAAAGTGTTTGGTTACAAACTTGATTGAGAGAGAGTAGAGTAGATTTAGTTTATTTTTAGTCAACTCTACTCTACTCTACTCCTCTTTACTCTTCCTCATTTTTCCCTCCATTCAAACAGGCCATAAGCCTAATACAACTTCCTTTTAAAAACATCACATTGTTACATATTTTGAAAATTCAATAGTTGGATTGCATATTATTTATGCTTTTAAAACATATGTTAATTTTTTTACCAATCGGATGTTATTTACTATATGATCTGATGGGAATTTGGATTACGTTTAGTTTGTCCATGACCAAATTGCGTCTAGAACATTTTGTAAAGAAGGAAGTCCAACAAAAACACCACAAACATGAATAAGGTATGTCCAGCAAAAGGTGATCGTCCAAATCAAAATGATCGCCATGGTGCAAAGGCATGGATGACTAAACAACACTTAGCTAATTTCAAAAGAACTTTCTAAGGGTTCAATATAATCAAACCACGATCTGTCATTCCAGAACGTAGGGAGGAATCCCCAAAATCCACTCCATTAACTTCACACATCTCCCATGATGATAGTGGATCCGAACAAGTAGACCAACTCCTAACTCTCTATAAAAGGATCGAGTCTCATTCAACCAAGGTAAGTTCTACTATTCATTAATTCACCACTCTTGTGTTCTAGAGAGAAAACTGATTTAACTGTAGGAGGGTCCTTGGCCGGTTCACACTAGTCACCCTTGACAGTCATTTTTTCTCTTCAAGTCATCACCATAGCCCAAAGCATTCAGCCTACTGATTTTTATATATCAGTATAATTCATAAACTTATTTTTTATGCATAATTTTAGACTATAAAAACTTGCAATTTAAATAATTGATTCATGACATAGCTATTGAAATTTTGCAAACGTGAATTTGTCAAAATTCTCATTCAATAAAAAAATGTTGAGTGAAGTCGTAATCTTAAGTTACAACCAAGTTTGTAACTAAATTTTTTCCATCCCTCATAAGTCTAAATAAAATTATTAAATATTATAAAAAATGTTATGACGGTTTGTTGTGTCCCTAAAATTTCTCAAAAACTATTGATATAGTTAATAAATGTTGGAAATATTTTAGTGAATAAACAAGTTTTGATACATAAATAATATCCCAAATAATTAGCAATAACATAAAATAAAATAAAAGAGTTTAGAACAATCTCACAATGCTATAGAATCACGCTGCAAAAGCTCTATCCTTAAAGATTGATTTGTGCCACCCGAAATAAAACTCGGTGTGACTGGTTCTCTTGGCCAAACAACCCCCCAAGATTAGACTATAGCGTCAACCTTCGTGATGGACGCACTTCCACTCACAAAGTCCACTCACGAAGGTTCAAGAACAACCATCTATTGTCTTTCCTTAAAACAAATATAAATTGTAGAAAAATATGTGGGAGAGACATATAATAGGATTGTGTATATTTAAATATAGAGTAGTAAAAAAAACTTATAGGAAAGGGTGAGATGATAGGTATTATATAGGCTATTCATGACAATAAGAACTTATAGTTATTGGTAACTAATAACCCATAAAAGCCTAGCGGCTATATTATCCATTATTGTCCAATGACTATTTTTCTCATAATTACTAACGGCTATTTTATTCATAAATTCCTAACGGCTAGAAAATAAATAATAATAAAAGTGTTTAGAACACACACCACCAACAATCCCCCACATGTTACAAACACAAAATAAGAAAAGCAAGCAACTAAAGAAAACATGCATCAATATGGAACCAAAAGGTTTTAACCATACATAGGATAAATAAGTAGGAACTAAAAGACAATGGTGGAGTTGAAACTCTTTTAACCAAGCTATTAGTAATCCAAACTTACCACCCACAAAACTTTCTTTACTAAGATTGTTCTTAAGCGGGTTGGCATCTTATCCAAGCCATGTGCCATTGGGTTTCATGAGAGTTCTAGAGACCTACCCAAACGTCTCATAGGAAGCGGCACAACTTCCACTCACACATAGGTGGCATCCATCAGAAGTGCGTGCTGAACACCCCATCCCAACTGGTTGGGAGTATGGATTCATTAAGAGTTTAAAGCTCAACTTTCAACAATCTGCAACTTAGTCAATAGCATTCATCAAGAGTGCATGCAAATATACTCCATCTCAATAGGTAAGGATATGGATCCATTAAGAGCCTAAAGCTCAATCTCACCAAATTTTACAACTCAGTACTGTCTCACACCATAGGGATGGACTCATCACTAATCTCCTTACTGAGATAACAGAAAACACATAACAAATGATAGTGCCCATGGACCACTGATGACCTCTATCCATTTAACCTTTTGTGTGGAATCACCCATCATAGAGGTTGGGCATTAGCCATAGTGTCACAACTTGGGTATCAGTCCAATCCCCCTAGATGTCTCACTCACCAACCTTCTTGCTAGTGGTTTGGTCAAAGGATCGACTAAGTTCCTTTCAGACCTCACAAAGTCCAATGACATAACATCATTATCAATAAATTGCCTTAGCATTAATTGGATATGTCGACTTTTCCCATTATAAAATTTGCTTTTAACATGTGTTATGGCAGCTTGGAAATAACAAGGAAAGCAAACAGAGACAATAAAGTTAATAAATGGAGGCATATCAATTAATAAACTCCTAAGCCATACAACTTTGGATCCAGTCTTCTCTAAGGCCATTAACTCTGTTTCCATATTAGATCTCACTTTGCAAGTCTTCTTGGATGACTTCTAAGAAACAATCGTTCCAGCTAGTGTAAACACATATCCATTAGTGTACTTCACATAATCTGTATCAGAAATCCAGTTTGCATCACAATATCTTTTTAAAACAATAGGATAACTACAATATGACAAATAAAAATAAAAAGTCCCCTTTGAATATATCAATAATATAGATATTGTATCCCAATGCTCAACACAAGGACTACGAGTGTATCTACTCAATCTACCTACATCATATGCAATATCAGGGAGACTACACTTTGTCAAAAATATTAAACAACCAATAATTTGTGCTTATTTATCTTGTGAAACATTATCACCACAATTTTTGACCAAGTGCACCTTTAAGTCATACATAATAGACATAGGTCCCATGTCAAAGTGTTTAATTTTTTTTCCTCCACATAATGAGATTGTGATAATACACTACATTATCCCTAAGGATCTTAATGCCTAAAATAACATTTGCCTCAACCAAAATTTTCATATCAAATTTAGAGGCAAAAAAACATGTACTATCATGCACAACATTATAGCTAGTTCTAAATATAAGTAAGTCATCAGCATATAAACAAATAATGACACCTTCATTATTATTTAACTTATTATATATACATTTATCTTCATGATCATAAATCACAAATCCATGTGTAAGCATTATATATCAAAATTTCTATGGCATTGTATAGGTGCTTGTTTTAATCCATACAAGTATTTAACCAATTTACAAACTTTACGTTATTGGCCAAGGACAACACAACTCCATATAAATTTTTTTTTTTCCTAATTCACCTATTAGAAAACAATTTTAACATTCATATGATGTAAAATAGGTTTGTAAATAGATACAATGACAAACAACATTCTTATAGATGCAATTCTAATAAACGAAGAATAAGTATCAAATAATCAACATGATATTTTGCTTATAGCTTTAAGTTACCGAGCATGCCTTATACTTTTCTATGATCTCATTCGGTTATAATTTTCTTTTAGAAACCCACTTTCACACATACAATTTTGTTTTAAACACCCACTTACAACTAATAGGCTTAACCTTAAGTGGAAGCTCAACCCATTCCAAGTGTGATTAGACATAATCTAATAATTTGTTAAAAATTTCCAACCATAATGGTGCATCAACAAAATCTATTGCATCATGATAACTTACATGTTCACCTTCAATAATATAGGTAAGAAAATTGTTACCGTAACTCTTTTTCTCCTAGTGCGCTTACTTCTTCTCAATTTTTGCACATCACAACAAGATCATTAGAAGTATCAATAGATTCATGAAACATATTTTCCTTATATTTCAAAGGAAACTCATACTTAAAGAAAGTATTTTTAAGATTCAACAATAGTATTAAATTCTAAATACATCTCTATAGATGAAGATAATTCTATATCATAAACTATGACAAACATAACCAATAAACACACAATCACATATTTAAGAATCAAGTTTCCTCCTTTTAGGTTCATGTAGCATCTTTCTCAAAAAAAAAAAAAAAAAAAAAAAAAGATTCATGTAACATGACCTTAGGCAAGTACCCCTACACTTTAAAGTATTCTCTTTTTAGATTTGAGCAACATCTTAGCCAACCACCTCCACAATTCAAGGTATACCAAATTAGGCTTACGCCATTCTCAACTTCATTTTATATTTTATAAAAATTTCCAAAACTTCATCTTTGGTTCCTAATAAACAAAGCTAAGTAAATATAGAATGGTGATCAACAAAGATTACATAAAATCTTTAACCACCTCTAGTCATTGTGTGTTTTAAATCATCCAAATTATTATGTACTAAACTAAGAAGTTTGATTCCTCTTGTTATGGATTTGCAAGGTCTTTTTATTTCAAATTCACAAAAATCTATCAACCATCTCAAAACAATAATTATAGCCAATAAAAAAAATATATTTTTTCAATATCACTCTTGCACTCGGGGGATAAAAGGAATATTTGTTCCTTAATACTATATCTTATCCATTAGCCCAAAATACTAGTTGGATCATTTATATATATATAAACTTTTAATTATTTTTCATAGTTTCTCATTTCATATTTATGTGTCAAGAGATGTAAGAATGATAGCACTTGTACATAGAGCCAATACCCTTTAGCTACTAAAAACCACTCTTAGGAATGTCCAAAATTTTACAAGAATAAGGCACTTAATATTTTGTAAAATTTGACATCATTATACAACAATTGTATAATACAAACGTTTAATCATTCACAATTTCCTTTTCACATGACCATAAATGATTACTTGAATACTTTAGCAAGGAAAATAACATTTAATTAATTAATAGTATCATTGTATCTATACCATTTTTTTCTCTTTCAAAATTGTACCAAAAAAATGAAATTTTATCTCATTTCTCATAAAAATTATCGCTAACATTTTTTTATGAATTCCAAAAAACATTTCTCAAAACACATACATTTTTTTTCAATCTCATGTTCCTCATATTTCAATAGACATAAAACAATCTCACAAAATATAATACACATATAGTATCACATAATTGCAAATGCAATAAGTTGATATCCACATATCAAGACAACGTTACATAATAAGCGTAAATGTACTTTTAGTCCCTACATTTTGGTTTTTTTTCCATTTTGATCCCTACATTTCTATTTCACCACTTTTAGTCCCTAAACCAATTAACTCGTATTATTTTAGTCCTTTCTGTCAGTCAACAAACGGAAATAATTGAGGTGACTAACGGAGAGATTAAAAAATTATTAAAAATTTACTATAGCACTCATCAGATAAAAAAAAATACATCAAGATCTATGTTCATCTTCAACAAGAACACCAAAGAACACAGACCCTCTACTTTAATATTATAATCGAAAATCTGAATATATAAACCAAATCAACAAAAAAAATTCAGCCTTCCTCAAAAATAAGCATCGATCGTGAGAGAGGGAGAGGGAGAGATAGATTGAGAGAAGGAGAGAGGTAAAGGACCACAGAGATTGGTTTGTAGATCAGGGATCGTGTTAGCTTCTCAGCTTTGGTTGGTCAGAGGAAAAGAGAGAGGAAGAGAGAAGAGAAAGCTTCCTTGACCGGCAGTGTAGATCTGTGGCAAAGACGATGACGGTTCAGTGAGGCTGAGGCCTGAACCTGCAGCACGATTAGATCAGCGAAGGTTGGGTTGTCTTCTTTACTGTCCAAATTTTTATTCTTTCATTTTCTTGGCAACCAAACAAAGATTGAAAAAGAACTAAGAAATGATTTTGCTTGGGTTTGAGGATGAGGGGCTTTGGAATTTATGATTTTCTTTTTATTTACGGTGTTTTTATGTTGAATTTTCTAGGTTTATGAATTTTATTTGCTGGAGGTTTCATTGTTGATTGAAAGATGAGAAAATCTGGGTTTGAGTTGTGATTTTGTATATTTGGGTTTTGTGGTTTGAGAAAATTTGAGAAGATCTGCTGCTAGGTTTGTGTTTGTGTTCTTGCTGGAGATCGATTTGTGTTTGTGTTTGGTTGACAAGAAAGGGCAAGAAAATGCAAGTAAATTTGGGCATGTGTTCTTATGTTTAAAATCTGGGTCTGTGTTCTTTGGTGTTCTTGTTGAAGATGAACATAGATCTTGATTTTTTTTTTTTATCTGATGAGTGCTACAATGAATTTTTAATAATATTTTAATCTCTCCGTTAGTCACCTCAGTTATTTCCGTTTGTTGACTGACGGAAAGGACTAAAATAATACGTGTTAATTGGTTTAGGGACTAAAAGTGGTGAAACAGAAATGTAGAGACCAAAATGGAAAAAAGCCCAAATATAGGGACTAAAAGTGCATTTATGCCTACATAATATTATTCACATATTGATTTAGATTAGAGAATCAAAATCACATTTGGATGGACGTCATTTATTTTTTCTTCTAAAATATTAGTCCACCGAATTGTTTAGATAAACCAGATAGCAAAATAAACTCCACAAAAGATATAAGTAATTATATCTAAGAATATAACTACTAGCATTTTTTTATTTATAAACATAATATCATATCACAATATAAAATTTCATGATCAATAACTTGTTTATTTATTTTGAAGCATGAAAATCAACCTTTAAGATTGTTGGAAATATTTTAGTAAATAAACAAGTTTTGATACATAAGTAATATCCTAAATAATTAGCAAGAACATAAAATAAATAAAAAATAAAAAAAGTTTTGAACAATCTCACAATGCTATAGAATCACGCTGCAAAAGCGTTGTCCTTAAAGATTGATTTGTGTCATCCGAATTAAAACTCGGTACGACTGGTTCTCTTAGCCAAACAATCCCCTAAGATTGAACTATAATGTCAACCTTTGTGATGAACGCAATTCCACTCACGAAAGTTCAAGAACAACCCTCTATTGCCTTTCCTTAGAACAAATATAAATTGTAAAAAAATATACAGGAGAAACATATATAGGATTGTGTATATCTAAATATTGAGTAGTAAAAAAAACTTATAGGGAAGAGTGTGATGATTGGTATTATATAGGCTATTCATGACAATAATAACCTATAGTTATTGGTAACAAATAATCCATAAAAGACCAACGGCTATATTATCCATTATTGTCTAACGACTATTTTTCTCATAATTGCCAACAGCTATTTTACTCATAAATTTCCAACGGCTAGAAAATAAATAATAATAAACGTGTTTGGAACACGCATCCACACCAACAATTGCTTTTATGTCACTCAGCCAAAATATAAAAAAAATAAAAATAAAAAAGAAAATAAAAAAGGTAAAGCTTATATACAATATTAGGCACGCTATATTAAGTTTCTCACTTGAATTCAAGTATTTTGTTGTTTTGATTTTAATTATTCTTATAAAAAAATATTAATTTATTCTTATATTATTGGTCAATGTAATCAAGCGTTTAAATTCAATTAGAAGACCTAATATATTGCATCTAATGTATTGTATATAAGTTTTCTCTTAAAAAAACATGTCAACAAAAATTCATAAGTTAAAAAACTCACTCATAAAAAGATAAATCAATTTACTTTTCATTGTTGTGCTTCATGATCTTACACTTCATTTGCAATCAAACACCAACACACATAAGTTGTTGCAAAACAATTAGCCTCACAAGTTGCATTGCATAATACCCCAAACACTCACTTTTTTCACAACCAAATGTAATACTCATGCATACCTATTGTAAAATCAACCAACCCCCACACCTATTGTCAAGTTCAAGTCGCGCCCGCCCAATGGCCATGAATTTACACCTATCGTTGTGAACCCTTAGCAAAACCACCATAAATCACTAACCATATCCCATTTCCCAAAAAAAATCTAATTGGCTCTATCAACATCAAGCCAAGACTAAACCACACAACCACCATGAGTGACCCTAAATCAACTCTATGAGTGATTCATTCGTTGCCACCTAAATCCCCCTTCCTTGAAGTCCATATTAACCATATCCACTGGTAGTGCTATGTGTATAATCAATTTTGTAACAATCCAAAATTGGAATAGGGTTTCAAGCAATCTTGGCATAATATATGCCATTTTGTTTGAAAGCTCAAATAGTGTGAGATACTATAGCCAATTTAGACCCCTAAATTTAAATTACGACTTGATTACTTTTACTCTAACTTCACTAAGTGTGAAACAAGAATAAATGAGTCGTAATAAAATCGGAACACTACTCTAAGGCATAAACAAGTATAGTAAATAATAAAATTAAAGCTTCAAGAGTATGGAAGAAAAATGCAAATACAAGATAATACCGAGACGTGTTATTGAAGAGGAAACTGAAATACTCGGCGAAAAACCTCTTCGCAACCCTCCAAGTTGAAATTAATCCACTAGTGAATAAAGTTGGAGTACATGAATAACGAAGAGACCCTCCAAGCATAATCTACCCAATATACTTGAACCCTTCAAGTTCCTGCTACTAACGGGCTTCATGGAGCCATGTCTTTACTAGCTGTCCGGATCCTGCAATTAGCTCTAAATTGTATTTGCCACTCAATGGCTTCTTCCAATACTTCCCAAATACACCAAAACTTCTCTCAACACTCAGATTGTGTGAGGTAAGAGTTTGGGCTACGAACCTCTCAAGGATATGTAGATAAAGCGGTAGGAATAAAGGAAAACTTTAGAGAAATGGTGTAAATGATTGTGGGTATACTGTGAGAGACCGGGAAAAGTGCCTCTCAAATAAGAGAGATTTTATGAGTGCTTTTTAGGGCACCTCTCTTTTTGGATAAGTGGTGTGGAGTCATCACTTATTTTTATACAAAAAAAAAAACTAAATATTAAAACTACATGACTGAATTGTTCCTTTATCAATGATTGAATGAAAAGGATACATATTTGAAAAAAATTGAAAATTACATGGCTTTAGGTCCTAGTTACAATCTATCAAAAATACATGGCTTTTTGTCCTAGTTACAATTTACCAAAAATAAAAAGTAAAGATAAGACCTAGGTCTACCTATCCAAAGACACTAAATTCGGAGGTTAGGTTACGGAATGGGAAGGTGTTAGACACCCATTTCGCCTAGACAAAGTCTGGTCTTCTAGACTCTTGTGATCTATGTACCCCTTTATCCACGCTATGAATGATATATTGCACATGTGAAATAAACTAAAACACATAAATTTATTTATGAATGTATCCTATTCTCATTAAAAATTCAGATCTGTTGTTGTGAATAAAAAAAAATTGAATTTGGTTTATAAAAAATCAGATCTGTCTTTAAGAACTTAAAAAAAATGATCTTTGATTTTAAAAAAAATCAAATCAGTTTTTATATGTGTGAAGAAAATATGGAAAAGATTTTTTTTATAAAGAGAATTTCATTCAAGAAACAAATTTATGCTACATGGATTAAATAAAACATACATGACAAACACAACCATTCATGATCTTTTCTTTATTTCAAAATTTGCTATGTTAAAAAAATTAGATTTGTATCTAAGGAAGATACAAGTTAGTTTTTATTTGAAGAAAAATTCAAATTTGCATCTAATGAAGATGCAAATCCGTTTTTGTTTTAAGAAAAATTTAGATCTACATCTAATGAAGATGTAGATCCATTTTTATTTTAAGAAAAATTCAGATCTACATCTAATGAAGATGCAGATCCGTTTTTATTTGAAAAAAAAAAAATTGGATCTACATCTAATGAAGATGTAGATCTGTTTTTATTTGAAGAAAAATTCAGATCTACATCTAATGAAAATGCATATTCATTTTTATTTGAAAAAAAATTCAGATCTACATCTAATGAAGATGCATATCCATTTTTATTTGAAGAAAAATTAATCGATTACATGCAGATCTTTGAAATTAAGAAAGAGGTCATAACAATTATAAAGGATTCAAGAACATGCTTTGATTAAAATAATAATAAACAATTCATGTTATGGATATTCGAAGCAACTAAACTAAAAAACATATATGCATTATCACAAAAGAGAAGCATAAGGAAAAATGGATAACAGATAACCTCTTGCATGGAGCTCTCTTCTTCTTGAGAGGATGTTTTAGGGTTCAAAGTAATCTATGCAATTATCTTTAAAATCTAAAAACCCTAGTTTAAGAGAGAATACTAGAGAAGGAGATCAGAAATATGAGTGTGAAAAGGTGTCTCTCCTAGAACGTCCAAGAATGTATTGAATTATGAGATCCAATTTCTATTTATAGAGGCTAGAAAACTCTAAAAATAGGTTAGGATGATGAAAATGCGAATCGAGACTCATCCTTCTACGAAAAGGTCGACAAGGGTGTGCCTTATTGGCACCCAAAGGAAATTGGGCCAAAGCCCCAAAGAGGGCCATTCGGCACCAAACGTACTTTCATGTTAGGTTTTCTTGAGTCGGTCCTTGCACTTAGTCGCGTTTTCACTCGTATTCTAAGATTTTTATCTCTTTTCTGCATAATTCAGGTTTTTCCAGAAATAATTATCTTTTAGATAAATACCCTAAGATAAATCTCGATAAAGTTCAGATTATCTACAATTTTATTGTTATCAAATCATCCCTTTTATTCCTATGCAAGCAATCATATTTAAAACACTAATTTTTTTTTTTTTTGATAAGTAATAAACATGAATATAAAAAAACTGCTAAATGCAAAATAGCACTAGCAAAGCAAGTACAAGTAAAAGCAAAGAAGAAAAATAAAAAACTCCTAATTGCAAAGAAGGAGAGAGCTAAGGAATGAAGGAAGAGAATCACTAGATGTGAGTCCCCAAGCCCTAGCCCAGTCAAAAAGGGAGCCAGAAAAGAGAGCAAGCCCTAGCCCTAGCCCAGTTAAAACACTAATTATCAACCAATCACAAAATTATTTAATTAATTTTAATTGTTTAACCAATCAGAATTAATTTAAATTAATCATGCATGGTTGATTCTACTTATACATAATGCATGCTGACCGTGCAAACTTGATCATGCGATATCTTTCGATCCGATGATCCGATTTGGAAACCGGACACACCATTGCGACCATTAGAACCTCAAGGTCATTTTTATGAGATGCAATGAATGAATTAATGCATGTAATGCAAGAACAAATTGATGCATATAATGCAATCATGATTTTTGGGGTACACGAATTGTCATTCTAGTCATCTTCCTTGATTAAATCATGGGTGCAAAATTCAAGTGTCTACAAGTATACAATCTCTAACTCTCATGTGTTTGGCTAGGGTTTTCTCTCTCAAAAGTTTATTGGAAAAACTCCTTGTTACAATTTCGTGGGTAATGAGGGCTTATATTGTATTGATAAAGATATGTGAAAAGGCACACTTAAAATCATCCAGACAGAGAGTTTCACGGGTCACTCGCGACTTAGGCTGAGTCGTGAAGTGACTCACGAAATCCAACTTGGCAAAGACTTTTCAAATTCCAGTATGTGCTTCTCATGTAGCCTTTCCCGGGTTGGCACTCGTGAGCTAGTTGTGAATTCTTCATCTTTACCAATCTCTCACTCACAACCCTTACATTAAATCCCACAAAAATACAGGGAAATGATTAAATAGAAATACAATCAAATTTGTCACAGAATTAAAGCTAACATAAAACATAGTTGTAAATCACAACTTTACATTGTTTGTGGCAATCAAGGCTATGGTAGGTATGCTTGGAAGGAAAGTTAGTTTTGAAAAATGTTGCAATGTGGGTGACCATAATAAGTGATCATTTGCTTTAGTCTAACTAACTTGGCCCATTGTTGGCCATACCATTATGGGCCTACAACATTTCCATACATAAAAAGATAGACTTATGTTCCACTAATAGCACCTAACTTATGCCAATTTTGGTGGACAATGCTCTACCATGGTGAATTCATGTAATCCTAACATACCGAAAAGTCATAAGCAAATCCATTCATGGTCCATAGGACCAACATCATTCAAAGGTGGGGTGATGAGAATCAACAAGCATTCAAGGATCTATTGTATGTTCCAGTTAGGCCTATTACTAGAGCAAGATCCAAGAAGATCAAAGAAGCACTTAAATGGCTGATTCAAGAGATTTGGGTTGATTCTAACGCAGGACATTCCAAGCTGGGCCCAAAGGAAGATAAAGACATAATAAATTTAATCCAAGCTATTGATGGCTAATCTGGCTTAATTAGGCGTTATTTATAGCGTGGATTAATGACTGATTGACTTTCCAGCTTTATATTAGTTAATAGACATTTTTCCTATTTTGGAACTTCTAATTTCAGACCAGATCCACCTTAATTTTAGGCTTTTATTATTTAAAAAGTTTTTTAGCTATTTTCCTATTTTGGATCTGCTATTTTCAGACTAAATCAACTTTTATTTAGGGTTTTATTATTTAGTACGTTTTTTGTATTTTCTATTTTCAGTCATGTCTTATAAATAACATGCACTCATTGTAATAGAGATAATTGAATAAAAATCAGAAAAAATGTGAGACTTTTCTTTTCTCTTTGGTTTTTCAAGAACCGTGAACTTATCAGAGATTCTTCCTTGTAGCGTTCAAACTTTATACCTTCAGTTCATGATTCCATTATAATCATTGGGTCGAGGTCTGTTACTTATACCTTTGGTTCGTATTTCTTTTATAAACGTTGGGTCATGGTTCTATCAAATATCTGAATTTTAGCTTTCTTGGGCAAACATTCCAATATTGTTTGTTAGGTTTCAAAGCATGTCGATTGAGGTTCGCATCATAGGAGGCTCGCCCCACATTATTGAATAGTCACGATTAAGATTTTTATTTTAATTTGTGTGCTATATATAGCTATTTTTATATTTATTTTCTCCATCCACTTTTTTCATCTAAAAAAAAGTTATTTTCTTAAGTGTTTAATTGTCTTTTTATAAAGGTAGAGGGCCGATGGGCTTGGTAGACTAAGCCTTAACCAATTGGGAGTTGTTAGAATCATCAAAGTAAATAGGGGGAAGTGTGTTTCGAAAATTATGATCTTTGTAGTCGGAAGTGGTGTACACCTTATTAGGTAGAGTCCCCTTAAGATTTTGTATGAATGGTCAAGCCTTTGTAACAATGGATTTTGAGATGATTCCTCTTTGAGACCAAGAACTTGAGATTTAAAGAAATACAAAATGGGGGTGTCTACAATAATGACTAACTGTATGATTTTTAGATAATTTCACAAATCTCATATATTGCACCATGGGTCTTATAGGTTCATATGTAACAATTGTTGTGTTTAGATAGGTTTTAGTCACAACTTATGTGAATTTTTGTCACTTTTAGTTAATAAAGACAAAAATAGAGTGTGAATTGAATTGGATTACAAATTTATTGGTTCTAATTAGAATTTTTCTAGAAGTTGAGAATTAATTTAAAAACATGCAAAAGTATAGAACAATTACAAGAATCCAAGGTTGTCAAAATCGGTATCATACTCAGGATAGTTTGAGGGTAAAAGCGAATTAGATTGTAAGATTATAAGATCCCACTTTTTTTTTTCTTTTTTCTTTTTTTATATATATAGAAAAAAGAAGAAGGTATAAACAAATTGGTGGCGAATTTGTATGTTGAATAATTACATAAGCTATGAATTTAACCATAGAGAACAAAATTCTACAGCAATATACACGTAACTTGTGTATCATACATCACTATGTTTGTACTAAAGAAAAAAAATATACTTAATTTTTAATCCAAAACTGCAACAAGACCAACCATACACCAAGATACAAATTCTGACTTAAGTTATGCCAAATAGCAATAGTAAAAAATATAGACTAAATTACCAAAAAAGAAGAAGAAGAAGCCAAAGACATACTCAAAAGAGAAATCTATGGAATCATAAAATAAGCAAACTCCTAAATAGGCAAGATAACGCACGAGCATAGTGGCAACTTATGTTGTAGTCACGTTAGCGAAATGTATTATTTATTTACGAGTCCAGTTGTCTTTTATTTATTTTTATTATTCAATCAAAGTTAATTATGTGTCTTGTTAGTAGTTGCTCTAGCCTAATAAATTTGATCACAAGGTGTCATCTGCATTAATAGGAAGTTGTCAAGCATTTAATTGTAAGCATTTGTTTTACATATAATGTATTCACCTATAAATATCAATGATAAATCAAAAGAAGGGAGGGAGTTTTTATTCAAAAAAATTATTGTGAGTGTCATTGCTTTGGAGTTGAATGACTCCTAACAATTACGTGTTTGACTTGGTTGCGTTAAATGACATCCTCAATTAATAGTGTTGAATGACATTTGCTACGTCCTGTTGAGTGGCATCTTGGAGCTATCCATCTTATCATTTGGTTGAATATTTGATTTAGCCAACCCAACGGGTCTCAACCTACATCACAACAAGCAAACATGATATACAACATCCAAAACCAAGCATTAATGTTGTCACAATCATTTGAAATTGAAATTGAACCCTTAAATAGACAAGAAGCAAACATAATAAAATTACAGTATTTATTATAAAACGCAAACACTAAGCCTAAGCAAATTCACAAGAAAATTAATTCTCGATCCAATATCCATAAGTTTTATAAGTAAAAAGCCAAGTATAAATGTTTTTCATTTATTCTAAGGGGGAAATTACAGTAAACCCACTTGTGGTTTGACTCGTTTCCACTTTGCCTACCCGTGGTTTAAAACTTAACAGTTTGCCCACCTAAGGTTACTTCCGTTAAGACTCTGTTACCCACCTCTATTAAAAAGAAGGTTAAATATGTATTTTTGCACAATTTTTATGTCTCTCTCCTCCTAAAACATAAAACACATAAAAATTCAAGAGAAAACAAGATCAAAATGTGCTATTGGTAAAAAATATTATGCAATTTCTTAGAACTTCAACTTGTATTTGAACTTATCATCTCAACCACAAACAAACTAATTATACATTTGAAAGCATGATAAACTCGTATGAGAAAAATTGGATAAAAAGTAAAACTCCTAATCTAACTCAACAACATTCAAATAAATCAAATCAAATCTCCTACACCTCATGTCCAAAAACTAGAAACCCAGAAAAGCTGAAAACCCAAAAAAGTTCAAACAACAAAAATTGAAACTCCTCATGCCAACAAAAATTGAAAACCCAGAGAAGTTCAAAAACTAGAAACCCAAAACTAGCACTACAAACACCATTAGAACCCACAACTGCCACTAGCACACCCACAGTCCACAACCACTACCCCAAAAGTTCCCCGATTTGCCCTAATTTCTCCTAAATTTTTTCGAGCAAAACAACACCCAATTGCTTGAACATGAGGTTGTCGATTTCACAGCGGCGATGGTGACCTCGATGGAGCAGCTGTTGAAGGATCGAGAGTTGTTGTTGGAGTGTAAGCAGAGGGATTTCTACAACGTTTTGGTGGTGTCGAGGAAGCGAGAAGAGGAGTGGTAGTGAGTCGAGTCGCAGCAGAGGAAAGACGGACTCGTCGCGAAGAATCAGCTGATGGGTTTGGAGGAAACTCGGTACATCATTGATGAGTTTTACCACCAACGGTGATGGTGACCTAAATTTTACTACATTGAGATAGTTCTTTTTGAATTTTAGCGTGAGAGATGAGAGAGATATTTTCTTTTAGTGTGTTACAGAGTCATTTTCTGCTTGGGTTATGGGGTTTAGTGTGTTACAGAGATAGTAAAAAAGGTCCCAATGTAGACTTTTTTAATGGCTCATCATAAACAATCCTATTTCACTTGCCTTTTTCCTTTCCTAATTATATTTCAAAGGAATTTCAGCATAGTACCAGTAATTTGCATACAGACACAAAATCCCATAACCTAAGCTCTTTCAAAAAAAAAAAAATTCAAACCCTAACTTTTGATTTGTGTTATATTATGTTTTGGTAGTAAAAGTTGTTTTTTAACGGAAAAAGCCAAAGGTGGGTAACAGAGACCAAACAGAGTAAACACAAGTGGACAAAGTATTAAGTTTTAAACTACAGGTAGACAAAATAAAAACGGGTCAAACCACAGGTGGATTTACTGTAATTTCCCCTTATCCTAATAAACAACATGAACTCAATTTGGGGTTTCCTAATTTAGTGATTTGGATTTTGGAGAGGAGGGAAAGAAACTAAGAAAGGGATTATGAGTATTGATATTGTCATTGAGTTTTTTATTTTTAATTAAGATATTTTTTATATTTTCATTTTTCCAAGGGGTATGCTTCTATACTTATAAGGGCGTATTTGATGGTTGTTTTCTATTGGGGTTAATTGGACTACTAGTAGCCCAAAGAAAATTTGGTTTTAAGTGGGATTGTATGATTCGATCCTACATGCTATCCTTGACTCCAAACCATATGCATTGATCCAAAATTTTTTGGACAAGTAGGATTTTATGATCTATAATATGGATCATGATTTTAACAACAATGCGTGAATATCTGCTACTTTTAGGTAAATGAAACTCCTTCGAGGTGTTTGGTTCACCGTAATGTTACATTACACTATAATATTACATTATTGTAATCTTATATTAATATAATCTAAGTACAAGAATACAACATTATATTGTTTAGAAAGGTGATGAAATTAAGGTGATGTGATATATTTTGTAATTTTAGATCATGGTAATGTTAAAAAAAAAAAATCATAGAAATATTCTAACATAGAGTAGAATTGGACATTAAAATGATTAGTTGACAACATGAAAAAGGTAAGTACCTAATTCCAATACAATAGGGATTCATCAGCTGAACACCGTGATTAATGAGTGGGTAGGCAACACTTCAAGGACACATTACAGTGTAGGGGTGTTCATCAAACTGCAAAAATCGCACTAAAATTACTTGCAAAATGACATAATTGCACCGCAAGTAACAATGCACATCACTACATGGTGCAGTGCAATTTGCGGTTTTATAATAAGAAAATAGTACAAACCGCACCACACTGCACTCTATCTATATATTAATATATTTATTTTTTTAACATTAAATATATTATTAATCAATAGTTTAATAACCTTAGTTAAAAAAAAAAAAATTAATAATCCTTGTAAGTATTGATTAGGAAAACCAATCCAAAAAAAAAAAAAAAACTAGTCTAATAGTTTAAAACTTGACCCAAAACAAAGGGAAAAATTAGTCTTAAATGGCCGGAAAAAAAAAAAAAAAAACTATGGAAATGTCCGAAATACCCGGTTCAAAATTTCTATCTGAGACTTCTGATCTGATAGCAAAAACTCAACTGTCATCTTTCTTTCTAAAGTAAAATCAAATGTACCATCTCAGACTTCTGATCTGAAAGCAAAACTCAAACTGCAGCGCATGTACAAGGAGCCTTCTCTTCATGGATCGGCTGCTAAAAGCTGCACGAACGTCCGGCTCTCTCAACCTATCAAATCGCTCCCTCAGGCAAGCCCCCACCAACCCATAACTTTTTATTTCTTCAAAAAAAAAAAAAAAAAAAAATCAAATTCAACCAAATATTTCTGGACTTTTCTTCACAATGCAAGAAAGTTCGGAAAAATCTATATCCATCTAACATTAAATTGTGCTGTGTATGAATTTTTTTTTTTTTGAATTACTCTGATTTTTTCGTGGGTTCTATCAATTGCATTCCGAAGTAAAATGCTTAATGTTATTTTATGCTAATCTGTTTGATATTTTAGAGTTAATTTAGTTTGCATTATCGACTTTTTAAATTGAATCTTGATTTGCGATTTTCGATATGAAGTTATTAAAGAATGTTAATTCTTAATTGTTTACAATACGACCTGTGAAACAGGGAGTTGTATCCTCCAAAGTTTTTACTAGGATAACTCAACTATGGAGTTCCTAAAATCTTATCCATTCATTTTGAAATGAGTGGATTGGAATTTGCCAAATCATCAATAATTTGAATAGATACCAAAATTATGATAGTCAATGTTTATTTATTTATTTATTTTTATTTTTTATTTTATAAATGTTGATGACATGGGTAAAATCTAATTTACTCATTTTAAAATGAATGGATAGGATTTTAGGAACTCCAAGGTAGAATAAGAAATATTTTAGGTAGGTTGGCCACCTAAATTGATCATGATTACTTAAAAATATCATGTATGTAGAGATTGTGGTCCATGTGAAAGATAAGAGTGGAGTGGTCTTGACCACTTCAGAGTATCAAGTACGTAGAGATCGCAATCCAAGTTAAAGATGATAAAACCCATAACCGCCTAGTTTCATGAGTATGTAGAGGTTGCAATTACAGTCACAAATGAGGGGAGAGTACCTTTTTTTTTTTGATAAGTCACAAATGAGGGAAGATAACTTACTCGCCTGAGATGTAGCAAACACCTATCAAGATTTAAAATTAGAGTGCTCAAAGCAAGCATACACTTTGAATACACTAGCATGGGATATCATCATGTGATTTTGGTTCTATTGTGTTGGCATTCGGGGTTGGGGTAATGAATAATAAGGATAGTCTACCTAGTGGTTGGAGCCTTGAGATAAGCTGTAGACTCAAACATCAACATGCACTAACATAACAGTTCCCCTAGATTACCTAATACATGGTTTTGGCGGGTGGGGTCGTGTATCTGTGGTTTACTCCTCAGGAGTTGGTGCAAAGGGCCCTACCTTGGTGAGGTTCCACATCATAAAAGAAAAATTAATAAGGACAACCAAGGGTAGTTGTATTTAATAGTTATAGGTGAAATTTAGTTTTACGAAAGTTGAATAATTGTGAAAGCATTTGCCAATGATATTTTCATTAATCAAGAATGTAAGTTGGTGACTTAAAGATGATCAGGTACTGTCCTAGTCTCAACCTAAGGTTGTCATCTCCCTAAATGCTTTGGGGGGTAGGAAGGTGCAACTCTAGTGACAGAGCCAAGATTTCAGTTTAGAGTAGGCAAGATGAAAAGATAAAATTGAAAGTAAAATTAATCTAAAAAATATTAGTAGATATAAAAAAAAAAAGTAATTGTATGCTAATGTAATTGTATCCATAATCTCAATTAACTAAAAATACATAATTCATATCCTCAAAATAAAGAAAACAAAAATAACTAATTTATAGTTGATAACAATTAAATTAAGAGAATAATTTAAATACATAAAGTTTAAACATATAATTTGATTTAAATAAAATGAGAAAATACATCAATATAACCTAGAATGCTTTTAAAATATTATGTAGAATTCAACCTTTCTTCCTTTATTATTCTCTCTCTTTTTATTTTTTTTAACTCAGCATTTGAAATGGTAAAAAAGTCAAGAGATGGAAGAAAAAAAATATTAGTGGAGACTCTAGAGTTCTTAGACCTTTGTGTTCAGTAATGCTACGGATAGAACTTTTTTCACAATAATATTCATGCTTTTTTATTTATTTTTTACTTATCAAAAAAAAAAAAAAAATTCATGATTTCTAAAGTGGTCAAGTGTTGAGTTGTGTTGAAAAAGTGTTGAGTTCGTGAGCGTCAATTGTGTCCATCATTCTTAGTCAACCACTTTAGCAATTGTGAATTTTGTTGTGAAAAAAAAAAATGATATAACTATTGGTTTTGGTATACAACGATACATTTTTTAAAATTATTTTGTAGGACCAACTAATCAAGACTTCCAGTGAGAAGAGTGACAACAAGCAAATAAATTATTAAAATATTAGTTTTATGTGGACCCATTATCACCATCTTTTGATTAGGAAACCACAATATATGTGGTTGTTTTATGGGAAGTAAATTGCTGTATGGGAGGGGGCCAAATACTTAGAATATACTAAGGCATCAGTGTATATATCAATTTTTGGGGAGATCAGGGGGCAATTGCCCCCTCTCTCTTGGATCTGCCATTGTGCACCTCCACAAACTCAAGAAAGGTGCCTTTTGTTTCATAGGACTCAATGACGTGGGGCAAATGCCGCAAATCTTTCTATTTTACATCAGACACTGTCAAGCAATGGTTATACTTAGCTGCTATTGCAAAGTGATAAATGGTGCTAAGCTCTTCAAAGAGCTATATGCCTCACTCTTGCCCTATGATGGTAATGTGCATGTAATGCAAGCTTTTTGCGAATGTTGGTGCCCTGCTACGAACACGCTGCATACATTTATGGGAGAAATCTTCCTTACCTTTTGGGACTTACATATGATTGGTGGATTTTCCATTTGGGGTTCTTTCTATGATGAAGTAGTTCCAGGTGCAAAGGAGATGCTGTCCTTTCCCTAAGTTGTCAACATCTGTTTGTAACATTTGTAATTGTTTGTATTAAAGTAACTTGGAATTATTTGTCTTGTTTTGTCAAATACTAAGAGTAGAATTTGCTTTCTTTGTGCATTTTTCTTTTAAAATCTTTGGTTTAAATTCTTTGACATGTTGAAACCACAATTATTTTCTTCATAGAGGATAGGCCAATGGTTCATTATTTACTTATTCTCTTTACCATTTCCAAAATGACAAGAATAATAAAAAATTTTAGGAAAAATTTGTTAAGTGCTGCTTCATTGCAGTTTGCATAATCACAACATAGTAGAGCATGATGTAATTAATTCTGTATTACTAACTTTTATTTCTTTGTGCTTCTATTATCAGGGATGTGCCAAATGAGGTCTACCAAAGTTTGGATGCCGTTGGAAAGGATGAAAATTGGTGGGAGGTAATTTATTTTGATGTTTTCATTTTGTTCTTCCTTAACACACCTCATTAAATGTTAGCTAGAGATTAAGATGCAGACAATTTTGAAAGATATATAAAACCAACTGACAGCTTCATTGCTTGTATGACAGGCTGTGGAGCTACAAAAGCTCATTTTGGCTCATAATAATATTGAGTCATTGAAAGAAGATCTTAGGAATTTACCTCAACTTACCGTATTGAATGTCAGCCACAATAAACTTTCCGACCTTCCAGCTGCAATAGGAGAGTGGGTTGTCTGAACATACTTATTTATCATATTTTTCGAGAATGTTTTCCCATTTCTTACTGTTTTTTACTAATGTTATGCATTTTTTATTGTTTTTTTTTTCCTTGACACGTTTGACAGGCTTCCTATGCTAAAATCATTAGATGTGTCCTTTAACTCAATACTAAAAATACCTGAGGAAATTGGATCGGCAACTTCTCTTGTCAAGTATCTTTCTTTCTTTTTCCTCTTCTTCTTATTATCTTTCCCCCTCCCCTCCTCCCTTTAATTTTATAAAATCTGGTAGATTTTCTTCTTCCTTGTTGCTGTTTTTATGTCTTTGTGTGGATTTTTTTTCTTTATGGTTCTTAGTATTTGATATATCTGAGTGAAAAACAAGAAACGGCAGGCGTAAATTATATGTGAGCATCTCTATAGCAATAACCTCCTACTGATTGAATTTGAGGTGGCTGCATGTCTTTTTCCACTCTGTTTCCCTTTTGTTTTGTCTTTCTTCTGTCTGTGCGGGTGGGTGGGTCAGTGGGTAGGGGGTTGGGGTGGGGTTATATAATGCAGCCTAAAGAATTACAAAAAAATGGAGGGGATGCCATTATTTTTCTTTATAATTAGTGAATTTTAATGGATAAATGGAACTACTTTGGCACACATTGCGTGCATATAATACATCCTAAGGTTACAAAAAAAAGGGACTTACAATTGAAAAGAGAGAATCAACAAAATCTACAAAAGGTTGGAAATTGACAAGACCCAAAGCAAGGGACCATTCAATCAATTTTCTATTGAAAGATGACTTCAATTGAACCACCAAGGCTTCCATATCTTCAAATGGATAACAATTCCTCTCTCTCCAGTGTCCACGACAAGCATAGGGGTTAAATTCCAGATAAAGGAAGAGCGTTTACCAAACCAATTCCTCCAACCAAATAAAAGATCAACAACACTCCTTGGCAGTACCCAATGAATCCCAACATAGAGAAGGCAAAACTCCAAAATCGTGTGCAACAACAAATGTTTCATAGTCTCCCCACCTACACATGTAGCATCATTCAGCCAGAGTAAATCCTCTCTTCAATAGGTTATCACAAGTAGAATCTTCCCCCCTACTTCTTGTCCACGCAAAGATGCAACCCATTTCAGAGCCTTGGCACTCCAAATGCTTTTCCCCAGGAAAAGCACATCACCTAAGCCTCATAATCCCTTGTAGTATGAAGTATGAACGAACATCAAAGTTGCCATTGCAACCTCCACCTCTTACTTGATTTGTTGGATTACAAAACATCGAACAACTAACCAACTCTAATGATCATTGAAATCTCTTATAAACCTGAGATTCCATAAGTGCATCCTCCATTTTGACTCTCTGCATAAGAATTAAGTAAGGCATCTTATCAGCAGCATATGCAAACAACTTCTGGTTTATCTTCGTCAAATATTTACTTCTATCTTACTTGTCATGTCAAAATCTCACTCAGTTGCCATGCCTTACCTCAAGTTGCTTATGACCGATAAATACCTACGCAAATATTCCTCCATAAACTACAATCGTGGGCACTTCTAACCCGCTTCGTTGACCAACCACTCCAAACCTCCCCCATATTTCAAAACAACAACCATTCTCCACAGACCAGTATTTTCCTCCCTAAAATGTCATATGCCATAGCCATTTAAATTGGGAGATTTGTCTGTGTGGTACTGGTGGGTTTAGGTTTAGGAGAATTTGTAGATCTCGGGTTTACAATCATTGAAGAAAAGGTGATTAAGGGTCAAAATTGGCTAGGTTTTGATGAGCATTATATGGTTATTTGATAGAGAAGACACATGGGGTTTATAGGGTTATGATAGGTAAAAGACAGAGCTTGATATGGGGTTGTAAGGAAGAAGAAAAGAGAGAATTTTATGTTGTTTAGGGGCTGTATCAACAGCATTGGTGATTAGTAATAGAACAAAGATGGGGTTGTAAGGAAGAAGAAAAGAGAGAATTTTATGTTGTTTAGGGGCTGTCTCAACAGCATTGGTGATTCGTACTAGAAGAAAGAGAAGAAGAATAGAGAGAAGAGAAAGGGAGAAAAGAACGCACAAAGGCCAACATGCTTCAATGCTTAAAATAATTAATATTTTATTGATGAGCTCCATATCTTTTTTATTTATTTTTTGATAAGTAAGAAAAGTGTATATTAAAAATACTACTTTATGCAAAAAAAAAAGCACAAAGAATTCAAATAGTACAAGCAGGCAAAAGAAAAGAACAGAAAACTAGTTACAAGAGAGAATAGAACTAATGAATAGAGGTAGGAAATCATTAGATGTGAGTCTCAAAACCCGAGGCAAATCAAACAGATGAACACTAAATGAAGCAAGCAATTGGTCTCTCGAACTATCCACATTCTCAAAAGTACGTCTATTAGTTGGAGGCAGAAGTCTAGGGTGTTACACTTGAGGGAGGGGGATGCCAATGCTAAATTTTTCCATAGAATGGCCAATTCCCATAGAAGGAATAACGGAATTGAGAACCTTATGGTTGATGGAATCTTGTCTTCCGATCAAGGTATGATTGCTAATTGTATTACTCAATTCTTTGAGAAATTGTACTCTGAGGAGCAAGTTAATAGACCGTTTCCAGAAGTATTGGTATTTCCAAGAATATCTGGTGATAAGGCTGATTGGCTAGATAGACCTTTTGATGAGACGGAAATTTTTGAGGTCATAAAGAATTTTAATGGTGACAAATCGCCTGGACTAGATGGGTTTCCAATGGCTTTCTTCCAAGCTTGCTGGGGAATTCTCAAACCTGATCTTATGGCTGTTTTTCATCATTTTTTTTTGCTAAAGGTCTGTTTGAGAAGAGTTTGAATGCAACATTTATCACTCTCATCCCTAAAAAAAATGCAGCCATTGAAATTAGGGATTTTCGCCCCATTAGCCTTGTTGGGGGGGTTTATAAAATCATTGCTAAGGTCCTAGCCAACAGACTTCGCACAGTCATGGAAGATATAATTTCAGCTTCACAGAATGCTTTTGTGAGGAATAGGCAGATTCTTGACCCTGTTCTTATTGCTAATGAGTGTCTTGACAGTAGATTGAAAACTGGTTTGCCAGGGCTACTTAGTAAATTAGACGTTGAGAAGGCCTTTGATCATGTAAACTGGGGATTTCTTATGCAACTATAAGAAAAGGTTGGGTTCTCTGCTAAATGGCGGCAGTGGATTTTCTTTTGTATATCTACAGTTCGTTTCTCTATTCTGATAAATGGCTCTTCTTGTGGGTTTTATGAGAGTTCCAGAGGGTTGAGACAAGGTGACCCATTATTCCCTTTGTTGTTTGTACTGGTTATGGAAGCCCTTGGGAGGATGTTGGATAAGGCTATGCATGATGGTCACATGTCAGGCTTTGATGTGGGTTGTGTAGAGGGAAGATCATTGGTGGTGTCACACCTTCTCTTTGCGGATGACACTTTGCTTTTTTGTGGTGCTGATCTGGATCAGGTTTTGTTTCTCCGTATGATCCTCATTTGGTTTGAGGCGGTTTCTGGTCTAAAGATAAATTTGGGCAAATCGGAGTTGATTCCTGTTGGTATGGTGCATAATTTGGACTTATTGTTGAATGTTCTTGGCTGTAAACAAGGTACTCTTCCAATGAAGTATTTGGGTCTTCCTTTGGGTGCCAAATTCAAGGATAAGGCAATATGGAACCCAATTTTGGAGAAGATAGAACGGAGATTAGCAGGATGGAAACGTCTGTACTTATCTAAGGGAGGTAGAGTCACTTTAATTAAAAGCACTCTATCTAATTTACCCACTTATTTTCTATCTTTATTTCCTATTCCTATAGCTGTGGCTAACCGAATTGAGAAACTACAGAGAAATTTCTTATGGGGTGGCATTGGAGATGAACCAAAATTCCATTTAGTTAAATGGGCTACTGTCTGCAGTCCCATTGCTTCGGGTGGCTTGGGGATACGGAAGATAAGACCTTTTAATGAAGCTTTGCTTGGTAAGTGGCTATGGAGATTTGGGATGGAGAGGGCTGCCCTTTGGAGGCAAGTGATAGAGGTGAAATATGGCTGTGAATGGGGTGGCTGGTGTACTAAGCCTGTTAATGGTCCATATGGTGTTGGCTTGTGGAAGAATATTAGTCGGGGATGGCCTTCTTTTTCTTGCCACATTCTATACGATATTGGGGATGGGTCAAGGGTGAAATTCTGGCAAGATCATTGGTGTGGTGAGACTTCCCTTGTAGTCAGCTATCCGGAATTGTATAGATTTTGCCGGGACAAGGAGGCTAGTGTGGCTGAGCTTATGAAGCTTGAAAATGGAGTTCTTTTTTGGGATGTCAGTTTCTTTAGAGGTGTGCATGATCGGGAATCAGAGGCACTGACCGGTTTCATGGATACCATTTATGGTGCTTCAGTGAAAGGGTTTGGTGAGGATAAGATGTGCTGGAAACTTGATAAAGAGAAGGGCTTCTTGGTTAAGGATTATTATAGTCTCTTAGTGGGCTCTAATGACTGTTGCTTTCCTTGGAAAAGTATTTGGAAACAGAAATTTCCTTCTCGAGTTGCTTTCTTTGTTTGGACTGCTGCTTTGGGGAAGTGCTTAACGATTGACAATTTACGAAAAAGGAAGATTTGGATATTGGATTGGTGTTACATGTGCAAGTGCAATGGTGAATCGGTTGATCATCTTTTTCTTCACTGTCCAGTTGCTATGGATATGCGGGCTATGGTGTTTGGATTGTTTGGAGTGAGTTGGGTTATGCCGCAATCTGCAATGGGGCTTTTAGCATGTTGGCAAGGCAGATATGGTTGTCATCGAAATGGGTGTATATGGATGATTGTTCCCCATTGCTTACTGTGGTGTCTTTGAAGAGAGAGAAATAGTAGGTGCTTTGAAGATAAGGAGAGATCAATCTCAGACTTGAAGCTATTTTTCTTTAGAACCTTATTGGATTGGTCGACTGGTCGACTGCTTTGCAGAACCAATCATATTTATCTTTTCTTGATTTCTTAGACTCTTGTAATTTTTGTTCTTGATTGTTTAACCCTTGTTCACTCCCTATGTACAAGGATGTTTCCCTTTTTATATCAATAAACTTATTACTTATCAAAAAAAAAAAAAATGCTCCCTCCACATACACCACATCAAGCACAACATAACTAAATTCAAAATGTCTGATGAGTGCGTCCCTAACCAATTCCTCCAATCAAAAAGAAGACTTGGTACCGTTTTTGATAGAACCCTAGAAACTCCAAAGGATCTAAAGACCAAACACCAAGACTGATGAACCTTCTCACAATGAAGCAGTAAATGATTCACTGTCTCTCCACAACAACAACACATAACGCACCAGTCAACAAAAGCGAAACCTTCCTCAAATTCTCGCCATTGAGTATCTTATCCCAAACTCCATATCTTTTTTAAGATACTAACTCAGATTTTGGCTTAAGTGAAGGACATTGACATGAAAGTTAAATCCAACGACTTCAAGATTTTAATGATTTAGTTTTCCAATGAACTTAATTCAACTTTTCATTCATAATCAATATGACATTTTATTGATTTCAAAATGATATTGTGATGACATTCCTAGCCAGGTCACCGTCCATTGTTTCTTATTTACTTTATTACAAATACATTTTGATGCAGCTAATTTGTGGTAATTATATAACAAAACCATGGTGTTCTCAATATGCAGGACTGCTACTTGTTTTTATCTGTACACAACTTTTTATGTTTTCATTTTCCTGCTAGTGAACATAGAGTTGATTTTAACCTTTAGCAAGTTTATTAAAAAAAAAAAAAACTTTAGCACTTGATAATAATGTATTTTATGTGATCATTCCAGGTTTGATTGTTCTTGCAATCGGCTCAAGGAACTTCCAAGCTCCATTGGACGGTGCGTGGAATTATCAGATTTGAAGGTAATGCTGTAACGTCATTGAATTGCAGACATCCAGGAGTGGCTATGCCATTGGTAAATTAAAAAAAAAAAGGGCTTCTGTAAAGTTTAATCTTTGGACAGAATCAGAATGAGTATTCTAGATGTGGATAAGTTGGCATTTGGTTAAATAGCCCATGCATTATACCATACTAACAATCAGAACATGTTATATTTGTATTATTAAGTTCAGAAAAGGAGATACATAGTGAACACAATGATTATGTTATCTTAGTTATCTCTCATTATGCCTCCTAATGCCTGTTACAGTTATACTGTACGTTGAAGGAATATCATCTGTTGAATTTAATTTTGACCTTGTTGGAACATTTTTGTTTCATACGCATCACAAATATAGAGCAGATCCTGACACCTTTGTAAGTGGATGCAACCTCTGAGATTTTAGTTATAATCTTTTGTAGGGTTTTGTTAGCACTGTATCTGCATTATTTTCCTTTTATTTTAAAATAAATCTCTTTCATAAACATGGTACTGAGACTGTTGCTTATGTATGACTAGTAAAGTTGCTCTAAATATTCTAAATTTCTAATTCCACTAGTTGATTGGTTGTCCCTCCCAATCAGCCTTTGAAACATCAATGAAACCTAATGTTGCGCTTTGCTATTTTTGTGATCTGCTAAGCCTTCTTGACATAAAAGTCTTTTTTTTTTTTTTTTGGGCTTGTATTTTCTGATGACATGTGCCTTATGATTCTCTCTCTCAGGCATCAAAAAATGTTATCGTCGGGTTGCCAGAAGATCTAGTAAACTGTTCAAAGTTGACCAAACTAGATGTGGAGGTATTAGTCAGGTTTATAATCTGAGGAATTAGATGACCGGTCTGCTTGTTTATATACTGTAAAGTAATTATTGTTGATGTATTTGTGGCGACATATATGTAATTCATCTTCTATCTCTGCCAGGGAAACAAGCTAACTATGCTTTCAGAGAATTTGATTGCATCATGGACAATGCTTACTGAATTCAATGCATGTAATTATCTTCTGTTTTACCATCCAAGTGTTAAGTCATACATGTACATGTATGGATATGTTGAAATGGTGCTTGTTACTGTATCTTTGCAGCAAAAAATTTGTTGAGCAGTATACCAGAGAACATTGGGAATCTTTCACATCTCATTCGTTTTGATCTTCATCAGAACAGTGAGTAAATTAAGCAAGAAGTGCCTTCTTTTTTATCCATTTTTTTTGTTTCATTTAAGCTCATTTCTTCCATGTCGTCTAAAAATTTCTGTGTGTAACAATTTCTGCAGAAATTTCTTCAATCCCACCATCAATAATGGGATGCTCTTCTCTTGTGGAGTTCTATATGGGGTCATATTCTCCTTTATTCTTAATTGATAATATTAAAATTTTAGTGGCACTTGGAGTGTGTGGATTTTCTTCTACTTAAAAAATCTGCATGTTTGATATATGTTTGGCATTTGTGGCATCAAATTTCAGGAATAACTCACTGTCTTCATTACCAACTGAGATTGGGGTGCTTTCACGTTTAGGGAATTTAGATCTTCACTCAAATCAGGTAACTTTTTTGTATTTAAAATTAATTCTATTCCACATGAAGACTAAAAAAAAAATACAAAATATGTCTTGAAATTTACATATATAAGTTTAACATATCTATAAATACTATAAAACAACATGAGGTAGTATATCCTAATACAATCATTCAATTATACAAACATTGTAACATTTTTAGATGGGGATAGTCGACATTCCAAGCTTTAGAATATAGAGATATTATTTGGGAAGATCTCCCTTCTATTAGTTTGTTAAGGTAGATGGGCTTAAGTAATTTCTTTATTTCTTTTTTTATTATTAACAAAATAAAAGAAAAATCTCCATAGGAAGAGCTTCCCAAAGAATACAATCATTCTGTTCCCTCCAAGTTATCCTCACAACACAATGAGGAATTGCAGACTAAACAACTTATTGCTATGCCTCCCATATAACCTTTTCCAACAAGGTAAAATATCTGTCACCTTGTGCAACATCACCCAATGCAACCCAAAAACAAAGAAAATAAAGGTTCACAAATTATGAGCAACTAGACAACGAAGCTGAAGATGATCCACATATTCTCCACTATCCTTACACATGCAACACCAGTTGACTAGTATTTTGTTCATATCAGTAATTCCTTATGTTTATTTCTCTTTGAAATCTGTTGCTCATTTGGTAATAATTATTTTGCATGTAAATTCTTTAGTCCTTCCTAATATTATATGTACTCTATTGATTTAATTGCTTGAGTGGACTTGTATGTAGAATTAAGTATCAGATGGTGGAGACAATTTCCAGTAGTGCAGAGTTAATGAGTGATTTTTAATAATTAAAAAAAAAAAATGCGACATCACAAATATTTAAACCATGGTTTTGTAGAATACCATGGTTTACAGTCGTTTTGCAATACCATGAGCTATTGCAGTTTTAGGGTTACCATGCTTGGCCCTAATATTATCCTATATAAGCCTATGTCAGGTCCATTGTAATTCAATTAGTCTATATGGCAAAGATGTAGCTTTTTAGAACTTGGATGTAGGTTGTTAAGCTAAACCGCATTAATTTTGCTTTTGCTCTATATATTTCTCTATTCTCTCTTAATATCAATCACAACAACAATTTAAACATGGTATCAAAGTCAGGCCTTTTGTTGGTTCCCCAAAGGACTTGCTCATATCTCTCACTATGACATTTTCCTTTGTTGATGTCTTCCATTTCCTATAACGCTTCTCTTTGCTAATATCCTTTGGCCAACAGTGCCACTCTCCTACGGTTGTTGGTTTCACCATCCTCGGTCACCGATAATTGGGGATTTCCTCTATTGCCTGTGTTTGTCTCTATTATTCCATCGTTTGGTCATTGTTTTTCTGCCAATGTTCTCTAGCTATGGTGCATTCATCCTCCAATCATAGTAGTCATCCTCTAGCCACTAGTTTAGCTGTCTTCCAGCCACAACAACCATTTTATGGCCTCCATTTGTTGCTGACTGTCATCTTTTGGTGTCACCTGTAGCTAATTTGTGTGTTCCATCCCATGTTCAGCCAGGAAGCATTTTCTCAATGGTCTCACATTCCAAAATGTAGTTTCCACCTTTGAGTTTAAGGATGAATAGGATGTACCATAAATACGTGGACCATGGTTTTGTAGAATACTATGGGCTACAAGGTTTTGCAATACCACTAGCTACCATGGTTATTACTAGACAAAATATTTTAGAGGTCGAGTCTTGGCGCGATGGCAAGTGCCTTCCACCAAATGCAACAGGTTCGGGTTCAAGTCCAAAAATCGGCCTCCAAATCATTGGGGATAAGGCTGCTTACCATAACTTCTTGCAGAGCCCACAAAAGTGGGAGTTTTGTGCATTGGGTATGACCTCTTATACTAGGAATAATATTTTCCCATTTTTACTCTATATTGGGTCCATTGAAATACAATAATTATATAGAGCAAAGATGTAGCCGCTTAGGGCTTTCCATTGTGGAAGTAAGTGATTAGGTTAAACCATGTTAAATTATGCTTTTGCTTACTATTTCTCTCTCTTCTCGCTCATTATCAAATATCAATTCCAACAATATTTTAAAAGTATTATATGAGTTGTAATAGATCTATGAATTTGTATTCTGGCAATACATTTGAGTACGTACATGGAGGGAGGTCCATGCAAATTGTTGCCCTTGTTTGATTTATTTAATTGTTTATTTTAAAGTAGTATGTTACACACACCTGGTAGATATTGAATCCACGACCTTATCCTCCACCTTACTCTTACAATGGGAGGAGGTGCTATATGAACTAGAGCTTCTGGCCATTGTCCTTTGGTTTCTGAGAAGAGTAAGTAGTTATGCTTTAATGTGTTAATTATTTATTTTGTTGTTCCTTTATGTTTTTGTCTACCAAATTGCCATGAATTCTAGTTCAGATCTCACTTTCTCCCCTTGTAAGAATAAGGTGGAGTGTAATGCCACGGATTTAAAAAATTATTAGGTGCATGTCTAACTTACCAAAAAAAATTATATTATTGTCTGCCAAGTATCTTCTCTAAATTTACACTTGCCTGCTAATTGTTCATGCAGTTGAAGGAATATCCGGTAGAGGCATGCAAATTGCATCTTTCGGTTCTGGATCTTTCAAATAATTCATTGACTGGATTGCCCCCAGAAATGGGTAAGGTTCGCAAGTTGTGGTTACATAGATATAAAGTCTAGCTCTGGCATATTTTCTTAGGATTTTTAACTTCCTGAATGGCTTATGAGGCTTTGAAGAGATCTTTTCACTTCTAAATTATTTCAAACAAGATGAAGATATTATAATTTTACTCCAATTGGTCCAAACTGGAAAATCTTTTAGGCCATGATAAACCCTTTGGTTTAACTTCTGGCTATTCTAATGCTGGATCTTAGACTTTTTCCCCCCTTATTCTTCTTTTTAAGTCACTCAACTGAGCTCAACAAAGCCTTACCCCTTATCTCTCAGAAAGTTCTTTTTTAATGTTAGTAATGAACTTAAGCACTGTAAACAACTCAAAGATTGGGAATTAATATGATCAGTATATAATGGAGAATCTAATTAATTTTTTTTTTCTAGGCAATATGACTACCCTGCGAAAACTTTTGCTCACTGGAAATCCTTTGCGAACTCTTCGAAGGTGCGAGTCATTATGTTGGCCTTTAGCGTGTCATATGTGTCTTATAATTAAAGGATTATCCAACTGAAACCTTTTCTCCTCCAGTTCATTGGTTTCCGGACCAACACCTGCTTTACTGAAGTATCTTCGAAGTAGACTTTCTGAGGGTGAAGGTATGTTGGTTCTTGCTAAGCATGCTTCTGTGCGAGGGTCTTTAACATACCAAGCCCTTTTTTTTGTCCTTTATGAGTTTATCTGTTGTGAGTAATTAGATTCAAAATGTTATGTAGACTCTGAAATTACAACACCAACAAAAGAAGATGTAATTACCGGGGCAGCTCGATTGTCTATCGCTTCAAAGGTATCACTTGTTATAGCTGTAATTTTTTTTTCTTTTTTAAAGACAATATTCTTTTTTGAGAGTAAACTGTCTACAATTTCACGTGTTATTGATGTAACTTAGTTGCTTGGGTCTTACCTGGAAAGCTACTATCTTACTGGTATCATGTAAGCTGATTATAGTCAGTAGTCATTTTTGTCTAACTGCTTCTTCTGTGGAGCTTGCTATATATCTTTCTGCTGGTTGGGACCAAGTAGATTTTGTGGTGATGTATAGAACCCACAAGAATTGAATATATTGCTAGAATGATCCTTGTGAAGTGGGGAACATCTAATACTGGGATAGCCTCCCAACCCCTAAAGGAACGCTTCATAAAATTTATACGAGGCCCTTGCATATAATGTGAAAATACGGTCATTTGTTAAATTCTTAAATTCCATTTTTTAAAAACAAGTTTAGGAGAAAGCAAGTAGAATCTTCTGAATACTATCCATAGTGCTATAAGTTTCAAACAATTGTTTTTTGATTGGTAAGTAGCAAATGACAAAAATTTTCACTTGTCCCAAAAGTTAAACTATTAAGAAATGATGAACTTAAATCATTCAACCATTATTCTAACACCCCCTCATGTGTGGGCCTGGACTCCTCCTAAGTAAAGCCAAACATGTGAGATTTTTAACTTATTAAATGGGAGGTAAAGGAGATAGGTTTAAACTTAAGACCACCTGTTTTGGTACTATGATATATTAACATTTTTCCCAAAATCTTAAGCTATTAGAAAATAGTGAATTTAATCATTATTCTAACAATCATTGGGATGGGTGACCTCTTGGAAAGTCAGTCTTTGTGTTGCACTCCTTTGCTTTCATTTACTTATATATATATATATATATATATATAAACCATTATTCTAACTACATGCAATACGTACCCATTGGGTTTTGGACTGATGACCTCACCCTCCACTCATACATGTGAGAGAAGGAATTGCTGCTTGAGACTTGGCTCATTGGCATTGATTTCAAATCCTATGCCAATCTATATAGAATAAATCAATTTTTGTGGGACTGGTACATACAATACTACTTTTTTTTTTGGGGGGGGGGGGGGGGGGGTGTGGGTTGGGGGCAGACAAAATTACTTAATTCAACATTGGCTTGATTATAATGTCACTCAAAGTCGCTCTTAAGATAAATCTTCCAAGCTGAAGTAACCTCCTTTTCGAGCCTAGTATATATGGGTTCCTAAACAAAAGTAAGGAGTTTAGTCTCTTCCATTAATTAAGATAGGAAGGCTCGTACAAACTCTAAAGGTAGTTTGAAATCCATTGGGTTGGGATCAGATCAGTATCCATGAATTTAAAAATCCTTTCTTGGAATGTGAGGGGTTTAAACAATTTTCATAAGAGGGTTATTGTGAAAATTTTGCTTAAGGAATGGAAGGGTGATGTTATTTGTTTACAGGAAACCAAATTGGACAGTACTTACTCTACCGTTGTGAAAAGTTTATGGAGCAGCCCATTTGTAGATTGGGCAGTTTTGGATGCAATTCACACTGCTGGGGGTATTTGGTTGGCATGAGATAGGAGGTTGTTTGAGAAAGTTGATTATTTTGTTAGTAGATTTTCTGTTTCTTGTTTGTTGAAGGGAGTGGTAGATGGTTTTGAATGGGTGTGTTCGGTGGTGTACGGTCCATCTGATGACAGTGCTAGGAATGATATGTGGGTGGAACTTGATTCTATGAGATTTCAGTGGATTTCGGCTTGGTGTTTGATTGGTGTTTTTAACATCATCATATATCTGGTAGAGAAGCTTGGTTGTAACTCTTTTAGCTCATCCATGTTTAAATTCTCTGACTTTATTGAGAAACACAATTTGGTTGATCTGCCTTTGGAGGGAGGTGATCACACCTGGTTTTGTGATTCTAATAATCCTTCCATGTCCAGAATTGATAGGGCTCTAATTTCAGTTGACTGGGAGGATCATTTTTTGGATGTGACACAAAAGTCTCTTTGTTGGGTGGTGTCGGATCATTGTCCTATTTTAGTGGAGGCAGGATGTATTTTGAGGGGGACGAGTGCTTTTAAAATTGAAAATATGTGGCTGAAAGTGGAGGGTTTTGTGGATCGAGTTCAGCAGTGGTGGAGGGGTTATCACTTTGTGGGGCCTCTCAAGTTATGTTTTAGCTCGTAAATTGAAGGCTTGAAAGGTGATTTGAAGCATTGGAATAAGCATGTGTTTGGGGATGTGGCTTTTAGGAGGAAATGTCTTTTGACTGAGTTGTTAGAGCTTGATATGAGAGAAGAGCTGCAAGTTTTGACTCTAGAAAATAGATCCAGAAGAACTATGATCAAAGCTGATATCGAGCATTTAGCTTCTTTGGAGGAAATTTTGTAGAGGCAAAAATCCAAGGCCTTGTTCATAAAAGATGGGGATAATAATACTTGGTTTTTCCAGAGGTTGGCTAATTCACACAGGCGAACCAATCAAATTAGGGGAATGGAGGTTGAGGGTGTGCTTTATGAGGATGACAGGGAGGTTCAAGCTTAGGTGGTGGAATTTTATAAGAATCTATATCAAGAGCCTGAATCTTGGAGACCTAATATTGATGGCTTGAAGTTTGCTTGCTTGCTTGGATGAATCTTAGAGGCATATCTTTAGAGAGGGAGTTCGATAAGGAGGAGATTCTTGCAGTTTTAAAGGAGGCTGAAGGTGATAAGGCACCTGGGCCAAATGGTTTTACTATTGGTGTTTTCCAAAAGTGTTGGAGTGTGGTAGAAGAAGATGTTATGGCTTTTTTTGTGGATTTTCATAGAACTTGCATCTTTGAAAAATCCCTTAGTGCCACTTTCTTATGTCTGATTCCTAAGAAGACCAATTTTTTTTTTTTTTTGATAGCTAATTAGACTTTTATTGAGAAAAAATTGAACATCATGTTCACGATGGTGAACACTTTGAACAAGAAAACAAATACAAAAAGATCAAGAGCTAAAGGAAATAGAAACTAAAAAATCAGATACAGTAGTACAGTTTGTACACCCCCCAAACATGAGCCCAAAGAAATAGAGTACGAAAAAGGAGACATTTTAGATGTTCTAATGTTCTCGCCATGTCTTCAAAAATGCGGGCATTATGTTACTGCCAGACCAATGCTATTAACATCAAGGACTTTTGTCCTATTAGCCTTGTGGGTAGTTTGTATAAGTTGCTATCAAAAGTGTTGGAAATTGATGGCCATGATGGCCTTGTTGGATATGTTGTTTGGACTTAAAACCTCTATACTGAAGGCTTTATGTGATTGGATGGTTGCCAATTCTTGTTTTACATTTTCTAATCTGTTAGAATTTTTTGATCTTTTTACATTCTCTTGACTTGTTGGGGGAATCTCTTGTATACTTCCTGTGTACATGGGTTGTGCCCTTTTGCGCTATTAATGAGATATGAATACTTATAGATAATTTTTTTTATTTAAAAAAAGATAAAATTATCTCAAAGGTTACGAAATCCTTGATGAGTGGAAGAAGTATTCTATATGTTTTTTTCTTTTTTGTTTTTTGGACCAGAAGTATTCTATATGTTTTAGTATAAGAACAAAGGTGACTGCAAGGGTTGCACCAATTATTTTGTCATCAAAGTTATGAATTTTTTTGTTTATCTTTTTGATAGATTTTAATGAATTGCCATAAAACATCATTCCTATAAAAGGTGTGGAGCATAAATGAGAGGTTTTGAATGGTTTCAAGATTTGAAACAACTGAATGCTGTAATGAGAAGTGAGGTAAGCTCAGATAGATGATAAGAGGAGTGTTAACTATGCGTGCAATATGGTTTTGATCATTAACAAGATCTATACTGGACCTGAGGAGAAGTTAGTGGATTCATGGAAGCTTCAAAGGGCATGAACCTATTAGAGCTGGATGGCTAGCTGATCCCAAGTAGCAAGGTTTAAACTCTGTTGGATTGAATAGTTGATACCTTTCCTTTTTCGTTTTGTTAATCCTGATATTCATGGTATTTGAAAGTTTAATTTGCTGGATGATATTGTTTGATACACATTTTCTGGTATAGAATATTGGAAATTTGGGCCTTGGGCTGTGGCTTTGGTACTAAAGGGTGGGGTGGGATTTAAATTGGTCTTAGGTTCAAATTTTTGATATCAACTGTAGGTTTCCTGTGCTGCCTTTGATTCTGGTCGTCATGTTGTGCTATGCATACTTATACCTCCATAGTGATCTTAGTTAGTGTGGAGCTTCTGATTTGCCTTTCATCTAATTTTTCCGTCTTCAAATAGGAAATTTCACCTTTATTAATGTGGCAATTTCAGGAACTTTCTTTGGAAGGGCTTAGTTTGAGTGCTGTTCCGTCAGAAGTATGGGAATCGGGTGAGGTCATAAAAGTTGATCTTTCTAGGAATGCCATTCAAGAGCTTCCGGTTGAGCTTTCCTCATGTATTTCACTCCAGGTAAATTTCTTAGTTGATCCTGGTTTGTACAGTTTTTTTTTTTTTGGGGGGGGGGGGGGGAGAATTATTATAAAGTGAAATGCTATTTGTGTTGGCAAGTCTAAGTGACTGCTAACCTCCTTAAATGAATCTTTTGATTAAATCCAGAAGCCAATAAACTCTAGATTAAAATGTCAGCTCCTCTCCTTATAAAGAACAAGGTGGAGGGTTATGTCTTAGTTCAAGACCTACCAGGTGCTTATGTAAATTATCAATAAAAAAGAATTCAAGAAATGTTTTTGGTTCCAGAGTATCAGAATCTGAGTCAGCCTATTCCTTGATTTAAAAAATATATATTTGTATTTATACATATTGAAAAAAGAAAAAGGTATATTTGTATTACTTGATTAATGGATTCATTAAATGGTGAGTACTAAAATTTGAAATTAAAGCAGTTATTTTGTTGTAATAAGGTACAAGGGATAATAAATTATGTGGACATGCTTTTTGGAAGCTCTTTTTGGTTGAGAAATTATTCACTTCTCCAGGAGCACCCTCAATGCTGGTGGCTCCTCCACCATCACCCCCAACTCCAATTAGACAAGGCATAGGCAGTCTCAGATCTGTGCATCTGGGGTGTGTGTCGGCGGAACCTCTTGGAACATTCTCCAAATGGCAGGAAGAATAGATGGAGTGGGTGGCAGTAACTCGCCTGATTTGAGGATGGGGGCTCCGTGGAGAACTTTCTCCAAACAGCACCTTGTGGGTTCGCCATTATCATACTTTAATTGACCTGCTATTTCCGCAGAAATTTCCCAAGTTTTTTATTGCACAGCTCGAAATTGGTTCACCCTCATTTTAATAGTCACAAATTGATACTCACCAAGAAGCAATTTATGTGAGACTTTCAAATTGTCTACTGTGACCAATAAAATGTCTTTCCTTTGGGCTGTTTGAATGGCTGACTTAGTTGTGGATTGAAGGATATTTCCACGATGGATGGTGGCCTTGTCTGATTGGAGTTGGGGATAGCGGTGGAGCCACTGGCAGTGAGGGTGAGGGTGAGGGTGAAGGCGAAGGCGAAGGCGAAGGCGAAGGTTTTTATTTGATTAATATTTTTTCCTAATCTTAAATTTGACTGGATTGGTGACTAGAATGTGACTCAATAAAATTGTCACACGTGGAAGACTATTATTTAGTGGGAGGACCACTAGGCATTACTGATGTGGTCCTTTGGGAGTGAATAATTTGTCCATTTAGTTTGATGTTATGCAAGGCTGGAGTAAAAGCTTTAATATTTATCCATGTGGAGGGGGTGGCATGTTACTAAATCTAGGGCATGCGGGCATGCAAATGAAGAGTTAGATGTTTGTAACACCCACCCCCATCCTTACCACCACTGCAGTAACTACACCCACTGCCAAGCCTACCACCTCCACCATACATATTCCCCACACCACACCCAGATTAGTTCAAACATGTGCTCAGCTCATACCAAGTGTGAATTCTTGGCAAACCAGGCCATGACATTAGCAACCTAGTCTAATACTCATACCAGCATGTAACTCAGATCTACCCCACAGCCAGATTAGTTCAAACACGTGCTCAGCCCATACCAAGTGTGAATTCTTGATAAACCAAGCCATGATATTAGCAACCTAGTCTAATACTCATACTTGCATGTGACTCAGATTAGTTCAAGCGTGCTCATACCAAGTGTGAATTCTCATCCTTTTCTTTTGTGGACTTGACTCGCCATCTGAACGTTGTTTTTTAGATGCTTGGTTAATTTTATAAAAACAACAGCAACAAGAAAGCCTTAGTCCCAAAATTTTGGGTCGCCTATGGATCCTCAACAAATTAGACTGGGTCGGCCACTTGAATTTTTTTTCTCCATTCTATCCTATCTAAAGTCACGCTCTCTGTTACTTCCCCAATTGACATGTCATTTTTTTTTTTTTTTACTTCTACTTCTACTAACGTTATTTTGACATTTCTCTACCTTTTTTTGTTCCCTCAATTTGGATCAATTCACTCTTTCTTACCGATTCATTACTCACAACTCACTCTCGTCTTTTCATCAATAGGGGCTACCCCTATCTTTAAACCTCATTGTGTTAGAAATAGTTAATTTATAGCTTGACTTCGTTAATTGATATTTAAGTTGAAATTTTTGATTAGTCTATCATTGAGGGCAAGCTACTTCCCAACCAAAATTTTCTAGCTCATTTCAATAGGGATCTTAGTCTAGGGCATTGTTTAGATTATCCAAACCATATTAAACTCAGGGAACGTAGAAGCTCTAATGGATGGGTAATAGTGAACATCAAAGTTGAGACATCTAAAGTGAGTGAAGTGTGCGTTATCAAAACCTAAAGAGACAACAAAAGAAGAGGACTGAAACACTACAAGCCCAAAAGAGTCTAAAAGGGAATCAACCAAAGATTCCATTTTTCCTGAAGCCCAATGTGCACCAAATATTGTCAATAGATCCATTGGCATGCATCTATTTGAAGTGCTTGGTTACCAACTTATGAAGCCTATAGATTTACTCCTTGGTCCCTAGAGATTTTCTTTTAGATTGTTCAAAGTGTTAATTCCAGGTGGAAAGAATGCATATTTCGTTGACATTCCATCTTATAAAGGTCCAACAATCATTCCATATGCCCCTTTTTGATGAGTCTATTCATGACCCAGTCAAAAATTTATACTTGATCCAATACCGCTAAAGTCTAAACCCTTACCCATCACATAAAGAACATATAGATGCTAATTTGTATGAGCAGATTGTTTTCACTACCTAGTATATTGCAAGATGCGACCAAGTTTTGACTACACATGTATTACTAGGGCCAAGTTGTATCATCTGGAACATGATCTGCTAGAGTACTATTTAGAGCTATACTTGATGGGGTTGAGTCTCTCCACTCTGGGAAAGTTGGTGTGCACCAGATTAATACCGATTGATTCCATTAGTCCAAATTATGAGTTTTGAATTAATTTGAACTATAGGATTTGAACTGACTTGAATTTTATTTTATTTTGAGAGTTTCTAGGGATTTGACTGCTATATAGTTTTCATTTCATTTTCCTTCCTTGATGTAATTTGGAAGTCTATTTAAAGTCCCTAGAAAAAATATTAGGGACAAATGATTGATGAATTAAATTTTATGTTAGAAAATTTTCCAATGGCTTTGTGCTGATTCCTGGTAGCTTAGGGGTCAATTCCTAGGTTTTCCCACTTAGTGTTGATTCCAAGAAACCCTATGTTCCTATTCTTAGGTTTATCCTTTTTCTTGTTCGATTTGTTTTCCCCATATATCCTTTGAATTTTGTCCTGCATCACCAGGTCCAGTTGTACAGAAATTCCTCTTTAAAAACTTTTGGTCCACCCCATTTCAGATTAGCTTTGTTTAGGAGTTAAGTTAATCAGGGATTCTTCTGTACTGATAATTTGGCTTGTTTGAATCTGATATTGTCTATTATTGCATCATTTTTTCCCCAAATGTACAGACTTTGATTTTATCCAGGAACAAGATTAAAGACTGGCCAGGTGCAATTTTAAAGTCACTTCCTAATCTTTTGTGTTTGAAGTTGGACAATAATCCACTCAGACAGGTAAAATAGATCTAATTTTATGCTTCTCTCTTGAACCATATGAGTTAAGGTGTTGCTGTTGAAAAAAAAGGACAGTTTGAAACTTTTTTTTCCTGTCTTTTGTTAACAAATTAATTTTCATAACCCCATTTATTAAGAGCTCCAATGGAAAACATGCAGGGGACACAGTCCATAACTGATAGGTCAATTAACTTGGCACCTCACCATTGCCGTGTCCCCCCCCCTCCTTCAAATAAATAAATAAAGCATGCATCATGAACATATGAAAAAACACAAATTAGCTAAGTGTGTGCCACAACTTGAATCACACTAGGATATATTTAAAAAATAGAAACCTTCATGATAGCCTACTTACCCAGACTTTGGCACTGGACTTTCCCTACATGGATAATATATGGCCTTAGTTCTTTGGCATAAGTGTATCTGTCAAAAAGGTTTGGACCTTTTTTCTTAACACACACACACTCAGCAAAATAAGTACCCTGTCAATTTAGACGCATGGTACTGTATATCAATTGTCTGACAATGTCAGTTCAACATTATAGATATGTTCTGGAATTATTTTGCTAAGACATCCATATTTAGACAATGTGTTCTGAGACTTTGTTACCTCTATGATCTGACTACCCTCTTATTATTCGACCTGCAGATACCATCTGATGGATTTCAAGCAGTCTCTAGGGTTCAGGTTCTGGATCTAAGTGGTAATGCATCTTCATTACCAGAGCATCCAGCATTTTCAAGCATGTCTCATTTGCAAGAGCTTTACCTTAGGTCAGTCAGCTGGAAATTCCAATACAATCACAAACATTGATGTACATGCACACGGTTTTATGCCTGAGTCTGCCTATTTGCTTCTATGCTTGAACTTATAGTTATTTTCTCTAATGTCTAAGCTATTATTCTTACATCGTATTCCACCTGACAGAAGAATGCAGCTACACGAAGTTCCCTCAGATATATTTAACTTACAGCAATTGCGGATCCTTGACCTGAGCCAAAATTCCCTTCAATCGGTTTCAGTGGTAATATATATATATATATATATATCTTTCTTAAAAAGAAAATATTTCAACCTGTATTATGACACTTTTTAATTTAGAACTTGTTAAAGTCTATTGATTGCCTTTGCTTTAGTATTAGGGCTAGACAGACTTGAAAAAAGATCCATGTTGTATATAACAGGCTTCAGGATTTTATTTTTCTTTGTTGGTGGACAAGAATGTGTTCTTTTGGTTCATTCAAGTCGAAAGATTTTTTTCTTGGCCAGTTTATTGTGTATGGAAATGGATATGACCGGCCAAGGTCTGTTAGGTTTTACAGGTTGAGTTACAGTTTCAACATTGGATATGGACATGGAAGTGAAGTGATCATTTTTAGTTTATTGGATTTAATATTTTTTTGGACACGGTTAGAAGGTTATATTTTTCACAATGACCATATAACTGGCTCATGGTTCATGGTTTTTTCTTTTCTTTTTTTTTTTCTAAATTTTTTTTATTGGTAAATTGCACATGCATCTGGTTTGTCATTGGACCCATGACCTAAAATCCAAGGGAAGGTGCCAGTTGAACTAGAGCTCATTGGTGTAAGTGATCCCCGAATCTACAAATTGGTGTATTGATAGGAGGTTGATTACTATGGACATGCTAGGAACCCTACAAGTTGACATACTCAATTTTACTGGTTCTATCTATCTATTGTTTACTGAGATGAATCCTGGATTCATAAATTTTGTTTATGGATGCAAACTTTTCTCTTTTGGGAGCATCAACTGCCATCAAATTTGTGATGGTGTTTGTTAATACTGGCATGCAGGAGTTCCAACGTCTTACTTCACTCTCTGAGCTTGGCCTATCTGACAACAACATCTCAGTACTTCCCCCAGAGCTGGTCAGTATATGGAATCCTTTTTCCTATGGTGTTTTCTTAGATATTATGGTACATAAAATCTGTATGGTCCAGCTAGTGTTTAATGTCAGCAGCGGGAAATGGGAAATATCATGTTCTCAGCTGCATACATCTCTGAACATCCACTTGACACCTATTTTAATGATAAACGACTCATCTCACTGTGACCTTCTCTTGAATTCTTAAAATTTGTCTTTTTAATGATCAAATCACAAAAATAACTCATGTTTTTTCTATCTGATCAATGGGGTCATCAAGTTAGTATGCTTCTAGCATAATAATTAGTTTTTCTTTTATCCTACTTTTTTTTGGTTAGAAGCAAATAGAACAAGGAAACGCCTGTACTTTGCCCCACAAAGCATTTCTGGGGGCAAAATTCAGACTATACATTTTCATATCACCAATAAATTGTTCCGTGATGGTTGGTTTAAATCGCTTAACATATGGTATAAACATGTCTGTTATCACATTTTTTATTAGCTTAACTGATTATTTTTGTTTGTGTCTTTCCTGTCTTGATTTTTAAGTAATAACAACTTGTTATTCAATGCATTACGCACATTAAACATTAAGCATTTGGCTTTAGGATATATCTACTGCTTCAAATGATACATTTTTATGGACATATTTTCTAGGATTTTTTTACATTATCCAAGTATAAAGAGTTTATTTTGGTCAGGGTTTGCTTGAACCGAGCCTACAGGCTTTAAGACTTGATGGAAATCCAATGAGAAGGTATGCTACATTTTGCTGTTTCTCCAGCTTTTTTTTTTAACACTATTTAATTTCTTTAGAAGTTTTAATAGCTTTGCTTTAGTTTTCTGGTTTTTGCGATATTATAAGTGATATTGGTATAAGTGTAAGGGTAATTGTGTCATTTTGTATTGCGAGGGTTAACATATTAATATCCTCTGTATGTTATAGGGTTAGGCAATAATAATAGAAGTTGTCTAATTCACAGGCATCATTGTAGCCTAACAACTTCCCAGGTGAAAAACGGCATTGACTTAATAAACATACAAAGCCTTCATCTAGCTTTGTCACTTCTGAACTTGTTGATTTGGGTGAAACTTGCCATCTTTTTGTAGTGATGCATCAAGACAAATTATACACATTTGGGTGCCTATGATACAGTGATCATAATTACAAATCAATAATACTATTAGTTTTGGGATAATGATGCACGAGTACACAATAATGCCAAGTGAAGTTAAGGGTCTCATCTAAAGCTCTGAACATAACCACTTTCTGCAACTTGAGTACTTAAAGCATTATGGGGATGTTAAGTCTCATGGAAATAACAGTACTTAATTTGATCTATGGATTGAAACTTCTATTAGAGACCAAGTACAGCTCTCCCTGGAGCATCTATGAGAATCAGATCCTGAATAATTTGGAATCTGAAGCTCGTGATTAAGCAACAATATTGTTTGACCTGAAGGAGCACAATGGAAAAAAAATAAAATTCTGCTAGATAATTAATTTTTTGGTTTGCTTGAGATTTAGAGAGCTTCATATCATGACCACAATTACCAAATTTATTGAAATGTTGTCTTTTACTGGAAATTAAAATCAAGCCATTGCTCAGTAGAGAAAGAGGCGAATGTCTTAGGAAAGAAAGAAGACGTACCTATCAAAAAAGAAGAAGACATGTTTCCACAAATATCATGTAGGAGGTGGTAGCGTGATTCAGTTTCCATGGGTGACAGGATTTGAACTTTATGGCAATGGCAGCATAAAGTTTGTTAGTTTAACACTAGGCCAAGTCGCTTATGTGCGTGTATAGCTCAAGTACCCTTCCTATGTGTTGAGCCAAAAAAAGAAAAAGAGAGTATCCTTCCTATGTAATTCTTGATATATTATTTTCATCAACTTTTATGGACTTCTTTTGCAATTAGCATCCCATGATCTGTACTCTCTGTGAAAACTATAGCATCTGGAAGAAAGAGTAAAAACAAGTATCAACGTTTCAAATATTTTACTACTCATGTTGCCAGAAATAATTTCATTGGTAAATAATATTAAGATAAAATTATGTGTATTACTAAAAGGGAGTATAGAATGCTGTGATAAATTTTTGTGATGCTCTTTTCTTTCCATATCTTTTACAGTATCCGGAGGACAATTTTAGACAGAGGAACCAAAGCTGTTCTGAATTATTTGAAGGACAAAATTCCACAGTAGAAGTTCATTCACATCTTACTCCCTCTCTTTTCTTATTTAATTTTATATTATTATTTTAAGCTTCTTGTTAAGACCACGTACTTATACATGTCTTGTGTGTAACAATATGTAACATATGAAACATGGCTCATTTCTGGTATTCAATACCCTATACTTGTGAGTTTTACTGTTTGTTTCCTAATTTTACTTTTGGTTTGTTCTCTCTCTCTCTCTCTCTCTCTCTCTCTCTCTCTCTCTCTGAGTAGGATCCCTATCATATCAAGTGATGGAGAGAGTATATTTCATGGTTAAGAATTTATTTATTGTATCTACCTGTGTTAATGGTCATGCCATTTAAAAGTTTTTAAGGTCCATTTGATGGAATGGATTATGACCTTATTCACAAGGTTTTTAAACCCGGACCGGACTGTACGGTCCGACCGGAAAAACCTTGAACTGCTCAGAATTACGGTCCGCTTAACATCAAAAACCGCTCTATGCAAAAAAAGTAGAGACCCATACGAACCACGGTTCGACCGCCTGGTTCTGTGAACCGTGAGCGATTTTGGCGGTTCAAGTCAAAGCTATTTTTATTAAAAAAAATGTAAACATTACAGACTCACAACACCAAATCACCATTGTTGAAGCTTCAACCATTACATTCTGTCAAATGTTGAACTCGCATTAATGTTCTGGATAGTTTTAGGCGAAAATTTCTTTTCAACAATGAGAGCTTTTGCAAAATTTTTTTTTGACAAAAAAAAAAAAAAAAAAAAGAAGAAGAAAGGAGCAGCCACTGCACGGTGACAATGTAATGCTTTGCAAGAGTTTTTGACCAAAAAAAAAACTATGATTGTTTCCGTGAGATAAACTGAGAAGGAGGCAGAGGAAGAGTTTTGTGAGGACTTAAGAGATATGTGAAGGAGAAAGAGTGAAGAGGGTTCATCAAAAAAGAGAAAGAGGGAACACCGAAGAAACATGTAGGCAACTAGTCATTGGGAAAGTAAAAGAGGATTGGGAAGGTAAATTTTTTAAATGGGTGGATGAGAGAAATTTAAGATATTAGTAAAAAAATAAAAGAAAAAAGAAATAGATAAAGATGTAGAATTATAAACGGTGGAGGAGATAAATCAATCAATCAAACGGTGGAGAAAAAAGGAAGAAAAAATAAAAGAAACAGAAAAAGGAAAAACGGATTGTACTTAGGCAATTTGAAAAGGTGAAGTGCTACGTCCACAATATTTTTGCAATATTTTTATAATAAATCATAGGTGGTTAGTTATTATTGGTTCAAATTTAAATTTAGCAGTGAAATTATTTTTTTAACTCAACAATAACAACCAGTAACAACCTGTCACTTAAGGATTTGCTGTAAAAATGTTGTGGACATATTATTTCTCTTTGAAAAGGATAAGAAATTTAAAAGAGAAATGAGATGTCCACAGTATTTTCATAATAATATTATAGTGGATGATATAATGAGTATAAAACTTTTATACTCATTATATCATCCACTATAATATTGCTATATACTTATTTATTTGTTTATTTATTAGGTTTGCTTAAGATTTAATATTTTTTATGTGTCTTATGAAAATTATGATATGAAAAATATATTTGAAAGATAAATCTCATATTTATTTGGAGACTATTTTAGCTAATTTTTCTATTTTTACTAATTTAATGTATTTATTAAATTAATTATGACGTCATCACGGTTCGGGTTTGACTCCGGTTCGACCTCAAAAACCTTGAACCTCTCCCTTTTACGGTTCAATGAACGGTCCGAGTTTCAAAATCTTGCTTATTCACCAATTAGATTATGATTCTACAGTAACTTGTTCACTTTGCTAAGGTGACTCGTTTTCTCCTATTTTGGCAAATTCTTTTCCAGTTTCGCTTAAGGTTTGAAATGGAAAAGAATGTGAAAAAAAAAAGTTGTATATTACATTACCGGTATGTTATCTAAAGGTCTCCGCTCATGTTTTTGCCCTTGTTGCACCTTTAGCTTCAATTAAAGGTGCAACAAGGGCAAGAATAGCTGGAAGAGCTGTGCTCTCATGAAGATTATGACCCACAGAAGTGTAAGCCTTGATGCTTTGAGAAAGAACTTGAGGATGCTGTGGAAAACAAACAGGGGGGTTAAGATATCTGAGCTAGAGGCAGACTTATTTCTGGTGGAATTTGGAGATGGAAAAGATAAGAGGAAAATCCTCGATATGTGCCCTTGGAGTTTTGAGAAACAGTTGGTGCTAATCCAAGAGTTCGATGGAGAGTTAACCCCAAAGGAGATCGAGCTAAGATGGTCTCCTTTTTGGATTCAGATTTTTAATTTACCTTTGAAGAGTAGAACAAAGGAAACTGGATGGGCGATCGGATCCACGCTGGGTATGGTCATGGAGGTTGATGTTCCTGACTCAGGAGTGCACTGGGGTAAATGTCTACGGGTGAGGGTCAGGATTGATGTCACGAAAAGGCTCATCCGGGGCAAACGAATTACCATCGAGGGAGATGAGTGCAGGTGGGTTCAATTCAAATATGAAAGACTCCCCAACTTTTGTTATCGGTGTGGACTGCTCAGCCATGCACTTAAAGAATGCCCGGATTCTCCTAAGAATACCCATATGGTGGAGGGTTGCCTTCAATATGGGGCTTGGTTGAGAGGCGAACCAATTAGGAGGCATCCAAAAGATCCAGTCATGCATGGGGGGGAAAAAAACCAGGAAAACAGAGCAGGGGCAGCCGGTGGTGGATCGGAAAAGTCATGTGCCCCTCTCGATGTGCCTGGAGAAATGGTAGGGGTAGGTAGAGATCACGTGATTGAGTTGACGCCCTGTGGTGGCAGTAACTCGCCCTGTGGTGGCAGTAACTCGATCTGCGAAAAATTAATCTTGGGCATGCCAAATCAGAGGGCAGAGATGTTGCGTGAAAATGGTAAGGTCAATGAGTTGGAGGAAATGTCAGTAGAAAAGACATCCTCTTTGAATGAAAACTCTGCAGGCCACCACAATCTTCGAGCTGAACCCATTGAAGATATGCAGTGGGAAAAGGAGTATGGCCAGGCACGTGAACCAAATCCCGAATCTGTGTTGGTGCTTAAATAAGGGGAAAAGGGTGACGGTAAAAGCCCAACTGAATTAATAGATGGGCAAGGCCCAATGGCTATGTGTTTTAACCTGAAGCTTGGCTGGACTGTGGAACAATTGGGCCCCAAAAGCGGGCACTGGAAACGGCTGGCAAGGGAGGCGAAAGTGGATTCAACCAAAAACAAAACGGACCAAAGTAATCTGAAACGTGAGGGCCCAACCCCGTTAAAAGAGTTGGACCCAACTGCCTGTGTTCAGAAAAGAAGAAAGGGCACGAAGCAAAACTGTGAAATAGCAGAGAAAGCAAAGGAAAGGGATGGCGATGAGGCGGTGGCTGCACTGCAGCACCGCCGAGCCCCATAAGTCTTATTGCTTGGAACTGCCGGGGATTAGGGTCCTCCTTGGCGGTTCGAACACTCACCGACGAGGTGAGGAAAAAAGACCCACTCTTGGTCTTTCTTGCGGAGACTAAGGCTGGAACGAGTAGAATCAAAGGGATTCAAACCAAGCTGGAATACACGCAAGGTATTGTTGTGCAAAGCGATGGGCGAAGTGGCGGATTGGCTTTACTGTGGAAAGAAGGTTCTGAGGTAAGTCTCAAAAGCTGTTCCAATTTGCATATTGATGTGATTGTGCGGGAAAACCCAACAGCAAGCCCATGGCGTGCTACGGGCTTTTACGGCCATCCCGAAACGGAGAAACGAAATATATCATGGCAATTGTTGGACGCTCTAAAAAAGCAGTACGATCTTCCGTGGGTTGTTTTTGGTGATTTTAATGAAATAGTGTGCAATAGTGAAAACGCTGGGGAGCCGGATAGAGATAGCAGGCAAATGGAGGAGTTTCGGGATTGCTTAAGTAGGTGTGGGCTGTTCGACTTGGGCTTTGTGGGTCCAAGTTTTACATGGAGCAATGGTCGCCTGGGAAACCAAAGGACAAAGCTCCGTTTGGACAGGATGGTAGCAACTGCAGCGTGGATGAGCTTCTTTCTTGAAGCTTGCGTCCACCATCATTCGCTTTCTATTTCTGACCATTGTTTGCTGGCCTTCTCTCTTCGGTGTGGCCAGCCACGAGCTCGGTCAAAGAAGCGATTCTTCTTCGAGGCTATGTGGACAAGAGAGGAAGGATGTAGAGATGTGATTGAATCGGCTTGGGATCCATTTCGGAGTGATTCGAATTTTAGAATTATGGACAGATTGAGGAATTTCCAAGATCAATTGAGAAGGTGGAATTGGAAGGTTTTTGGCAATATTAACAACGTCCTTAAGCAGAAGCAAGGTAAGCTCCAATTGTTAGAAGCCACTGAATGTCTTCATGAGAATGCGGTTGAGATCCGAATGTTAAGACAAGAGATCAATGAGATTCTGACAAGGGAGGAAATCATGTGGAACCAGAGGTCTAGAGCGCTCTGGATCAAATAGGGAGATCGAAACACGAAGTTTTTTCATGCTACTGCAAGTCAAAGGCGCCAAAGAAATAGAATTTTGGGTATTCAGGATTTGGATGGGATGTGGCAGGAGGACCATGGAAGGGTTGAAGGTATAATATTGGAGTATTTTGAGAATATATTCAAGTTGGACCATCCGACCACCTTTGAGGCTAGCTTAAGTGCAATTAATACCCGAGTTTCCACCAAGATGAACGAGGAGCTGATGACTGAATTCAAGGCAGAGGAAGTGTGGAGAGCTCTCAAACAAATGCACCCCACAAAAGCCCCTGGCCCCGACGGTATGTCTCCTATATTTTTTCAAAAATATTGGGATATAGTAGGCTCAGATGTGATAAATTGTGTTTTGAATACACTAAATTCTGGAGTGATGCCTAGTGACCTCAATGAAACATTTATCTGTCTTATCCCAAAAGTCAAATCACCCCAAAAATTCTCTGAATATAGACCTATAAGTCTATGCAATGTTATATATAAAATCATCTCTAAAGTGCTAACTAACAGACTGAAAAGAATACTTGCTGCAGTTATTGATGAATCGCAGAGCGCTTTTGTGCTAGGGAGGCTCATTACCGATAATGTCCTTGTAGCTTTCGAAACGATGCATTGCATTAATCAAAGAAAGAAGGGGAAAGAAGCTCTTATGGCCATTAAGCTCGACATGAGTAAGGCCTACGATAGAGTAGAATGGGCTTACCTGGAAGCAATGATGAGAAGAATGGGTTTTCCCGAAAAGTGGATTTCTCTTGTAATGATGTGTGTGACCACAGTGTCGTACTCAATGTTAATTAATGGGGAACCAAAGGGTAAGATTGTTCCATCAAGGGGCCTTCGGCAAGGGGACCCAATTTCTCCATACCTTTTCCTTTTATGTGCAGAGGGCTTATCGGCTATGCTAAAAAAGGAAGAGGCAGTAGGGCAAATGAAAGGGATAGCAGTATGCAGGGGAGCGCCAAGAATTTCCCACCTTCTTTTCGCTGATGATAGCATAGTATTCTGTAGGGCCACTGTGGAAGAAAGCAGTAGGGTATTGAGGATTCTTGGGGATTATGAAAGGGAGTCAGGCCAAATGCTAAACAAGGAAAAAACCTCCCTTTTCTTCAGAAAAAACACCAATAGAGAGGTGCAGAACCATGTGAAGCAAATGTTTGGAGCTCAAATCATCCGACATCACGAGAAGTATCTCGGGTTGCCTCCGCTAGTTGGAAAGGGTAAGAGGAAAGCCTTTAATAGGATTAAGGACCAGGTTGGTAGGAAAATAGCCAGGTGGAAAGGCAAACTTCTATCCAATGCGGGGAGGGAAATCCTCATCAAAGCGATGGCACAAGCTACTCCCACATACACGATGAGCTGTTTTAAACTCCCAGACACACTGTGTAAGGAGCTGAATTCGATGATGAGTAAATTCTGGTGGGGGCAAAAGGAAAAGGAGAGGAAAATGGCGTGGGTTTCGTGGGAAAAACTTTGCTCCCCAAAGGCTGAAGGGGGCATGGGGTTTAGGGACCTAAAAGCTTTTAATTTGGCCATCTTGGCGAAGCAAGGGTGGAGAATCCAACAAAACCCAAGCTCCCTGATTCATAGAGTGTTTAAAGCGAAGTATTTCGCGGGCTGCCCATTCCAAGATGCACTGGTGGGCAATCGACCCTCCTACGCATGGAGAAGTATTATGGCAGCCAAGGACATCATTGTAAAGAGCTCCAAATGGATCATTGGAAATGGGAAACGAGTCCACATATGGGAGGACAGATGGCTTCCTACTCCTGAGTCCTTTAAAGTGGTGAGCCCGAGAAGACTTCACATGGATGTGGAGATGGTTTCAAGTCTCATAGATCCGGTGAAGAGAGGCTGGAACATAACAATGGTTAAAAATATCTTCCTCCCCCACGAAGCTGAGATTATTTTGGGAATTCCTATCAGCTCCCGCCTCCCCGAGGATTCTCTGATTTGGGCCTGGACACCTAATGGAAAATTTAATGTGAGAAGTGCATGTCGGGTGGCTCGAAAGCTTGGAGAAAAGAGAAGCCAAAAACGGGAATGTGGGGAATGTTCAGATGGGTCAAGGATGAAGGCTATTTGGAAAATGATCTGGAATCTGAACTGTCCTAACAAGGTAAAGCATTTCATGTGGAGGGCCTCCAAAAACATTTTGCCAACAAAGCTTCGGCTAAAAACAAAAGGGTTTGGGCAGGACGTCTTTTGTGATCTCTGTGGCCTCTGTGAATCTTCAGGGCACATACTGTGGGGTTGTAAGGTGGCCTCTGCGGTGTGGGGTGAAACAAAAGCCAAACTTCCTTCTCTGCCTGAGCCTCACTTGAGCTTCCTGGACATTGTGGGGGAAATAATGTTGCAGTGCCCAGGACTGGGAGCTCTTCGCGGTTACGTGCTGGAGCCTATGGAACAATAGGAACGTAGTTAGACATGGGGGGAGGTGCAAGAGGCTTGAAGTGATTGCTAGAGAAATTATGGAGTATCTGTTCGAAGTAAGACAGGTAAAGCAGCCCCTTGAAAGACTTCCCTCAGTCACTCCGCCCCTTTGGACCCCTCCTCGACAAGGATGCTATAAAATCAACGTGGATGGAGCAGTTTTCGAAGAATCTGGTAGCTGCGGTGTTGGGGTTGTAATCAGGAATGAGTGGGGTCAGGTAATGGGAACAATGTGCAGGAAAGTAGATGTGCCGTTAGGTGCTTTGGAGGTTGAAGCAAAAGTTGTGGAGGAAGGGATACTGCTAGCCTGGGATCTCGGGCTTAAAGACATTATTGTAGAAAGTGATGCTCAAACGGTAACAACAGCTATGAAGACGCAATACTCCACGCCTCACTCAATCCGGAAGCTGATGGAAGGAATTTTGCAGATGCTAACAAGCTTCAACTCTTGGGATGCAAACCACATCAACAGAAGTGGTAATTATGCAGCACACACGTTGGCTAGATATGCCAAAAATGTGAATGAGTGCACAATTTGGGTGGAAGATTTTCCTACCATAATTCAGAATCAAATTCATTGTGATGTATCAAACCTGAACTCTGTTTCTGTTTAATGAAGTATTTGCAGATGCTTTTATTATAAAAAAAAAAAAAAAATTTAAATCATTCATAGTTTCATACTGTAGATTCTCAACTAAAATAAAACAAATAAAAAATCATTCATACTCTGGGTGTGGTAAGTGTTAAAATTTCAATAAAGTTTCCAACTGCAAAATTAGTGCAAAGTGATAACTTGACGAGTCAGAAGTCGATTCCGCATTGAGGAGTATTGATTAACAATTCATAAGATAGATTAAATTAAAATGAGTAAAGATAGGACATCTCTCAATCTTACTAGACTCAGGTATAAGGTAAGACTTGTCGATTCTCAAAAAAAAAAAAAAAAAAAAAAAGAAAGAAAGAAAAAAAAAAAGGTAAGACTTGTCACTGTTCTTTACTTTGTCAGATTTATCCTGTTCATGGCCTTTGAAAATGTTCTTTTCAATTACTTTTCCACTTTGAAGCATGATGATAAACTTATGAGGTTCGGCCGCAATCATTTTCTTGCATGCTCGATGATGTGGTCAACTAAGTGAGAGTACTTTTGACATTTATCGCCTATGAGTTCTGATTATGCTTGTGCAATAACCCGATTATTCCGTCCAAACCATTCAGCCTGCTCAGCCCCGCATTGTCCTATATGGATATGATATTGATTTTCAAGTGGGTTGGGTTGGATCAACTATTAAAGGTGGCGGGTTGAGTATTTTTAAAACCACCAAGACTACTCCCACTATTAAAGCTAGCAGATTGATTCTTTTGGTGAATGTTTGCTCTGATTTGCAAGAAACATTATTTAGGGCATGGTTCTCAATGCTTTGCTTATGGCCAATTTGTCAGGATAAGCCATAACACAAGACCAGAATCAACGAGAATTAAACTTAAATAAGGTTATGCAATTCCTTAGACATTTACGCTAAGTCTTTGCTGTCGTTCTTAGGCTGAACTGTTGTTGCTTGATTCAAGTGTTGCATTGTGGTAGCAGTAGATGTGGGATGTGTGAGGGTCGTTAGGTTTACATCCTTTTTTTTATTTATCATTTTAGCCTGGTAGCTCTTCAGGGTTCCTAGAAAAGGGAGTTAAAAAGGAAAAGTACAAATGAAGCGTCTTAAATTGTATGAAATGTGATGAAATTGGAAGCATCATGGTCCTTTTCCTACAAGGGTGACTAGCTTTGTGTCCTAAATTGTTGTGCTTTCGAGACAATAGAATCTTGGTTCCACCCTTGTGCTTGGCCTCGTTGTGCTTGGAATATAATCGTGTCTACATTATTCAGATCTTGCCAATATTGACAATTTCTTGAACTATTGACTCCGCCCTTTATAGTTTTGAAAACTCCAAATTATGATGTTCAAAAATGAGCCAAAAAAGTTGTTTCAGTGAAGCTGAAAACCAAAGTTTTTTTTCAAACGAGATTTTATATATTTGTAATAAAATTTCTTGGCCTATTTAAAAGCTTTTTAGATAAAAAAAATTCAAAAAAGTGGCAGCTCTAGAAGGAAATTAGTTATTTCTTATAGTGTTTTTTAGAGGGTTTATTTTATTTTATTTTTTTGGGGGGGGGGGGGGGGGGGGGGGTGTTTAATGGCTTGCTAGAAGTCTTTCTAAAGCTAAAGGTGAAACCCAAACTTCCATCGGTATGTTCTTAACAATACTTTTATGATTTTAATGTTTCTTGTGTGTGTGTTTTTTATTTTTTTGAATTACTTATCTAGGAAAATGTTTAGTTTTGTATAATTTTTAAATTTAACTTAGACTTAATAGACTCCATGCACGTTAAATACTTGGATTCCTTGAGAATTAATATACTAGTTTTGTCTTGTCTAAAATCAATATAATTCATATAAATACCTTTAGAAGGATAATTTTGTGTTCTTAGTACTAAAATCAGCATTCGTATGAGTTTCAGTTGAAGTATAAAATCATCATCCTTCAATTTTCACTGGCCCTATTCCACAATCTATGCGAGTAATAGACCTCCTTGACGAAGGTACAATGCAGTGGGACTGCGGAAAAATCCATGCTTTTTATTTGTGCAGAGAGCATGGCTCAACATCCTACCCACAAGAGATAATTTACGGAGAAGAAAATTAAAGGTGGAACCGCGGAGTGAATTTTGTTGTCAACAACCAAAGAATGTAAGCCACGTCTTGTGGGAGTGCCTTTATTCGCTAATGGTCAGAGGGACTCGGGACTCCCATAGGATTTTTTTTTTCTTATTGTTTCGACCGAGATAAACAAGTTAAACCTGCTAGAGAGCTTGAGATTTGGACGGTCATCACTTATTCTCTATGGAACACTCGTAACATGTTCTATTTTGAAAAAATTCATTTACAACCGAAGTCCATCTGTGATGGAGCTACTGTTGTTTTTCTGGCCGCGTAACAGCACTTCACAGAAGCACAAAAAAAAGACATAGCCGAACCCCTTATGTCAAGTTTTGTTTTCTCTTTATATAGCTTTGTCATATTACTTGTTTATCTGCTATATATGCTCTTTCATTGAGCTGTTTTCACTCTTTCGTCTGTTTTGTCCTACAGACACTAGACCCAATTTGTTTACTTTTCATTCATTATCAATGTATTGTCTTGACCTCCCTAAATCTTAGAGCTCGTTCGGTAAGAGATTTATAGTAATGTTGTTTAAATGTTATGAAAATACATGTGTGAGAGGGTCCATTTGTTACCATTGTTTAAACAATAGTTTTCGGTGTTTAAACATTACTACACGTATTTTCACACTTTTTTACTCGCAAATATTTCTAAAAAATACAAACAACGTTATTAGAAAATATTATTGTTCTCCTCAATTTAATTTTTTCCTTATCAACCCATCATAATTTTTAATAAAATTTTATTTTATTTATTTTATTTTATTTTGTGAATAGCTAATCAACTCATTTTCCTTATGGAGTTGAGCTTAGACTCATCGAGTTATTATTTAACTATAGTCTTGCACTTGGAAGCAATGTTAAAGCAACAACAATTTTTCACCCATTTTTATTCATTCACCAACTCAATTTTTTTTTTTTTGGCTAAAGTACCTATGCACCACGATACCTGAAATGAAAAGCATATATTCAATATACTTTTTAAAAAACCGTAACACTTAATTGCACATATACCAATTGGTATTTTATTGGTGTAAATAAACTATGAATTTTGAAACACTAATGTTATTACCTTGCTTCTTTGAATTGTTTTTCACTAACATGTTGTTGGAATAAAAAAAAATGTGTATACTCTTTTGGTTAATGACTATAAAAATCACGATATTTTTCTCTCTAATGTGGATCACATAGTACAAAATATCTGCACACATGGAATGAACATAAAAAATTATATAATTACTTGACTAAAGTTATGTTGACACTCGACATGTTTATGTTTAGGTTTAATAAAAGGTTTCTCAAGGACAAGTCACTGTAAGGGTACACTCAATGAAGACTATCCCCTTACCACTCACAACATATGGACTATGAATTTAGATACTCTTTGCTTGAAAAGGCATACAATGTACAAATTCATTAAAGTTTTCCAAATAATTAATTGAAAATTGATATTTTTATAGTTTATTGTTACTTGTAAAATATTTTTCATTAAAATTTAATTAAATTTACTTTATTCAAATGATCATTTTCTTTATAAAATTTATGAGATAATAAGGACAATTACCACCTCTATAAGAAAACAAAAATGCTGGTGTCGTGCTATGTATAATTTTTCCTTTTGTTTAAAAATTTTGTTAATGTTTAATGTGTTAAAATATTTACATTACAATTAGTCTATATTTGCATTCAAACTTGCAATATTTAAAATTTCATATTAATAATTACATTCATTGTCTGTTTTATGAATAATAATTATAATTATATCATCATTTAATATAATAAATCAAACTATATTTAATACAATTATCAAACATGTGCATTGCACATGCAATTTAAACTAATTATTTGAAAAAATATATATTATTTTGTGAAGTAAAAGTTAAAAATCAATTATATATATATATACTAGTATTATGCCAGTGTGACGCACGGCTTAATAAAAAAATTATATAAATTAAAATATATAAATTATTTATAATATAATATAATTTAATAACAAATAAAATAGTAAATTTTAAAAATTACGGCAAGTTTTAAATTTCTAGAAGCTCTTAGTAGTAAAATTGTAATTTGTTTATATATATGTGTGTGTGTGGCATGTAAAAATCTTTCCATTATACTTGCTAACACGTAGAGTAATAGAAGTGCTAATCATATATAAATTTCTTGCATATATAACCAAACAAAAAATTCCATAAATTACAAAAAATAAGACAAATTCCAAAGAAGATGATATTAAATTATTAAGTTTTTGTGTCTTTTAAAATTTTTCCAAAGAAGTGGTTTCAAATTTAAATTTTTATCAACTTAGAAATTATAGGACAAAAAGATAAGAACAAAAAAAAATATATATATATATATATATTTTTTTTTTAAAATCTATAAAAAATTATGCAATTTAGTGAAGCCACTTGGTGCAACCACGGCTTCTAAACTTAACATATTTGAGCACATCAATTATTAACCGATTCAATGCCTTCAGAATAAAAAAAAAAAAAAAAAAAAACCCCACAATTTAAATTTGTGAGTTTTTCATAGCCTAGATTTTCACATAAACTTCATTCTGTTAAATTATAAACAAACATTATCGTAACTTTTAGATTGAGGAAGATAGAAATTTACCTTGTAAATAAGGAAAAAAAAAAAATTAAAGAGAGGGATGTACTGCAGCATGTCGTGTATATAGAATGAAAGTGTGAAACTAATACTTCTTCACAATTTAATTTATAAGCTAGATCTAAATGACTACATTTCATTCTCCAAAAAAAAAAATGACTACATTCCCTTGTAGCAATGGAACTGATTTACATATTGTTGGAGCATTTTAATATTATATGATAAAAATGAATAAATGTTACAAAATAAATGTAAAGATTATGAAAGTGAATATGGAAGATAAGGAGTTAGTGAGAATGTTTAATCACATATTGAAAAGGAGAGAGACTATTTTATTCTTTTTAATTGTGGTGATTAATGGGCTAATATGAATTGTCTCATATATTGGGTTAGATACGTGCGCAAGGGGGAGGTGAAGAGTGGAGGTATCAAAATTGGAAATGAATTAGCCTCTTGGATCCTCCTACTTGACAGCCCATTCAGAATAATTACCATATCCACAGCAATATACACTAAAAAATAGAGAGATTCTTGGAAAGGAATGGTGTTCTTTCTGGTGGAGTTTTGGGCTTGAACACTTTGTGCAGAAGCTGTTCTAGTCATACAACATTTGTTGGGCTGTTGTATCCTGGGGAAGACAAGTCAGAGAAGGTCTGCACCGGTTACAAAGTTTAGCCAACCAAAGGCTTGAATCTCCTTAAAGAGAGCAAGTGCTGCGCCTCAGTCCAAATAGTGTTGTGTATTTTTCTCTTCAACTTAATAATATTCAGAAGTAATATTCAGTTTCTCTTTGTGTTATTTCCATTGTTATTGTATTTTTCATCAACAATTTTAAGGAGATTCAACACGTGGAGCCTACACAAGAGAAACCAAATGAGCCAGTTGGAGATCTCAACAAGCCCTTTGGCTTTAAGGGAGCCCACTTCAAGAGGTGGAAAGGAAAGGTCCTCTTCAATTTGAGTCTTTTCAAAGTCGCCTACATTCTCACTGACAAGAATCCATCAAAGATTCCTACCGATGAGATGAGTGAGGAAGAATATAGTCTCCATCAAGAAAAAATAGATAAGTATACAAAAGATGAATACAATTGTCGCTCTTATCTTTTGAATTGTCTTGCCGATCATTTTTATGATTATTATGATACAACTTATGATTCTGCTAAGAAAATTTGGAAAGCTTTACAAAACAAGTATGATACCGAGGAAGCTGGTGCAAAAAAGTATGCTGCTAGTAGATTTTTCCGTTACCAAATGGTGGATGGGAAATCGGTGGTGGATCAAGCACAAGATTTCCAAATGATCGTGGCAGAATTGAGACCCGAAGGCATAAAGATTGGGGACAATTTGGTAGTAGCTGGCATAATTGATAAACTACCACAATCTTGGAGGGAGTTCTAAAAAACCTTGCGACATAAACAAAAAGAGACATCCTTAGAGACTTTGATTACACGAATCCGTGTGGAGGAGGAGGCTAGAGGACAAGATGCACTCATGGCACAAGAGAGCAATGATAATTCCACCACAAAGGTAAACCTTATTTCATCTAATAATAATATGCCCAAAAATCATTTTTCTAGAAATGCTCAATTGAAGCCTAAAAAGAGAGCCTTTAAAAATAATAATAAACCTCAAGGAAGGGAAAACCCAAATAAAAATTACAATAAGAACCAAAGACCCCCTTCATAAGATCAATTTAATAGATATTGTTTTGTCTGTGGCAAGAGTGGGCATATTGCTCGAATTTGCAAATTTCGAAAACGTGAATCTGTCTCGCAGGCTAACGTAACCGAAGAGCCTTTAGTGGCTATGATTACAGACATCAATATGGTGCAATATGTTGAAAGATGGTGGGCAGATTCTGGTGCTAATAGGCACGTTTGCTATGATAAAAATTGGTTCAAGTTGTACACTCCTTTTGAAGAAGAAAAAACTATTATGCTTGGAGACTCTAGCAAAACCAAGGTTTTTGGGAGTGGTGATGTTGAATTGAAATTCACTTATGGACGTGTACTAACATTGAAAGATGTACTTTACACTCCGTCCATGAGGAAGAATTTGATGTCAAGTTTTTTGCTTAACAAGGCTGGCTTCAAGCAAACTATGAAATCTGATAACTATGTAATCACTAAAAAGGGATTATTTGTGGGCAAGGGTTATGCTTGTGATGGAATGTTTAAATTGAATGTTGAGAATAATAAAGCATCTACTAGTTCAGTTTATATGCTTTCTTCTATTAATTTTTGGCATGCTCGTTTGTGTCATATAAATAGTAGATTTGTGAGAATCATGAGTAGTTTAGGATTAATTCCAAGACTGTCAAAAGATTTTGAAAAATGTGAAACTTGTAGTCAAGCTAAGATTACAAAAAGGCCTCATAAAAGTGTTGTAAGAAATACCGAATTGCTTGAGTTAATTCACTCTGATTTATGTGAATTTGAGGGAATTTTAACTCGTGGTAGAAATAGATATATTATCACTTTTATTGATGATTTCTCAAAATATACAACTATTTATTTGTTGAAAAATAAAAGTGATGCTTTTGAAAAATTTCAAGATTTTTTAAAATAAGTTGAAAATCAATTCGGTAGAAAAATAAAAAGAATAAGAAGTGATAGAGGCCGTGAGTATGAATCAAGTGCATTCAACTCATTTGTTCAGTCTTTGGGAATTATCCATGAAACTACTGCACCATATTCACCTGCTTCTAATGGTGTGGCTGAAAGAAAAAATAGAACTCTAATTGAGTTAACAAATGCCATGTTAATTAAATCTGGTGCACCTTTACATTTTTGGGGTGAAGCTATTTTAACTGCATGTCATGTTTTGAATAGGGTGCCACATAAGAAGTCATATACCACATCTTTTGAGAAGTGGAAAGGACATAAGCCAAATTTGGAATATTTGAGAGTATGAGGTTGTTTTGCTTATGTAAGGCTTATTGACCCTAAAATACCTAAATTAGGTATAAGAGCTACTACTTGTGCTTTTCTTGATTATGCAATTAATAGTGCAGCCTATAGATTTTTTGATCTTGAAAACAAAATAATTTTTGAATCTGGTGATGCAATTTTTCATGAAGAAAAATTTCCTTTTAAATTGAAAAATAGTGGGGGTGAAGAAAATATTTTATCACAACCTAGTTCTTCTACTTCAAAAAATCAAGAAAATTCTGAAATAGAACCTAGAAGGAGTAAAAGAGCTAGAGTTGAAAAGGATTTTGGTCCTGATTATTATGTTTTTAACATTGAGAAAAATCCCCAAAATTTAAAAGAGGCTTTAATATCACCTGATGCTTTATTTTGGAAAGAGGTTGTAAATAATGAGATGTAATCTCTAATTTCTAATAGAACTTGGAAATTAGTGGATCTTCCACCGGGTTGTAAGACCACAGGTTGTAAATGGGTCCTTAGAAAAAAATTGAAACCAGATGGATCAATAGATAAGTTTAAAGCTAGACTTGTTGCAAAAGGCTTTAAACAAAAAGCTGATCTTGATTTCTTTGATACGTTTTCTCCAGTAACAAGAATTACATCTATTAGATTGTTAATTGCTATTGCTGCAATTTTTGATTTAAAAATTCATCAAATAGATGTAAAAACTGCTTTTCTAAATGGGGACCTAGAGGAAGAGATTTATATGGATCAACCGGAAGGCTTTGTAGAGCCTGGACAAGAAAGCAAGGTATGTAAGCTAACTAAATCCCTATATGACTTAAAACAAGCATCTAAGTAATGGCATGAAAAATTTGATTCCTGCATGATTGAGAATGGTTATAAATCCAATGAATGTGATAAATGCATTTATTCTAAATCATGGAATAATTTACATGTTATTATTAGCCTCTATGCGGATGATATGTTGATTTTTGGCTCAAATATGCATGTTATAAATGAGACAAAAAATATGCTTAAAAGCCATTTCGATATGAAAGATCTTGGTGAGGCTAATTTTATTTTGGGCATGAAAATTACAAAAATATGTGATGGAATATTTCTTTATTAATCACATTATGTTGAGAAAATATTGAGAAAATATAATTTTCATGATCACAAAAGTGTAGCTACTCCTTTTGATTCTAGTGTTCATTTATTTCCTGTGAATGATGATGATGAGATTTTTAATCAAAAGGATTATGCTAGCATCATTGGTAGTTTGCGTTATGCTACTGATTGTACTAGACCTGACATTACATATGCAATAGGAGTGCTTAGCAAATTTACTAGCAAGCCTAGTAAAGATCATTGGCTAGCTATTGAGCGAGTCATGAGATATTTAATTGGTACAAAAAACTATGGCTTATTTTATAAAAAGTACCCTGCTGTGATTGAAGCTTTTAGTGATGCCGATTGGAATACTTTGTCAGGTGATTCTCTCTCTACCATTGGTTATATTTTTACCTTAGATAGTAGTGCTATTTGTTGGAAATCAAAAAAGTAAACAATAATTGCTAATTCAACAATGGAAGCTGAATTAATAGCATTAGCTTCAGCTAGTGAAGAGGCAAATTGGTTAAGAGATTTGTTATATGAAATTCCGCTTTGGAAAAAACCAATTCCACCTATATTAATTCATTGTGATAGCACTGCCGCAATTGGTAGAGTTAAAAACCGTTATTACAACGGTAAATCCAGACCTATAAGAAGAAAGCATAGTACCGTGCGATCTTATTTGAGTAGCGGCATCATAACTGTGGATTATATTAAATCTAATGATAATCTTGCAGATCCATTTACCAAGGCCTTCGCAAAAGATAGAGTCTGGAATACATCGAGCGGGATGGGACTAAAGTCCATAGAATCATGAGCCATGTATGAGGATACCCAACCCAAGGACCAGAGATCCTAAAAATTGGGTTCAATGGGAAAAACGAATCATACGATAGTCATAAGAAACGCACTATTTTTTTTATATAATTATTTATTTTGTAAATAATTTTTAATTGTTAATCCCTATGATGTAAGTGTATTTATCCTGTAATGTGGAGAGGTTGAGTAAAAACTTTTAATGAAATTTGTAACTCGTATGAGTGGGGTGTCAGAATTACAGGAGTACCCTTGACAAAATTTCACCTATGTGATTGTGGGGGTGGGGCCGCTCCTTATGAGATTTGGACTTAATCTCAAATACACTCATGAAACTGGGATCAGCGCATGGCCGTAAAGTGCTAGCTATAAAAGCTCATGTCAACACCTGGGTTGTTATGTGTAAGCAGTGACACTTAATTTCCCTAAAGCAGTCCTAGTTCAAGTCGAAGACCACTACGACTTTGGAGTTGAGATCGCTGTTTTACTAAGTGAAGGTTCAATGCAGAGCACACCTTCATGATGCATAGTGACCCGTCTTTATCTGGTAATCTCTCTTTAACTAAAAATTTAATATTAAAATGAGTGGGGGATTGTTGGAGCATTTTAATATTATATGATAAAAATGAATAAATATTACAAAATAAATGTAAAGATTATGAAAGTAAATATGGAAGATAAGGAGTTAGTGAGAATGTTTAATCCCACATTGAAAAGGAGAGAGACTATTTTATTCTTTTTAATTGTGGTGATTAATGGGTTAATATGAATTGTCTCATATATTGGGCTAAATACGTGCACAAGGGTGAGGTGAAGAGTGGAATGATGTTCTTTCTGGTGGAGCTTTGGGCTTGAACACTTTGTGCAATCATAAAGTTTAGCCAACCAAGGGCTTCAATCTCCTTAAAGAGAGCGAGTGCCGCGCCTCAGTCTAAATAGTGTTGTGTATTTTTCTCTTCAACTTAATAATATTCAGAAGTAATATTCAGTTTCTCTTTGTGTTATTTCCATTGTTGTTGTATTTTTCATCAACACATATCATGATATCAAAATTTAGTTAAATAATTTTCAAGTTAAAATCGACAAAAAAAGAGTAATGTTAAACATTAACAAAATCAAAAAAAAGAAAAAGAAAAAAAGAGTAATGTTAACATTAACAAAAAAAGAGTAATTTTCACAGTTCTTTTCTCGTTATCAAGGAAAGAAAATGACAACAATCCCTTGAAACACTAAACCAACAAGAAAAATTAACAATAATAAATATTATTGAACATGAAAACACAAATTCTTAAACTCTTTAAAATACTTCTATCTTTTAGTTAAATAATTTTCAAGTTAAAATCACAAACTGGTTAAAAGAGTAATTTACTATTTTTAAAAGTACTTTAGTTTTAGGTTTTTTCTTTTCTCTTCTCTAATTTGAATTATGACCTTTTGTTTTAAATTCAAAATTTCAAACTTTTATAAACTCTCACGTAGAGAAAGATAAAAAAAAAAAGTAGGACACTAACTCTATCTCAATTTTAAACACTATTCAAGAGTTTCAGTTTCAAATAATTTATTCTATTCATATAAGTCACTAACTCATGTACAAATAACTAATTAACACAAAAAAAAAAAAAAAACTAACGTAAAGAAAAATCTTAAGAATTAGGACACCATCTTTATCTCACTTTTAAACATTATGATACTAAACCCAAAATAAAATAAAATAAAAAAGAGCCTCAAAGCACATGAGATAAAACTAGTGTATATATATATATATATATATATATATTAGAGCTTATAAAACTTGTTTTGTAATTTTAAATAATAATTTTTTTTTCAGAAAGATATTAAAGTTTAGCCACTAATAATATATACATGTGTTTATTCTAATGTAGGAAACAGGGAAGGAGATTGGGAAAAAGGATCTTAAGAATATAAAAAAGAATTTCAAAGTCCGGGCTAGTATATATATATTATAATTTCTAAAATTTGTTTTATAATTTTAAATAATAATTAAATTTTTTTAGAAAAATATTAAAGTTTAGCCACTAATAATATATACATATATCTATTCTATTGTCGGGAATGAGAAAAGAGAATGGGAAAGTAGACAAGGCAAAACAAAACTTACAACACTAACACTTATAAAATGATTTAACTTTTGCAAGTACAAGTGAGGCTAATAAACCGAAAATTCAGTTACTCACTGACTGAGCGACGCAATACTTTAGACCACTTTTTTATTTTATTTTTTTGAGATATTATAGACAAAAGATAGAGAATAACGAAGGACGGAGCGGGAAAAAAAATTGTCTATTGTCTACTTGATAACGAGGAAAGAATTGTGAAAGATAAAAGCAAAAAAATGGAAAAAATGTATTTATTTACACGTGAAAAGGCACGGACAAACAAGGGTAAAGGGGGAAAACCATAAAAAATGTGAGGGTAGATTCGGAAGAAGAAGAAGAAGATTGGCGTCGACGGCGTGAGAGAGTGAGACTGAGAGAAGGAGAGGAGATCGGCGTTTCAGGTTAGAATTTTTACATTTTTTTTTATTCCCTCTCCTCGCCGTGTCCGATTTAATTCAACGCATGATAATTGATTGACAGGTTCAATGTCTGAATGTTAATTTCTGAATTTTCAGATGTTCATATTTAGATTAGTAGATTTTTTTAACTTGTGATATTCGATTGACACGGACTCTTAACTTATAAAATGTTCTGATTTTCAGTTTCAATTGTTTTGGTTGAAACCCAATACATGTTTAGCCATGTAAGTTTAATATGGGTTCGAATAAATGGGCGTGGATTTTAATCTGATAAGCCTCTCAGACCAAATGAGAATGAAAAAAGAAATATATATATAAAAACAAACTCTCAAACTCCTATTTGTTTGGCAGTTCTTAGCAACAGCAACTGCAAAGTTTAAAATTTGAAATGTTTTCTTATGCAATGATAATTGTTTGAATTGATTTGGGATATATGTGCTTTGCTCATGGACGCAATAATGTCTGTGTCATAACTTCCTTTTTTTACATGTTTTTGTTAGTGTTTAGGATATGGAGGTGAATTCGGTACAACAGGATCATCAGGATGAGGAGGAATTTGTATTGCTTGATCTTAGCAGTGTTTCTGGGGAACTTGACATCCCGGCAAATGCACCGTATGTTCTGTCTGTATGTTCCAAACCTGCAATACACATTTCTTTGGGACTTATTGAATTAAGTTAAAAAAAAAAAAATTAACACAGTAACACACGCTTAGGAAGCACAGACACTTCATTTAGGGGTACCTGTGTCATACTGGTGTAGTATCGGTCGTTTTTTATGTTATAATTTTTTAGAAACTGTTTGTGTCACCGTATCATACCTGTGTCCGTGTCCATTCTCCCTAGACACACACACACACAAATTCTCTCTCTCTCTCTCTAACCAAAGTTTTTATTACTGATAGATTGAAAGAAACTTCAACCTTCTGCAGAATGTTTTAGTCTATACTTTTTGATGGTGTGAGTTTATTTTTTCTTTAAAATTTTTAATGCAGTTTTATTGATTGTTGGCCATGGGTGCCATTATTTCTTTCTACCCACTTCCCTGCAAATCTGCAGTGTTTTCAGATGTAGATGATGATAGCTTCTTCTTCTTTCTCTGAGTTATCTAACGTGTCAATTCTTTAGGATTGATCTTCTTTGTTTTCATTAGTGAGTTCTACACATGGATTTTTTGTTTTTATTCTCTTCAAATTTCATTAAAATTCGTTTTTCCTTATCTGTAGGGTCTGGACACATTGAATCCAGTATTAATTATAGATGGCAAATTGAAACTGGTGAGTTAATTGCCTGTAATAATCCTGTATTTGATTTGAGTGTGACAAATCATTTTCTAAGCAGTTTTCATTCTTTTTCCAATCAGATTGTGAGTATATGCACATAAAAGTGTCTCATTTTCTTTGTTTCTTGTTTGAGATGTGTTCCCCTCTCCATTAAATTAAAGTTGTTTTTCGCTTTCTCCAAAGTACTTATTATAATTTTCTGCCACTCAATCGGAGAGTAGGAGTGGTACTGTAATGGGAATATCTTAGATAGATAACTATTACAATTTTTCATTATTGTATAGCAGCATTTAAATTGAGTTCATATAACTCAAATTTTGTTGATCTTGTGTATCTGACACGTTGTTCATCTTGCATGTCAAGATTTCAAAAAATTTTTTCCCCCGTGTTTAAGTGTTTCTCTGGACCTTCCATGTACTAGTGTGTGCCCTTGAAATATATAGTTTGGATTATGGAATGTCAGGAAGGCAGCAGGCATTGGGGAAAATGATAAATTTCAAGAGTTTTTCACTTTTTAGAATAACATCAACATGATAAGGGAATATTTTTAGGCTATGAACAGTCTAGGCAAAGGAAAAAGGCTACCTCAAGAGTGAGGTGTTTTTTTTTTCTGACAGTATGCAGAGTCTTAAACCGCAGATTTTTTAAGTTTTAAGGAAGGTAATATCCCTGTGAGATACTTTGGGGTGCCTTTCGTCACTGGTAAACTCTCTTGGGAGTGATTGTAAGCCCCTCATTAAAAAGATTAGTAACAAATTAATTCTTGTAGTACAGAAATCTGTTATTTGCTGGGAAGTGTCAGCTCATTAAGGTCGTGGTGTTTAAGATGCAAGTCTACTGGTCTAGCATTTTTGTTTTACTTTAAAAGGTCACTAAAATGGTGTAGAAAATGATGAGTGCTTACCTGTGTCATGGGTCTGAAGGGAAAGCTTTTGGTGCTAAAGTAGTATGGGAAGCTTTGTCAGTCCCAAAATCTGAAGGCAGCTTGGGTTTGAGATAGCTATGGCATTGGAGTAGGGCTGTTGTGATGGGTTTATTTGGCTTCCTTTTTTTTCAGGGTGGTTTCTTCTGGGTAGCTTGGTTGCATTCTTATTAAAAGGAAGGAGTTTATGGCAGTTCAAACTTTTAATGGTGGTTCATGGTGTTGGCGTAAGATTTTACAACTGAGATCTTTGTGCAGGCCTTTTATGAAGCATATACTTGGTGGTACAGGGAGCTTAATTCATTCATGGCATTATAATTGGCACGTGGAGGGTCCTTCATATGTGAAGGTTGGCCATAGAATAGTATATGATTATGCTATTCCTTTTTCTGCAAAGTTGTCTAGGGTTTTCACAAAGAGTGATTCATTTTGGCTTGCTGCCAGGTCTGATGAGCTGGTGGTGGTGAAGATAGTGTGTGTGTGTGTGTGTGTGTGTGTGTGTGTTTGTGTCTATTTATGTATATATATATATTTGTAGAATCTTCTTTGACAAGATTGGGGCCGGGAGAGAGAAGTTGGGATGTTCGTTTTACCCTGGAATCTAATGATTGAGAGATGGATGAAGGGGTGAACTTTATCCGTATCTTGTGAGCAAATATTCCTTCAATGGATGTTGGAGACTAGATGAGGTGGAAGTTGAAGCCTAGTGGGGATTTAGACATCCATTCGTTTTAATACAAGTTGCGAGGTAATCCTTTTATTGTCTTTCCTTAGAAAGGTATTTGGAGAGTTTTGGCCCCTTGGCGTGTTCCCTTTTCCATTTGGTCTGTAGCTTGGAATAAGATCCTCACGGGTGATAGCTTGAGATTGAAGGGTTTCAATTTTGTGGATTGGTGTATTATGTGTTGTCAGTGTGGGGAGACGGTGGATTATTTACCACTTCATTGTGAGATGGCTCATCGGTTGTGGAGTTTTGTTTTTATTTCTTTTGGAATTTCGTGGGTCATACCTAGAGCAATTCCAGATTTGCTTTTTGGTTGGTGGAATTGGTTGGGGAAGCATTCGTGTAATATATGGAGTTTAGTCCCTTTGTGCTTACTTTGGTGTCTTTGGAAGGAGCGGAATCAGTGTATCTTTAAGGATTTGGATAGTTCTGGAGATTAAATGCTTGCTTCTTTCAGTAGAACTCTTTTTGACTGGTCTCGGGCTTGGGGACTCACATTTAGTGATTCTCCCATCTTTTATTAGCTCTCTTCTCTTTTGTAATTAATTTGCTGTTTGGTTTTTTTCAGTTTCCTCTCTCTTTTCCTTTTTTTTGTTTGTTGGTGTGCCTTGTGCTTTTTATGCGTAGAGTAGCCTTTTGGTATATATATCATTCTTACTTATAAAAAAATATATGTGTGTATATATATTGTGGTTAATGAGAGTTTCCAGAGCTCTTCGAGCACATAACTGTTCCCCTGGGGCTGGGGGGCATGCTTGGTTGGCCTCTGCTGATTATAATTTCAGCTGCTTTTTGGCTTGGCAGCAAATAAGTGAAAGAAAGCTTGAGATAGGATGGTGGAACCTCATCTGGTTTTCAAAGCATGTACCAAATCATGCGTTTTACCTCTCAGAATAGACTCACTACCAGATGTAGATTGGTCAAATGGAGTTACAAGGCGGATGCTTTGTGCTCTTTCTGCCTAGCGAAATGGAATCTGGATAACTTGAATTAGCCACCCAAAGAACCCCTCCCCCATATCAGTTTTTTAACAGGGGTCATGTTAGATGTAGTCCAACCAGGGTCAGTTTTGTGTACTAGTAAGCCATGGGAGGTTGCAGGTTTCTGAGAATTGAATCCAAAACTTTGAACTGATTCTCAAGGAAGGAGTTCGGACTTATGAACCTTCAGATTATTGAACGTAGAAAGAAAGCAACATCTTTCCTTGATTTTCTTGATTCTTGTAATTTTTGTACTTGATTGTTGACCCTTGTACACTCCTTGTGTACTAGGGTGTCCCTTTTTGATATCAATAAAACTTATTACTTATCAAAAGATATTTTGAATTTAAATCTAATAACATGGAATTGGAATTTCATGTTAGTACTTATCAAAAAAAAAAAAAAAAAGACATGTCAGATTACACATCCTTTAACTGCTCAATTTCTTGGGAGATGTCTACATCTTTCATAGAACCATGGCAGACATTTATATTAGTCTTACAGCTAAAATGAAATTACCTTTATTAGAATTATGGTTAAATGATTAAATTCATTATTTCCTAACAGTTTAAATTTTTGTGACAATCGGTAATTTAACTTGATATCAAAGTAAGAGGTCCTAAGTTCAATCCTTATCTCCATCCTACCTCCTATTTAAAATGTTAACAATCTCACATGTTGGGCCTCACTTATTATGGGGGCTTTGGGCCCACATGTGAGGGAGAGTGGTAGACTTATTGTTTAGTGATTAAATTAATCATTTCCTAATCACTTAAGTTTTTGGGACAATTGGTAAGTTAACAACTTTCATCTACCATTCTCTTCACTTCCTCCTTGATTCTCAATGGAAATTTTAGCTTTGATCCATCCATTTTATTGTTAATGAGCATGTTACTCGAAATAAAGATTGGGAAAGCTTGATGTATTGCTTGAATGACCTGAGTAGAGATTAGCGCTTTGATTTCATTAAATGACGTTGATTTTTCTTTTGTTTTTCTCATTGGTCTGATGTTAAGTTGTGAGGCTGGCCTCATTGTTCCCTTTACGGATATTGGTATTTTTACAGATTGGGGAATATGAAGAAACAATTGGCACATGCTTGGTCTTCACAGAAGAAGGTGAGTGTTCTGGGACCCTTGTAACGTAACAAGCTCTAAGTTTCTTTGCCAAGAAGGTGAGGGACCAAAGCTTTTCCCCCTTCATAAATGAGAAACCATATAGAGGAGTAGATTTTTGTTACATAGGAATGACCAAATGCACCAATGTGAGGAACATTCAGTCGGTGACATGGTTTCTCTGTGCATGCTGAGTGTTTATGTGGTATATACTGTCACAGACAGTGGTCTCAATGTTACAAGTCAAATGACTTACGGCTTGTAACTACTTCCATTGGCATCAGAAATCTTAAGTCACAGTTCAACTCAGATAAGAAGCTTGATTTTCTTAACTGAGGTCTGAGGAAGTAAGGTCCAGCTCTTCAACAATTTTCTCATTTTCCCTTTAGCATGCGTCATTTTACCTGAAAGCAATAATTTTCAAGTCATTCATATGGTAGTCTTTTATTGTTGCTACCTCTGATGCATGCTGTAATTGGAAACTCAGACTCTACAGCTGACAAAGACCTTTTTGGATTGAGTTATAGGGAAAGGCCTCAATGAATTGCCTGTATGACAGTGTTGTGCAGGGCAAGTTACTAGTTGTGTTGCTAGAATCTTGGTAGGGTCAATACCACTTGAATGATTATTAAAGCTGCCTTACCACAGTTGAGCCAGCTATATTGTAGAAGCCATTAAGGAGAGACGTAGTCTTTAAATTAATTAGTTGAGTATGTTTCACATCTGCTGAATGGAGTTATGTTGTACAAAAATATTCTTATATTTCCCTTATAATGAAGATTTATACTAAAGTCAGGTTCTCTTTGCAGATGGTAATCCAGTGGTTCATGAAGAGGTAGGACCATCTGAGGCAAACCTTTTCTCAGGAAAATGTATAATAGATCCTAATCAAACTCCAAGCAAGCAAGTGAAACCGGTAACTCAGCTTCAGAAAATTCTAAAGTTTAGATTGGCCACAGATGCTACCATTCAATGTTCGACAGCTGAGCAGACTAAATGAGTAAGTTTGAAACAAATTTTCCTTGGTGATTCCGTACAGAATCTTATACCGGGATTTGGATCCATCCAACAGCCAAGGAATGTCAGTTAGGGAATTCCATACTTAAGGATGGTTTATAGAAACCTACAGAAATGCAAATTCAAAGCAGTACCAATGCCTAGGTATTTGTTATTAGTGATTCTCTGGATGTATCAATGGTTTTACAGGGAACCTTGGCCCCCTAAGGCCCAAGCCCCCCAAAATCTACAAGTCATTGATAGAATTCTGTGCTAGTGTGATTTTGATTCTTCCAATTTTGTGATGAGGCATCCCAATCGTTTAAGAATTATCATGTATCCTTTGTAAGCAGGCAGGAATTCAGATGAAACATGAACAAATTGATCAGTAAATTTTTAATATTTTTGTAAGCAAACCAAAAAATTCAGTAAATGTTCATATCACATCCAACAGTAAGTGTTAATAGTCACAAACATGTGAAAATTTTTCAAACAAAATATTGTTTTAATAACTTTCAGTAACTATACTCAAATATAAAACATAAAATAATAATTAATTTAGGAATAATATAATTAGTGCAGCATTTCCTTGCATGTTAAGCAAAAATTGAATTCAACTGCCAGCCTTGTTACTTGAGCTGAGTGAAGTTTAGCTTTGCTATACTTTGTCAACAAAATGATAATAAATACAAAATAAAAAGACAAAGGCTTTGTCGTTAAGGCAACATCTGGCTAGCACTTCAGTATCGGACTTTTAAAATTATTTTCGTACGAACAACCTACGCGTTTGCTTGACTGGAGGGAGGGATGTTTGCAACTTGCAAATCCGCAATAAACAAATTATGCTAAGCGTGCGAAGATTATTATTAGTCCTCAAAAAATTATAGACGCATCAAGTTAGTCCTTTTGTAAATTATTCCTTCTGTTTCTTAATGAATTACCTTCCATTTACCAACACCCACAACACACCCCCCCCCCCCCCCCCCAAAAAAAAAAAAAAAAAAAAAAACCATGTGTTACTACTCTGTTGTAAACTTATAATGGCATTGTTATGGAAGGATTGACTAAGTACTTTTATAATTTTTTTTAGAGGATGAAAAAAATACTTTTCAAATTTTAGGGATTAAATTAAAGCCTTATTCAAAATTTTAGGGGATTAAACTTATATTTTTATCTCATAGTTTTCTCTATTTTTTTTACTCGGTAAGATTTGCGAAAGCATAAAGGGTTATGATGGTATTTTGTGCAATTGGTGTATGTATACTCTCAATCTCATGGTGTGTATGTCTCAAAGTAATGTAGAGTCCACATGCTATATAATTATATTCAACTAGTCGCTAACCCGTGCGATGCACGGGATAGTTAAATAAAAATTAAAAGTACTTATTTTACTTAAAGGTATATGACTTAAATTTTAAAAATGTATAATTTGAAAATGAATGATAATAACTAATTTCTTCAATATAATGATTTAGAAAAATTCTTTTTCTTTCATATCATTGGTTTCATATAACACATTTCGACGTGGGTTATTCTATGGTGATGACTTTACATAATATTCAACTGCAATTATATCTACTATCCACTACCAATCTAATCTATGTTATCTTGATAGTAGATCTACAAATTGCATTCTCGTATTTTTAGAGCTTGCCACATTATTGTTATTATCTATATATAATATAAAACTGAAAATTTTAACTTTTTGAAAGACTTACATTAGAATTAGATTAAAAAATAATTTTTTTTAAATTAGACCTCACGTTAGTTTTTTTTTTTTTTTAAGGGCTCACTTTAGGTTAAAAAAAAAAAGATTCATGTGAAAAAAAAAAAAAAAAGACTCCAATTAGGATTAAGGAAAAAAGAGAGAGACTCCTATTAGGACTCTCTCACTATTTAGTTTAACAAATTAAAATTTTTTATAAATTAAAATGATGATGAAAAAAAAGGAAGAGAGACTCCTCACTTTTTAGTTTTAAAAATTTAAAAAAAAATTATAAATTAAAATGATGATGTGGAAAATTGTAAGAGTTTCAGAGGCTTCGGTTTTTTTTTTTTTTAAGGGCTCACTTTAAATTAAAAAAAAAAAGACTCACGTGAAAAAAAAAAAAAAAAAAAAAAAAAAAACTCCTATTAGGATTAAGGAAAAAAGAGAGAGACTCCTATTAGGACTCTCTCACTATTTAGTTTAACAAATTAAAATTTTTTATAAATTAAAATGATAAGGAAAAAAGAGAGAGCGAGACTCCTGTTAGGACTCTCTCACTATTTAGTTTTAAAAATTAAAAAAATTATAAATTAAAATGATGAGGTGGAAAATTGTGAGAGTTTCAGAGGCTTCGGTTTTTAATATATATATAGATTATATATAATTATTAGCATATGCTAGGTGAGTGTGGGTCTACTTATGATGCCACGTTGTTTAGGGTTTTCGTCTCCCAAAATTTTGGACTACCAAACCACTTGACTCTTAACTTAGGTTTTATCTAATAAAATTGTTAATTTTAATCATAGAACTATTAAATTTGACTCCATTTAATTATAAAATGGGATAATTGGTGAGATCACGAATTCAAACCAGGGGGTCTTTTTTTTTATTTTTTTGAGAGGACAGGTGTGTCTAAGTTTATTCCTTAGGTAAATGAACTTTTTTATATAAGATTTGATCATTAAAACTTTATGTGATTATTAAAAAAAAAAAAAAGGATTTTGACCCGTTGTGATATTCGAATTGCGAGTTTTGATTCTTTTGAATAGGGAGCCTTACTGCATTACCATTAAATTTTAGACACTTGTAGTCTAGCTTGTGATAAACCCAAAAATGGTTTCAAAATGCATGATAATAGCCAATGGTTTTATTTTAATTTGTGAATATGAAATTATTTGGGGTTTCCAATTATTGTTTTTCCATTACGATTCTGTTTGGGTATGGACTTGATATGATACATACATGTATATAAAATTGACCATGTGTCCATATGAAGAAAATTAATACAGCATCGGTACCGACCATACTAGAGAAATATACCATACCGGCCATTTAGCCGGAATCGGTACTCCTCCAAAATGGGCCAAAAAAATACTAGGTTGTACAGGTCTAATTTGATTGTACTAGCTTGTATCAGCCTATAACAGCCAATATTGGCAATTCGACCAGTAGAATAAAAAAATAAAATTTTGAAAAAAATTTTTAATTTTTAATTTATTTAATTTAACATATTGGTTAATGTACTTAAGCTAATATGTAGCCTTATAAAATATGTGGATTTCAAGTTTTATGTTGATAAACATAAAAATTCATAAATTCATACTTACATAGGTAATACAAATATATATTTATGTATAGAAATATATAAATAGCAGCAATCCTGAAACAGTATACCGGTATTAACTGGTACTAAAATATTTCATTCCTCTGACCAAATTAAAATAGCTTTCAGTACGAAATTGACTCCCTTGGTCCGTATCGTGTCATGTACAATACTCCCATGCGTTGGACAAAAATTTCACTCTCCCATTATACTGTGACTCTTAATAGATAAATGATAAATTTCTGAAGTGTCAATTTTTTGAAAACAAATTTCATGTTAGTTTAACATGACCTTTTAACAAATAATAATATGATAACTGTTTTTTCTTTTATTTTAAAAGTAAAATATTCATCAAATTTGATTAAAATTTTAATAATTATAATAAAAAATGATATAAATTTACCTTTAGGTGTCAACCAAAATTATATTAATTTCTAACAACTTAGTTTACACTCATATTATGTTATTCCCTTTTTCTTAAAACTAATGTGTAACCTTGTGCATATGATGGGTACAATTAAATATGATCGCAATTCCACGATTCAAATTATACATTTTTAAAAAAAGATGTTTAAATTATACATTATATTAGCTTACACATTTTGTAATTCATACATTTCTAAAATATGTAATTGTTTCTTATATTATATTATATATATATATATGATTTAAAATTTAACTGGATTTAGACTCTTCGTTTTTTACACCCAATAATTCTTTTGCCACAAAAATTAAAAAATTAAATGGACATGTGACTCAAAATTGGACACTTATTGAAATCCAATTTAGAATCTAATTAGATTTGAATTCTTTGATTTTTATACTTAATAATTCACTTGGCACAAAAAATTAGAAATTAAATGAAACACGTGGTGTAAAATTGAGAATCCAATTGAAATTGGATTTTTTCTTAACTTTGACTTTATATATATATATATATATATATATTAAATATAAGTTCAATTGATGTTTAGTTTATTATTACTATTTTTGAAGGCAGGTAGTATGGAGGGGGAGGTAAAGTTTGTTAGGATATGTGCCCTTAAATCCTATTGTATGATGTTATGTATAATATTATGTATGACATTATTGGAGAAATGATGTATGACTTAATATTATGTTTAATAAAGTTGTTTTATTCTTATCTAAAATAATGGTAACATGAATATTCGGACATTATCAAATAGTCCATGAGATGCATAGTATGTGATTTATGTGATTTAGTCACAGAAGATATAGATCACAAGTTCTTTGTAAACTCAGAATTTTGGTTCGTAGTCGGTGATGAAATTGGGCATTTCATCTGCGAAGACTATAACATATTAACTACGATGATTTGTCTTGATCATGGAAGTGGTGACTTCTAGTTAATATGTTGATATGTTTTAAGAGTTAAGACATATTGAACTGGACCGCTGTGAGATTTATTATTCTCCTAACGACTGTCAATTGAATAATAAATCTCACGACTTGTATTCACATGAACTCTTAATCCTGAGAGAATAGTGGACCTGATCATGAAATGTAGGTTGCTTTGATATATCAGGAGTGAGATCTAAAGTAACGGTCAAAACCTCAGTATGTTGGGCAGCCACATTTAGTGTTGATGGAACATATATTCTCAAGATGGAATTCATAGTCTCTTAACGGAGATATAAAATATTCCCTTGAGATAAGTTTAATGGGTACAGTTATTCAGAGAGTTAGGCCTAACCACTTTAGTAAGACTAAAGTATATATTTATGAAATTGGATTTCATAAATATATGGTGAATAACTTAAAAGGATTAAACCGGGTACTCAAGGATTAAGATGTAGTAATTTACAAAGTGGCAGTCTATTTTCATGACTTTGTGTTACTACGAATATTTTATGAAGGGGTTGCATGTATAATAAAGTCTTGGGATATAATTTATTAATAAGGCCTAGAGTGCAATTATATTTATATAGTGGTATTAAATATAATTAATGGTAACTTTGGACTTGTTAAGAGTTGACAGAAAAGCCCAAGGCCCATTGGAGCTAGTGTCTTATTTGTTCCCTTTTGGTCCCACTCCAAGCCACACACTAAAGCCCAATTGGGAAGGCCCAAAAGGCTAGCCCAATTAGATAATCAGTTATGTGGAGAGAAATATACAGAATTTTATATAGAATAAAATGGTTTTGTATGTTTAATAAGAATAAGAAAAAATAAAATATTCTCTCTAGAAACATAGAACTGATTGAGAGACCACACATCTTGGGCATCGAGTGGAATTGGAGTGAAGATTGAAAGTATTCCCGAGTACTTCTTCATTCGGTTTTGAAATTCACCGCATCAAGGTACACTCTCTTGTTCTTATATTCTGAAACTTACATAGTGCATGTTATCAATTGCGAATGAAGTAGATCCGTTTAATTTTCCGCTGCGTATGTTTTGTATGCGATACAAACATCATGATTGATTCCCAACATTGGTATCAGAGCGGTCTTCATTTCGAATCTGTATAACATGTTTTTGTATTCGTTTTGGAATTAGAGATTATAGTTTCAAGTTGATAGATTTCTGCATGGTCGTTGAAACTATGATTTGATAAAAACTGATATTGATGTTATGATATTGTTTAAATATGAATTTAAGAATGTTAAATTTATCTTTAAGGCTATAGCATCAATAGATTTCAGTTTTGATATCAATCTCTATCTATCATTTTCGTATGATGGTTGTTTGTTCATGCAAAACGGTTGAAAACTGCCTTAGAGAAATTCTGGAAATTCGAGTTTCACGAGTTTCGATCGATCGAAATTTACTTTCGATCGATCGAAATTTACTTTCGATCGATCGAGTGAAACAGAGGCTTATCCTTTTGAATTGATTAATATTCGATTGCTAGTCGATCGATCGAATTTTATTTTCGATCGATCGAGAGGCGATCGAGTATCAATCGAATCAGACAGAAGGTTTAGGACGAATTATTTAATTTTTTCGATCGATCGAGGGGCACATTCGATCGATCGAAAGAAAGAAAATCAGAATTTTTCTAAGTGTTTTCAAACTTAAATTTTGTGTTTTTGCTATTTTTTCTTACGTCTTTTTTCGTAAGATAAAGTGCAAGGTTGTGTATAATTAGTTTATGCATGTTTAAAGATAAAAACCTTTATTTTAAATCATCTAGTGGGAGAGAGATACAAGGGTTGGATCTCACGGCCTCCATTATCGATTCATAGTAGTGTGGGCTAAGCACCTCGTCTTGGCGTATATGCCTCGCGATCCCAAAGGAGGGTGTTTACTTCATAGTACTACAAGATTGAATTTACCTGTTTAAAGTAGTGTAGACAAGCACCTCGTCTTGGCGTATATGCCTCGCGATCCCAAAGGAGGGTGTTTTGTTCTATGGTACTACAAGTTTAAACACCATAAAGGAAGATGAAATGTGGCTACACATGATTCTAGATAATGGTATACACTAGACTAAGTTTAATGTTAACCTCCCAAAGGAGCTATGTCATTATTACTTAGAGGCTAAAGATAATACGGCATATTATTAGTGTTTGATAAGAGTTATCATGATAGCACTAATAATGAGAATAGTTCTCAACTAATTGATGTGTTTATAATAAACTTGCTACCAAGGAATTATAGACATGGATTGGGTTGTCGTTGCATATATTATTTTATGGTTTTATTAAGGTTCCATATTATATGCTTATATGCTAAATTGATAATGTCCAGTTTACTTATTATATTCATGTTTATTATTTCAGATTTGAACATGGCATCATTTAGCCCACTTGTTAGCATTCTTAATCAAAACAAACTGACTAGAACCAATTATGTTGACTGGAAAAGAAACTTGGACATAGTTCTCACAGCTGAAGAGCACAAATATGTGCTTACTCAACCATGTCCTAGCTTTCCTTCATTAGATGCTCCTCCCGAGGAAAAACAACGATATGATCGTTGGCAGAAATCTAATGAAATGGCCAAGTGCTACATCCTAGCGTCCATCTCAAATGTTCTACAGCATCAAATGCAGGATGTAGAACTAGCTTCGGACATTATGCAAAGTTTGAAGGAGATGTTTGGTGAGCAAGGCCGTTCTGCAAGGCAAGAAACCATGAGACAAATTTATAATACCAAAATGGCTGAAGGTAGTTCAGTGAGAGAGCATTGTCTTACAATGATCTCTAATCTGAATACTTTAGAAGTTTTGGGTGCCGACATTGATGGAGAATCCCAAGTGGATATGATACTCCAGTCACTACCGGAATCATTCAAGGAATTCAGACTTAATTATAACATGAACAAAAAGATTTATTCTTTGTCTGAATTAATGAATGAGTTGGTAGCGGCGGAAGGCATCCTTGGTACTTCTAATGTTGAAGCCTATGTGGGTGAAGCTTCTACTTCTCAACCTAAGTCGAAAGGCAAGGGTAAGAAGAAGAAGAAGAAGGACTTCACTAAGCAAGAGGGTAAACAAATTGTCTTAGGGGTTGCCGACAAAGGAAAGAAGCTGAAAGGAAAATGTTTCCATTGTGGTGAAAAAGGACATTGGAAGAGGAATTGTCCAAAGTTCAAGGCTGCCGTTAATAAGGGTATGAATAGCTCATTTCTCCTTGAAATATGTTTGGTACAGAATCCCACGGATTCCTGGTGTGTGGATTCAGGTTGTACTAATCATATATGCAATTCTTTGCAGGGGTTCCAGGAGACCAAAAGACTTAAAGAAGGAGAGTTGTTTCTGACCTTGGCTGATGGGAGTAGGATTCCAGTTGTAGCTATTGGAGTTTTTAATTTATGCTTTGAAACTAGAGTTTTAATATTGCAAGACTGTCTGTATGTACCTAATGTTCGTAGGAATTTAATTTCTGCAACTTATTTAGGTAAAAGTGGATATTGTGTTATCCTTAAAGACAATGTTGTAATAAAGAAGGGTAAAACCTTTATTTGTTAGGGCAATATTGTGGATGGTCTTTATATTTTAACTCCGGATAAGCATGAATTGTATAATTCTGAATTAGTTAATAACTCTCATGTAAAGTCATTAAAGAGAAAGTTTCCTTCTACTAATGATGCATATCTTTGGCACTTGCGTTTGGGTCATATTAATCCAAATAGAATTCAAAGACTGATCAAAGATGGTCTCTTAGAGCCATTGGACTTTGATGAATTTCCAGTTTGTGAATCTTGTTTGGAAGGCAAAATGACCAAACGACCTTTTAATGCAAAAGGTAGAAGAGCCCAAGAGTTGCTAGAATTAGTTCATACAGATGTTTGTGGTCCTATGTCAACCCAAGCAAAAGGAGGTTATGAGTACTTCATCACTTTCACCGATGATTACTCTAGATTTGGTTATGTGTACCTAATGAGACGGAAGTCCGAAACTTTTGAAAAGTTCAAAGAGTTTAGGGCTGAAGTTGAGAATCAATTGGGTAAACACATAAAGGCCATTCGATCTGATCGTGGTGGCGAATACCTTCTTGGGGATTTCAAGGATTACTTAACTCAAAATGGGATTGTATCCCAATTGACTGCACCTGGAACTCCCCAACAAAATGGTGTAGCAGAAAGAAGGAATAGGACTCTTTTAGAAATGGTTAGGTCCATGATGAGTTACTCAACTTTACCAGTTTCCTTTTGGGGATATGCACTAAAAACTGCAATGCATATTTTGAATTTAGTTCCATCAAAATCTGTTCCCAACACACCTATGGAATTGTGGAGTGGGCGCAAGCCTAGTATGAAATATCTCCACATTTGGGGATGTCCAGCACATGTGTTGAAAGGGAAGTCTGATAAGTTGGAAGCTAAAACGGAAGTATGCATGTTTTTAGGGTATTCAAAGGAAACCAAGGGTTATTTATTCTATAATCATAAGGATAACAAAGTTTTTGTTAGCACTCATGCCAAATTTTTGGAAGATGATTATGTGAATAATTTTAACCCTAGAAGTAGAGTTGTCTTGGCTGAAATGAATGAACCTGTAAGTGAACAACCAATGGTTGAAACTAGGGATGATGTGGCTGTATTGGATACACCACAAGATACTACTCATGAGATGTCTAGTACACAGTTGCCTCGTCGTAGTGGGAGGAATGTTAGGCCACCTATAAGATTCATAGGTCTTGGAGAGACTTATGAGGCTATCTCAGAGGAGGCCGAAACTGATCCTTACACTTATGAAGAAGCAATGAATGATATAGATGCACATCATTGGGTCCAAGCTATGAAATCAGAATTAGATTCCATGCATTCCAATCAAGTTTGGGATCTTGTAAAGGCGCCTAACGGCATTAAACCTGTTGGTTGCAAATGGGTTTACAAGAGGAAGAGAGGGATAGATGGAAAGGTTGAAACCTTTAAAGCAAGGCTAGTGGCAAAAGGTTATACTCAAAAAGAAGGCATTGATTATGAGGAAACCTTTTCACCAGTAGCAATGCTTAAATCTATCAGAATTCTCTTATCCATTGCTGCTCATTATGATTATGAGATTTGGCAAATGGATGTCAAGACTGCATTTCTCAATGGCAATCTTGAAGAGGAAATCTATATGATGCAACCAGAAGGTTTCATAGCAAAGAACCAAGAGCATATGGTTTGCAAGTTAAATAGGTCCATTTATGGACTTAAGCAAGCATCTAGGTCATGGAACATCAGATTTGATCAGGCAATCAAATCATTTGGTTTTGAACAAAATCTTGATGAACCATGTGTGTATAAAAGACATCAAGACAAAGTAGTAATGTTCCTAGTGCTTTATGTTGATGATATTCTACTCATTGGAAACGATGTAGGTGTAATGTCATCAGTAAAGGTTTGGTTGTCAAGCCAATTTGATATGAAGGACTTGGGTGAGGCTAACTTTATTCTAGGGATCAAGCTTTGGCGAGATCGTAAGAATAAGATGTTAGGCTTGTCACAAGCTGGATATATAGATAAGGTCCTAGAACGGTTTAGCATGCAAAACTCCAAGAAAGGATTACTTCCTTTCAGACATGGAGTTCCTCTGTCTGATGACCAAAGGCCTAAGACTCAAGAGGAAGTAGATATGATGAGACAAGTTCCTTATGCTTCTGCAGTAGGAAGTCTCATTTATGCCATGCTTTGTACTAGACCAGATATCTGTTTTTCAGTTGGCATGGTCAGCCGATATCAATCAAATCCAGGACCACAACATTGGCAAGCTGTAAAGCATATTCTCAAGTATCTACGGAGAACGAGAGATTATATGCTTGTTTATCGTTGTGAGGATTTGATTCCCGTTGGCTATACAGATTCAGATTTTCAATCAGATCTAGATTTCAGAAAGTCCACATCAGGATGTGTTTTCACCTTGGGAGGTGGAGCCATAAGTTGGAGGAGTATTAAGCAATCTTGTATTGCGGACTCTACCATGGAAGCTGAATATGTTGCTGCTTGTGAGGCGGCAAAGGAAGCTGTTTGGCTCAAGAAATTCCTTTCTGATCTTGGTGTAGTGAGAATGGAGCAAGTTCCTATCACATTGTTTTGTGACAATAGTGGAGCGGTTGCACAATCCAAAGATCCAAGGAATCACAAGAAAGGAAAGCACATTGAAAGGAAGTACCACATCATTCGAGACATTGTTGCTCGTGGAGATGTGGTGGTGGCAAAGATTGAAAGTGCAAATAATCTAGCAGATCCCTTTACCAAAGTCTTGCCTCAAAGGACCTTCGAGTCACATTTGGAGGGAATGGGAGTTAGATTAGTGCACAATAGTCTTTAGGGCAAGTGGGAGATTGTTAGGATATGTGCCCTTAAATCCTATTGTATGATGTTATGTATAATATTATGTATGACATTATTGGAGAAATGATGTATGACTTAATATTATGTTTAATAAAGGTGTTTTATTCTTATCTAAAATAATGGTAACATGAATATTCGGACATTATCAAATAGTCCATGAGATGCATAGTATGTGATTTATGTGATTTAGTCACAGAAGATATAGATCACAAGTTCTTTGTAAACTCAGAATTTTGGTTCGTAGTCGGTGATGAAATTGGGCATTTCATATGCGAAGACTATAACATATTAACTACGATGATTTGTCTTGATCATGGAAGTGGTGACTTCTAGTTAATATGTTGATATGTTTTAAGAGTTAAGACATATTGAACTGGACCGCTGTGAGATTTATTATTCTCCTAACGACTGTCAATTGAATAATAAATCTCACGACTTGTATTCACATGAACTCTTAATCCTGAGAGAATAGTGGACCTGATCATGAAATGTAGGTTGCTTTGATATATCAGGAGTGAGATCTAAAGTAACGGTCAAAACCTCAGTATGTTGGGCAGCCACATTTAGTGTTGATGGAACATATATTCTCAAGATGAAATTCATAGTCTCTTAACGGAGATATAAAATATTCCCTTGAGATAAGTTTAATGGGTACAGTTATTCAGAGAGTTAGGCCTAACCACTTTAGTAAGACTAAAGTATATATTTATGAAATTGGATTTCATAAATATATGGTGAATAACTTAAAAGGATTAAACCGGGTACTCAAGGATTAAGATGTAGTAATTTACAAAGTGGCAGTCTATTTTCATGACTTTGTGTTACTACGAATATTTTATGAAGGGGTTGCATGTATAATAAAGTCTTGGGATATAATTTATTAATAAGGCCTAGAGTGCAATTATATTTATATAGTGGTATTAAATATAATTAATGGTAACTTTGGACTTGTCAAGAGTTGACAGAAAAGCCCAAGGCCCATTAGAGCTAGTGTCTTATTTGTTCCCCTTTTGGTCCCACTCCAAGCCACACACTAAAACCCAATTGGGAAGGCCCAAAAGGCTAGCCCAATTAGATAATCAGTTATGTGGAGAGAAATATACAGAATTTTATATAGAATAAAATGGTTTTGTATGTTTAATAAGAATAAGAAAAAATAAGATATTCTCTCTAGAAACATAGAACTGATTGAGAGACCACACATCTTGGGCATCGAGTGGAATTGGAGTGAAGATTGAAAGTATTCCCGAGTACTTCTTCATTCGGTTTTGAAATTCACCGCATCAAGGTACACTCTCTTGTTCTTATATTCTGAAACTTACATAGTGCATGTTATCAATTGCGAATGAAGTAGATCCGTTTAATTTTCCGCTGCGTATGTTTTGTATGCGATACAAACATCATGATTGATTCCCAACAAAGTTCCAATTACAAACACGAGATACACAAATATGATGTGTCATTACTAATTTACCACTAGATTATCACTTGTATAAAAATTTTTGGAATTACCCATAAAAAAAAATTTTGAAATTAAACAAGGGAAATGTTAAACGATTTCTAATAATTGTCCAAGGAAGAAAACTTAATAGTTTTAAAAAAAAAAAAAAAAACTATTTTTTCTTCTTGGAATGATCACATTCCGCTCTGGTAACTATAGCAAGGACCCAAAATAAATATTTTTATGGATGTCAATTAGCTTAATTTGTAAAACCTCTTATTGTACACAAAATATTAGTGATTGAAACTTTGCTTGACAAGACATTGAGACAAAGAGAAAATATATGAAACGTCGTGTGATCCAAAATTTTAATCAGCTAAAAAAATTAATCCAAAAAAAAAATTGTCATGTTGCAGCACGTGCTCCTCAAGGAAGGCGAGTTTCACATCGAGATACTCGCAGAACCACATCCAATAATCCTCGGTCGTAGAGAAAATGTTAAGTGGCGTTTGATAAGTGTTTTTAAATAATAATTTTTAATTTTTAAATAATATTTTATGTAATTTTACACATTTTTTCACTCATAAAGGCCAAATTCAGACACAAACAAACATTAAAAAAGGAAAAAAAAAAAAACAATTCGTGGAATCCACGAAGGAACAGACCAGAGGGCTACAGCTAAGCTAAAGCCAAATCTAAGTAGTTGGAGAGAAGAAAGAAGAGCCCCATGGGTTCTTCTTTCTTCTCTCCAACTATGAAATTCCACGCATTCAGACACAAACAAACATTAAAAAAGAAAAAAAAGAAAAAAAAAAAAAACAATTCGTGGCCTACTACTATCACAAAGTATATCATTACATTCATTCCACATTCTGATCTCCAATACCCACGTTCTCTTACACCTACTACTATCACAAAGTAACTTTTTTTTTTTTTTTAATCTCTTTGATTAATACCCAAATTCTCTATCATTAGCTATTAATCTAATATATTGTTGTAATTCTATGTGATTTGATGGGTTTTTTGTGCTGAATTTGCAGGTGAAACCTTTTGCATTTCTTGGATAATCCGGGGTTTGGATTTTTTGACCCATCTGATGATTTATTTCCAAACACAAACATTGTATAAACCACCTGTGACTGTGAATTTTTCATCTAGGCCTCCTTTATACCACTCAATTTCCTATATTTTTCTTCCCTCTGATGTTTTCTTTATATGCTGCTTTAATTGCCTTAGATTTCGTCTCAAAATTTGATATTTCCCGTCTGTAAAGTTGCTTGCTTTGTTTGAATTCAACTTTGAGAGGGAGTGATTGAGGGAAACTAGCAAGAAATTGGGTATCTAATTTTGGGGTTCAAAGAAGTGGCCTTTTTAGTAAAATGGGGGATCGATTTAGGTCTGTTTCGATTGAGGATTTGCCATCCGATTTGATTTTGGAGATTTTGACCTCTGGCCGGCTTGGTGCCGCTGATCTTGCTCGTTTGGGGTTGACTTCTAGGACTTTTGGTGGCAGTAATGGGTTGTACCTTCATAAGTTCTGGTCTTTGGTGGACTTTGCGGCATGTAAGCTGTGTGTGTCGAATTCAATGTTTGCTTGGATGAGTGGAGATGCTCGGGGAGAGTTGTTTGCTCGGTGCAATGGGAACTGGAAGCGGGTTTTGAGGTTCTTGCACTCGGTGGAGCAATCATCAGAGACGGTCAAGACCTCAGCAGGCAATGTAATATTTCTTTTATATTTGCTGTTGCTTTTATATGAATGAACTTTATCTGCATTTTGGAGGTGGGATTTAAGAATAAATGGGCAAGTTTGCTTATTTGTAAAATATTATGAGTTGAAAATGAGTACTTCATTAATTAGTTGTATGTGTAGTAATAATATTTGAGTAATATCGGAATTTGTGTAGAGGTTACATATGCTTACCATTTGAATTTTTGGAAAGAGGATAATGTTTAGTTTTAGGTTCACTGAGGTGCTTCACTTTAGTGTACTTCTTGCGTACAGCCTTTTGGCTCCCCCCCCCCCCCCCCCCCCACAAAAAAGAAAAAGAGAAGTGTCATGCACTACATTGAACGGTATGAAATTAGAATCTAACAGCATTTCAGTTGTTAAGCAGAAGATCATGAGAGAATTGTCTGTACATTTAAAAAAAAAAAAAAAAATTTGATTATGATGTTATCATTTATGCGCCTCCTTTCTTTGTGAGAGTTGTATCCTAGCTGTAATTTACTATTACTTTCTATGAGCAGATGCAGATTACCACTGGAAGGTATCAGACATTGCTGATCAGAAATTCATCAGTGTACACTTGTGGTTCCAGCTTGTGTGGTGCTCTTGGTCAAGGTCCTGAAACAACACAATGTGTAGCACTTACCCGGGTTGATTTCCCATCTTTGGCTCATGTTGTGCAAGTTTCAGCTTCCCGAAATCATTCTGCCTTTGTCATGCAGTCTGGAGAGGTTGGTACTCCCTACTTATCTGTTAAATTTATTCAGGATGAACTGCTAGGTACTAGTATGCTCAAGGTAGTTCAGATTAGGCAGTATATCTACCAATAAGCTTTAGCTCAAATGGTACTTTTACCCCCAAAAGAGTAGGGCGGGGTTTAGGTTGTTGATTCAAGAGCCACAAGATACATTCAAGATTATTGTACTCGGCAAGAAGCTATTGAGATATATATGTTTGGTGATGAGGAATGTTTGGTGCAGCATTGTCCAAGCAACAGATTAGGCTCCAAGCCATTTTCTAGCCATTTTCTGTGTTGCTTAGACGCCTAAACCGTGATGCATATGCTATGTCATTCCTATAGATTTTAGTGCATGCTAAACCTGTTTTGGTGGCAAGTTTTCAAATATATTTTGCATAGCTCTGTGTAGCACTGGGATACACAGTTTAAACATCTGTTTAATTTGGATGAAGTGGCTGCCGGAATCATGTTATATTGCCCATTATTTATGCAGGTTTTCACATGTGGAAATAATTCATCATTTTGTTGTGGCCACGGAGATACAAGGCGCCCCATTTTTAGGCCTAGGCTTGTTGATGTATTGCAGGGAGTTCCTTGCAAGCAGGTACCTGGATACACCATTCTTTTATTGCAAAAAATAAATTTTGTCGAGAATTTAGTTAATTGAGTTCCAGATTTAATGGATGTAATTTTTTTTAGATGATGGTTGATATTGATTGGTGTGCTAATGTGTGTTAACTTACACATTATTGTAGATAATCCCGCTCCCCCCTCTTTCTCTCTTAGCTCTTTGATCTCCATCATTGTGTGCTACATTGAACGGTATATACTAAGCTTGTTTGAGCTGGCTGGTTTTGGCGTCTTTCTGAGGTCTAAGAATACATTTGTCTATTCATTGTGAAGTGTTAAGAAGGGATTTATGGATCTACTAGAAGGTGTCATGCTTTTTTCTCGTCTTAGGCAGTACTGTGGTTTCTCATTCCTCTCCCCCCCCCCCACCCCCCCTTTTTCCCCCCTTTTTTTTTCTACTTTCATCTTATAATGGACGCAATTTTATTTGTTCAGTCAGTTGAAGACTTGATTTTTCCCAATTATTGTTTATTTTCTTCCTTCAATATTGTGTACTATATGATAAGTCCTAAAATTGTGATAGCAATAAGTGACTGCACTTTATTAAATACTTTGTTGAATTACATAATTCCCCTATAGTTCGGGGTGGTTAACTGAATTTTGAAATCATGATTTTTGAATGATTATTATTAACACCCTCAATAATTTACTATTAAGTAAAAGTATTATAAATTCTCATTAGTTATAACTAAAACATATCTTATGCCAAAAAAAAAAAAAAATCATGTGAAAAATGATAGAGCCTCGGATATAATATATGAGAATTGTGAAATTATATAATAATGGGTCTTTACCTTCTTTTTTTTTTTAATTTTATTTTTTATACATTTTGTATTTTATTTTTCCAAGAGCCTTGTAGTGTTTCCAACGGAGATGTCCAAGGTTCAAATCCCCCCTAACTATTGAATTAATAATGATAATGTCATTTAACATTCACAAGTAAATTAATATTATAAGCTCATGTCCAAACCGTATCATGTCATGTACTATATTGTGTCCTGCAGATGCTGATTGCACCACATGGACTCCCTTTTCTTTTATTTTCTTTTTTGGTCATATGGTGTCTAATTACTACATTAAAATATATTAAAGTAATCGATGTAGGTGTTTGAAATGAAACTCTATTGCCAAAGTTTCAAAAGGTTTTAAAAATATTACTGCAATTAAATTCTACTATCAAGAGTTTCTGGAAATTAACACAAAGTTTCATTATTTATTTTATTCATTTTAATTATCTACTATATTTTTTTTTTGTTTTAATAATAAAAATGGGTCTTATATGTCATGTTTGTACTATGTGGTTCAATGCAAGTATTACAAGTTGTACAACACGATCTCACCATGTGACTTTTTATAAGTGCATTAAAATTATTAACATTGTTTGTTCTAATTAAAAAGCTATACCAAATTTTCAAGAAATTCAGAATATTAATTCTTATTAAATATGAAATATTTCATAAAAATTAAAGGAGCTTCATTATTAATTTGAGTAATAATATTATAGTTTTAGTTTTAATGAAGATTTGGTCTTAAATGATGTACTTTTCGCTATATTACTTAAGAATTTTTTTCTTCAATTCTTATTATTCAATTTCAATTATATTATTTAAATATTTTTTAATTTACATATAATTTTCTACTAATCTGTGAGATGCATGGTACTAGTATATTTAACATTATTGAGTTAGGACCTGTTTAAGGTTGCTGCAGGGCTCAAGTTCACTGTGTTCCTCACAAGACAAGGGCAGGTTTATACATGTGGGTCCAACACACATGGGCAGCTTGGTCATGGTGATACCCTAGACAGACCAACTCCCAAAATTGTTGAAGTGCTTGAGGGAGTTGGTTTTGTAGTTCAGGTTGCTGCAGGTCCAAGTTATGTGTTAGCTGTAACTGGCAGCGGGGCAGTCTACTCGTTTGGTTCAGGTTCTAATTTCTGTCTTGGCCATGGAGAGCAGCATGATGAGTTCCAACCACGTGCAATCCAGACTTTCCGGAGAAAGGGCATTCATGTGTTTCGTGTCTCTGCTGGTGATGAGCATGCCGTTGCACTTGACTCCAGTGGACTTGTTAGTCTCTAAATTCAAGATCGTTATTATTCTTACTATGGCCAAGAGCTTGTCTTTTCTGATTGAATGTGCCTGGTTTTTGTTTACTCAAGTTCTTACAAGTTCCAACTTTCTGCTATGATGGTTGCAGGTATATACTTGGGGCAAAGGCTACTGTGGTGCACTAGGCCATGGAGATGAGGCTGATAAAACTACTCCAGCACTCCTGAACCGCCTTGAGAGCCATCTTGCTGTGCAGGTTTGATTCGTCCAAATATTTTTTGTCATTTGTAATGAAATTCATTATTATGTATACCAAGTAAATTGCTATTGTGCAACATCTTTTTTGTTAAAAAAGATATGGTAGATTATTAACAAGGAAATGGAACCTTTGGTGTTGCAAAACTTTTGAAAGCACCACCTCCTCTACTCCTTTCTTGTGACTGAGATTGCTGATTCCTACCTATGATCCTGTAGGTATGTGCAAGAAAGATGAAAACCTTTGTTCTAGTAGATGATGGATTGGTTTATGGCTTTGGGTGGATGGGGTTTGGTAGCCTTGGGTTCCCAGAGCTGGGAGTATCTGATAAAGTCATGAGGCCCAAAATCCTTGAATGCTTAAGACGTCACCATGTATCTCAAATTAGTACTGGGTTGTACCACACAGTAGTTCTCACTAACCGTGGAAAAATCTTTGGGTTTGGAGACGATGAAAGAGCACAGCTTGGGCATGACACCTTGAGAACAATCCTTAAACCTACTGAAATTTTATTCAAGAAATGACAGATGATACAAATGCTGTTGCAGATAGTGAATGACATTCAAGGAGCTATCATCTGCTTTGTGCTGGCTATTTAATATAACTTTGTATAAGAAGTGAACACCATAAGATTTTTTTTTTGTCATTCTTGTTGAATTGCATTACAAAAAAAAAAAAAAAAAAAAAGGAATTGTTAATGTACTTTAAATTATTGTTGTATTTAATAATAATTTTGTAGCATTTAAAACTTCTTTCTTCTAGTAATTATTTGTTGAGATATTAAATTGCATAGAGAGCCAAAAAGCTCTGCATATTTCCTTTTATATGCAAAATGTTAAGAAGTACTTCAGTAAGCACTACCTCAATAATCAAAACTCATCTTAAGAGAAAATCATCTAGGCTATGATAAAGCACGCGTAGAAAATCTCAGATTTAGTTTTAGCTTCTGTTACACGAGTTGTTACTTAATAGCACAGGTAAAGCTTGTAACAGATTTTGGTTAGATTATTTCCTCTATTGGTTCAGTCAGATTTTGTTAAAATGCAAGCTAGGAAAATATTTTACAAAATTGTATTTTCAATTATAGTAGAGAAGACGAGGATGAAATTTTTTTGATAGAAGTGATTGGCGTTCAATTTTTAATAATTGGTCTTTTATCATTCTTAGAACAACCCCATCAGCTCATACAAAATCTTGCAAAATACAAAAAGTAGTCCATTTTACACATTTTGAGTAAAAAAACATCCACATCAGTGAGTGTAAAATTATGCATAAATGCACAAGTGTTACAGTAACCGTGCATATATGCACGATTATTGTAGCTCGTGCATTTAATATTTTAGTATTTTTTGATAGTGTTGGGTCTATGAGAGAGAGGGGTAGTGAGTGAGGAAATAATAAAATTGTAAAAGAATGAATATTTTATTGAATAGATGTGTAGAATAATAGATAGACTGATGTGAGTGTTTTGTAAAAATTGGTGTGTAAAATAGAAAAAGTAGTTTTTTTATGCAAAATAAATGGAATGTTTGCATGAGCTGATGCAGTTGCTCTTTAGAGCATTCGCGTTAATCTATCTAAACGTTTTCGTTGATTTTAACATAAGAACCTATTATTTCTATTTTACATAGCCATTTTGCAAAAGCATCCTATTATGCACTATATTTTCTTTAAATAATAATTTTTTTATTCAATTCTTATTATTATTTCACCGACCAACACTCTCTGTCATCCTTTTTTGGACATTAAAGAGTGTCAAAAAAAGAGAGAGATAAAGAGTCTAACAAGGGTTGAAAAAGGAAAGAGGAAAAAAATTAAAATAGCATATTGTAATTGGCATAGTTTAGGGGGAAAAAGGTTTAAGCTGCGGAGTTAACAATATATTGTAATTATTTCTCAAAAATAATAAAATAAAAAACTACAGTAACCATGTATATTTACACAGTTATTGTAGCAATAATATTTATGTATTATGTTATAGATGAAGTGATGTGGGTAGTTTTTGAGAAAAAAATATGTAAAACTAACCACTTTTTTTTTTTTTTTTGGTGCAAGTGCTCTAATAATTGCTCTTTTATCATTTGGTTAAGATATCAAGTGACAGGGGATTTAAACTCATGTTTCTCATTTAACAACAAAATCTTTTAATTAAAATTATCGTTGTTATTGGACATTCATAGAAGCATCTTGTTTATCCACCTAAATAAGCAGTGGAGAGCAAGCATATATATATATATATATATATATATATATATATAAATTTTGGAGAAACAAACCCATAAAAAAGGAGATGGAAAATGAGGAGATGATGGAACAAGGTTTTAACACAGACACCACAAAATTTGCTCAAAAATTAGGGAGATAAAAAAGTGTGAGGATGGAAAATGAGCAGATGATGGAAAAGTCATTTGTTTGGTTGCGAAAGTAGAAAATGGGAGGGATAAAATAATCATTTATTTGGTTGAAAGAAAAAAGAAAAAGAAAAAGTAAGAATGATAGAAAATGCAGTTTGTCTAAATTCACTCTTATGTTCTAATTTCATTAATATATAATAAGAAATAATTTCTTTGTAATAACTAATAAGATATTACTTATTTATCAATTAAAATTAATAAAATAATATTTTATAGAAATTAAAACATTATACTTATTATATATATACTAGACTCATCACATGCGTTTTGTGCCTGCAATAATGTTTTTATTTTTTATTTTTTATATTTGTTTTTTTGGTTCAGTGTTTGTTTTTGGTTTAATGTTATAATGCTTAAAAGTGATTTGTATATATATATATATATATATATTTATATAACTGTGTGTATTTTCTTTTTCTTTGTAAGAAGGAGGTAAGGTAATGTAGAATAATGTTTAAAAATGAAATAAAAAACCGTAAGAAGTTGAAATCCAATGGGACATTTGAATTTATTAATTGGGATAAGAATTGTGATAAGTAAAAAAATTTGATATTTGAACAAAAGAAAGATGATATATATTCGTGTGGATGTATGGAGATTTGTGATAATTGTATAGAATTTAGATAATAAAAATTTTGGAATGTTTTAAAGATATATTTTTTTTAAAACCATAGAAATTTTAGGATAAGAATGAGTAGTTTTTACTTTTTACGTGAGGTAGTTTTTTTTTTTTTTTTTTAGAAGTAGTAATTTTGTATTTTTTTTTATGAAAATAATTGAAGTATTTGAATTCAAGTAGATAACAAATACAGATAAAAATCAAATATTTGAATACAAATGGGTGGTGAGAATAACGATTTTTTTTTTTTTTTGTATGTGAGATAGTATTACTATTTTAACATTTTTTGTTTTTTTGTTAAAAAAAATAAATTTAAGGGTATGTTATTTCAAAACTTGTATAAAGAAATTTTGGTACGCCAAAAATTGAAGATGAAATAAGGGAATCATCTTATTAATAATATAGATAGATATATATATATTTTCTCTATGTTATTATATTTATTACATTTTTTGATAGAAAAAAAAAAACCAATGGATATAGAACAAGCTGAAAAAGAAAGAAAAATACAAGGAAAAAAAGAAGAAGTATACGAGGTTTACAAAAAAGAAAACAGTAAAAATCATCCCGCTAAAAAAAATAAAAACAGAGAAAGCGGATAAGTATAATAATACCACTGTATAATGTTCTCAGTGGGTTAAAGTTGGTCCCTCCAACTCTTGCCTAAGTGTAGCAGTTGGTTCCCTTTCTCCTCTAAGAAAGACGATCGGTTTTTTGAGTACGTTTTTTTGGTTCCCCTTCTCCTCTGAGAAAGACGAGTGGCTTTCTTTGTTGGTTACGATTCTTTTAGTGTTGGTGTATTGCAAGTCTTGCTCTTAGGATGGATGATCTTACACATTGCTGGACTAAATTATCCCTTTCTAATAAGGAAGGTTAGAGAGTCATTCTGTCAAAGGGTAAGCAGTCTCAAGAATTTGGGTTGGTAGCGAAGTTCTTTACCAAGAGGGCGGTGAATATTGACGCAGTAGCAAAGACTTTCAGGCCTTTATGGAGAATAAGGTAGAGTTTTAATATCAGGGATGCTGGAAACAACCATCTGGTGTTTGCTTTTGAAATTGAGGCAGACGTGGAAAAGGTCCTACTGGGCGAGCCTTGGTCTTTCGATAGACACCTTGCTGTCTTTCAAAGGTATGATGGAAAAGCGCCAATGAAAGAAGTGGATTTTGGCTTCTTGAAATTCTAGGTCCAATTACACCACCTTCCTTTTAATCTCTTGACGCTTGAGGTAGCAATGAATATTGCACAAACTTAAGGCATTGTGGTATTATCTGAGGATACCTCTGAGATGATGGTAGGAAATTTTATGCGAGTGAGGGTGCTTATTGATATCTCTCAACCTCTTTGTCGAGGCAAACAAGTTACTTTTGAAGATGGTTTAGGGGATTGGATTGCTTTTAAATATGAGCACCTACCAAATGTTTGTTATTGGTGTGGACGACTTTCCCATGATGATAAAGACTGTATTTTGTGGTTACAAAGCAAGGGATCTCTGAAGACTGAGAATCAACAATTTGGGCAATGGCTTGGTGCATCTTAGTTCAATCCTTCAAAGAAGATGGTGATTGATGTCAAGGGATATGGTGAGGATTGGAGGGTGAGGCCTGAACCTGTACAGTTTGAGGAACAAATAGCTCCTGCTCTGCCTAGCAATCGGGTGATTCTTCAAGATGATTCTATTGGAAGCACTCAGGTGATTCTTCATGATGATGATGCTAGTAGTCGGAGGAACCATAAGCAATTGCTGGTTGTGGAGCCAACGGTGGATGCACTCAGTGGTTGCTGCCAAGGTATGGTTATTCCCGATACTTGTGGGCTTTCAAATTTTGAAAAATCAGTTCCAAATTCTGAGGATGTTTTGTTGGGTAGTTTAAGTGCAGATAAAACTAAAGATGATTTGGATACTAATACTGAGTTGGATAAGTCCAAGGTGGATAAGTTTCCTCAAAATGTGGGAACGGTGAGTGGGGATATACTACATAAATATAATGTAGGCTTATCTGGGGTGAAGCCCAGAGTTCGTACTTGGGTTAGAAAGTGTGGGAGGTCAGTGAAATCTAACTTGGGGAAATCTGATTCTGAAACAGGTTTTAAGAGAAAGTCTCCATGGAAAACTCTTGTTCTAAGTGTGGAAAAAAAAAAAAAGCAAAGCTTAAGGAGGACACAAAGAAGTTTGGTGTGCTCTTGGCTACACATCTGGGATCGGCGGAGGTTGCTAGGCAACCCCACCGAGAGCAATGAATCTTTTGAGTTGGAACTGTCGAGGGCTTGGGAACCCTCGATCAGTTAATGCCTTAAAAGAGGTTATTAGGATAGAGAAGCCCACAATTGTCTTTCTTATGGAAACTAAATTGGATAGAGACTGGATGGAAAAAGTTCGTGATCAGTGTAGTTTAAAGCAAGGTTTAATTGTTCCTAGTAGAAATAGTAGTGGTGGTTTGGCTTTGTTGTGGAAAGATGATGTTAAAGTTAATTTGTTAAAGTATTCTTTATCTAATATTGATGTTGAAGTGTTTTGTGGTGAGGATGTTGGTTGGTGGCATTTAACTGGTTTTTATGGGAATCCAGTGACTGCAAAACCAGTTGAATCATGGTGCCTTCTTAAACTTTTAAGTGGTCTTTCTCAATTACCCTGGTTAGTGATAGGGGATTTTAATGAAATAAAATGCCAGTTTGAGAAGGACGGTGAGGTAGTAATGTTAGAGATATATTAGACATATTAGCCCAATGTAATAGGCCCAAGTCCAGTCCTACTTGTACTAGTAGTCTGGGATTTAGTCACCTCTATATACTCATGTTAGGGTTCATTGTAACACAGGTTTTGTACTACACCCTTATACAATAAAGATGTAGCCCTAAGGGATTCTTTCGTGGATGTAGGCCAACAAGACTGAACCATGTAACCTTTGTGTTCTCGGTGTTCCTATTCTATGCATTCCCTTCCGCATCCACTCTAGCATATATAACATGGAATATATCATAGCTAATATGTCTAATATATCTCTAATAAGTACGATCTGCCAACAGATGTAGAAGCTTATGGATACAATCAATTGGTGTGGTCTAAGGGATTTGGGTTTTTGGTCCTAAATTTACTTGGCTTTATCAGCAGAGAGATGGGGTTCAAATCTGGAAGAGACTTGACAGAGGGTTTGCTACAGTGGATTGGTTAGACAAATTTCCTATGGCGAGAAATTATCATTGCACATCTTCTACTTCAGATCATTGCCCTCTTTCTTTACATCTCGAAGAGAGGAAAAAGACTCAGCGTTTTGGGAAAAGCTTTCGTTTTGAAGCGATGTGGTTGAAAGAAGCTAGCTTTGAAGAAGTGGTTACTTTGGCTTGGGTGGAAGCAACAATCAATGGATCAGGTTTCTCGATGGTGGAATGTTTGAATAATTGTCGTATGAAATTGGAGGATTGGAATAAAATTGTGTTTAGCCATGTGGGGAATAATCTGGCCAGACTTCAAAAACACTTACAAGGATGGAACTACAAAGTGCCACACCTAAAGTTATTGCTTCTTTGAGGGAGACTAGGGTGGAGTTGAACTGTTGGCGAGATAAGGCAGAAGCTATGTGGCATCAAAGGTCTAGATTAAAGTTGGCTACAGTCTGGAGATAAGTACACAAGCTTTTCCACTCCAAAGCTTCTTCACAGTTTCAAAAGAATTTCATTGAGGGGCTACTAGATTCGAACGATAGATGGGTGGAAGATTAGCGTGAGATAGAGAATGTGGTGCTAAACTACTATTTAGAATTATTCAAGTTATTTAACCCATAGAATTTGCTGAGATTCTTTTCTCTATTCATCATTAAGTTTCCATAACCATGAATGAGATGCTTACCAGGGATTTTCAAGAGAATCAGGCATGTAAAGTCCTTAAATAAATGTATCCTCTAAAAGCACTAGGTCTAGATGGGATGCCTCCTTTATTTTTTCAACATTTTTGGCCTTTTGTTGGTCAAGTTGTCACTAAAACAGATTTGGACTTCCTAAATTTTGGTGTTTGTCCACCGAATTTTAATGATACCCAAATTTTTTTGATTCCCAAAATTAAGAACCTGTTAAGTATTATTGATTATAGGCCCATAAGTGTTTGTAATGTTGTTTATAAGCTCGCATCCAAGACACTAGTGAATAGACTGAAAAAGATTTTGCCTTCTATTATTAGGGATAGTCAGAGTGCCTTTGTTCATGGTAGACTCATCACTGATAATGTGTTGGTGGCTTTTGAGACTATGCATCACATAAGTAAGAAAAGAACTGGAAGGGTTGGAGAGTTGGCATTGAAGTTAGATATGAGCAAAGCTTATAATAGGGTGGAATGGATTTTCTTGGAAAAAATTATGAAGAAGCTGGGTTTCAATTATAGATGGCGAGGTCTTATGATGCAATGCATTTCTTCTGTTACTTATTCCATTTGTATTAATGGGAAGTCTCGTGGCTGCATTGTTCCATCAAGGGGTTTATGTCAAGGAAATCCTTTGTCCCCATACTTGTTTCTGATTTGTGCTGAGGGTTTGTTTGCTTTAATAAAAAAGTCTATGCAGCGTGGTTTAATGGAGGGTGTTGTTGTTTGCCGTGGTGGTCCTAGTATCTCGCACTTATTTTGTGCAGATGATAGCCTTATTTTTTGTAAGGCTAGCTTGGAGGAATGTGATGCGTTGCAGCATGTTTTGAAAGTATATGAAGAGTTTTCAGGTCAACAATTGAATAAGGCTAAAACTTCTCATTTTTTTTTTCCTGTTAGAATATAGCGGATGATATTAGAGAAGAAATAAAAAATAGATTTGGTGCCTAGATTATTCGTTAGCATGAGAAATATCTTGGGCTTCCTTCTTTGGTTGGTAGAAATAGAAAGAATACTTTTAATGATATTAAAGAAAAATTAGCAAAGAAATTGGTGGGTTGGAAAGAAAAATTACTTTCTAAGGCAGGAAAGGAGGTTCTGATTAAGGCAGTAGCTCAAGCTATCCCAACTTATTCCATCAGTTGTTTTAAAATTCCTGATTCCCTTTGTGATGAATTGACTAGTATGATAAGGAATTTTTGGTGGGGACAAAAACAGGATGAAAGAAAAATGGCTTGGTTGAGTTGGGATAAAATGTGCATTCCTAAGGCTTATGGGGGGATGGGTTTTAAACTCTTGAAACATTTTAATTTGGCGCTTTTGGCAAAGAAAGGTTGGTGGCTTCAAGTTGGTCAGAATTCTCTTGTATATCAGGTTTTCAAAGCTAAAAATTTCCCTACCTGTGATTTTGTTTATGCTTCTTTGGGGAAAAAACCATCTTATGTTTGGAGGAGTATCATGGGTGCACAAAGAATTGTTCAAAAAGGGCTTTGCTGGAGGGTGGGAAATGGTAGGCAAATCCGGGTTTGGGAGGATAGCTGGGTACCTTTTCCACTCATAAAGTAATTTCACCAAGAGGTATGCTTCCATTAGATTCTAGAGTTTGTGATTTTATCGATGCGAATAATAAGTGCTGGGATTGGAACCTTTTGAATAAAACTTTTCTTCCTTTCGAGGCTGAGGTTATTGCTGGAATTCCTTTGAGTGTTAGAATGCCTGATGATAGGTAGGTGTGGGCTGAAACTTCAAATGGCTTTTTCTCTGTAAGAAGTGCTTATAAGCTAGCTTTAGAATTAGAGACAAATAGGGAGATTGGCTCTTGTTCTGATGGGAGTAATATACGCCATTTTTTATTTTTTTCAATTACTTATCTAGGAAAATGTTTAGTTTTGTATAATTTTTAAATTTAACTTAGACTTAATAGATCTCATGCACGTTAAATACTTGGATTCCTTGAGAATTAAAATACTAGTTTTGTCTTGCCTAAAATCAATATAATTCATATAAATACCTTTAGAAGGATAATTTTTGTGTTCTTAGTACTAAAATCAGCATTCGTATGAGTTTTAGTTGAAGTATAAAATCATCATCCCTCAATTTTCACTGAACCCTATTCCACAATCTATGCGAGTAATAGTCCTCCTTGACGAAGGTACAATGTAGTGGGACTGCGGAAAAATCCATGCTTTTTATTTGTGCAGAGAGCATGCCTCAACATCCTACCCACAAGAGATAATTTACGGAGAAGAAAATTAAAGGTGGAACCGCGGAGTGAATTTTGTTGTCAACAACCAAAGAATGTAAGCCACGTCTTGTGGGAGTGCCTTTATTCGCTAATGGTCAGAGGGACTCGAGACTCCCATAGGATTTTTTTTTCTTACTGTTTCGGCCGAGATAAGCAAGTTAAACCTGCCAGAGAGCTTGAGATTTGGACGGTCATCACTTGTTCTCTATGGAACACTCGTAACATGTTCTATTTTGAAAAAATTCATTTACAACCGAAGGCCATCTGTGATGGAGCCACTGTTGTTTTTCTGGCCGAGCAACAGCACTTCACAGAAGCACAAAAAGAAGACATAGCCGAACCCCTTATGTCAAGTTTTGTTTTCTCTTTATATAGCTTTGTCATATTATGTGTTTATCTGCTATGCTCTTTCATTGAGCTGTTTTCACTCTTTTGTCTGTTTTGTCCTACAGACACTAGACCCAATTTGTTTAGTTTTCATTCATTATCGATGTATTGTCTTGACCTCCCTAAATCTTAGAGCTCGTTTGGTAAGAGATTTATAGTAATGTTGTTTAAATGTTGTGAAAATACGTGTGTGTGAGGGTCCGTTTGTTACCGTTGTTTAAACAACAATTTTCGATGTTTAAACATTACTACACGTATTTTCACACTCTTTTATTTGCAAGTATTTCCAAAAAATACAAACAACATTACTAGAAAATATTATTGTTCTCCTCAATTTAATTTTTTCCTTATCAACCCATCATAATTTTTAATAAAATTTTATTTGTTTTATTTTATTTTATTTTGTGAATTGCTAATCAACTCATTTTCCTTGTGGAGTTGACCTTAGACTCATCGAGTTATTATTCAACTACAGTCTTGCACTTGGAAGCAATGTTAAAGCAACAACAATATTTCACCCATTTTTATTCATTCACCAACTCAATTTTTTTTTTGGGCTAAAGTACCTATGCACCACGATACCTGAAATGAAAAGCATATATTCAATATACTTTTTTAAAAACCGTAACACTTAATTGCACATATGCCAATTGGTATTTTATTGGTGTAAATAAACTATGAATTTTGAAACACTAATGTTATTACCTTGCTTCTTTGAATTGTTTTTCACTAACATGTTGTTGGAATAAAAAAAATGTGTATACTCTTTTGGTTATGGCTATAAAAATCACAATATTTTTCTCTCTAATGTGGATCACATAGTACAAAATATTTGCACACATGGAATGAACATAAAAAATTATATAATTACTTGACTAAAGTTTATGTTGACACTTGACATGTTTATGTTTAGGTTTAATAAAAAGTTTCTCAAGGACAAGTCACTGTAAGAGTACACTCAATGAAGACTATCCCCTTACCACTCACAACATATGGACTATGAATTTAGATACTCTTTGCTTGAAAAGGCATACAATGTACAAATTCATTAAAGTTTTCCAAATAATTAATTGAAAATTGATATTTTTATAGTTTATAGTTACTTGTAAAATATTTCATTAAAATTTAATTAAATTTACTTTATTCAAATGATATCATTTTCTTTATAAAATTTATGAGATAATAAGGACAATTACCACCTCTATAAGAAAACAAAAATGCTGGTGTCGTGCTATGTATAATTTATCCTTTTGTTTAAAATTTTTGTTAATGTTTAATGTGTTAAAATATTTACATTACAATTAGTCTATATTTGCATTCAAACTTGCAATATTTAAAATTTCATAGTAATAATTACATTCATTGTCTGTTTTATGAATAATAATTATAATTATATCATCATTTAATATAATAAATCAAACTATATTTAATACAATTATCAAACATGTGCATTGCACATGCAATTTAAACTAATTATTTGTAAAAAAAATATATTATTTTGTGAAGTAAAATGAGGAGGAAGTTCCAGGATAGTAACCGTTCCTTTGGCCCTATATAAACACCTTTCTCCGACAGAAAAAGTAAGTGTGAATCTCTCTAGACATTCTTGATAGAATTGGAAGTTTCTTGATTTTTGGAGGAGAAAAACTAACTTCATCATCGGAGGGTCTTAGACCGGCCAACCCCGGTCTCCTTTGATTCTTCATTTTCCTTGCAGGCCTTCTAGATCATCAAAGTCCAAGCATTCAGCCTACTGATTCGAAAGAGCATCATCAGTTGGCACTGTCTATGGGAAGTCGTTAAGTTTTGGCATTTGTGCTTTCTCTTCACGCTTTCTCCGACAAAAAGGCTGCATGGTTCGGACAAGATCAAGGGCCACTAGCCCGGGCCACCAAGAGAGTAGGGATGCTTCTAGCAATCCCCATCGAGATCGCCAGTCAGCGCTTGTCATGCAACCATCTTCAGTTCAACATATACATTCCATGGCAGCCGCCATGGCAGAGTTAACCCGCCAAAACCAAGAGTTGACAAGGGAGATTAATTTAAGGAGACAACATCATGAAGGACAAGCCCAGAGTCAAGAGGATAGAGGGGATCCTGGTCTAGAAAGCCAATCGCGCGGCGCCACTTCACGGAGGGTGCCACGTTTAGAGAAGGAGATGGATCAGATGAAGAAAGTCATGGATGAGATGCGGGAGAGTATGAGAAGAACAAATCCTGTAGAGGACATAGTCCATCGAACGGACTCCCCTTTCACGGCTGCAATCAATGGCCGTCTATTACCTCCGAAGTTCAAGATGCCTTCCCTAGATTCGTATGATGGAACGAGGGATCCATTCGACCATATTGCCACTTTCAAGACTACAATGCATCTCCAAGGGGTCCCAGACGAGATCATGTGTAGAGCCTTCCCCACCACCCTTAAAGGACCAGCGCGGGTGTGGTTCAGTAAGATACTGCCAAATACAGTAAGTTCCTTTTAGGAGTTGAGCAAGTTGTTTGTTAACAATTTCATTGGAGGACAAAGGCATAAACGTTCCTCGTCCAGCCTATTGACCATTGAACAAGGAGAGAATGAAAGTTTGCGATCCTTCATCACTCGTTTAAACAAAGAAGCCCTGACGATAGACTAGGTAGATGATAAGTTGCTGTTGGCAGCCTTCCACAACGGAGTAAACTCTAATTTGTTCATTCACAAGCTTTACGAAAAGGAGCCTCAAACTATGGCCGAGATTGTTCACTCGGCCCAAAACTTCATGAATGCAGAAGATGCAATCATAGCCAAGAAAAGGAAGAGAGCTGAGAGAATGGAGACGAACCCCATGCGTCACTCCGAACAAGGTACTCGTCCAAAGAAGGGACGGATGGAAGATAAGAAAGACCGGGACATTAAGAAGGTAGGCCCCTCAGCAAGAACCCTGCAATACACGCCGTTGAATGTGCCGCTGGAACAGGTACTCATGCAAATCAAGGATGACCCCTCCCTGAAGTGGCCTGAAAAGATGAAAGGAGATCCCAACAAGTGCAATAGAAACAAATATTGTCGCTTCCACAGGGACCATGGGCATGACACCGACGAGTGTTTTGACTTGAAACAGTAGATAGAAAACCTTATCAGGCAAGGGAAGTTAAGGAATTTCCTTGGACGAGATCACAAGGACGAAAAACTGAAAGCAAAGGCAGAGGAGTCGCCGCGTCCCCCGCTCAGAGAAATAAGAGTAATCATAGGAGGAAATTCAATGGCGCAGTTATCCAAGGCAAAGAAGTCATACTTGAAGGTAGTACAGAACGTCCAGCTCTCTAGACAGTCGTCCGGAGGTGGGACGACTGACGAGCAAGCCATCACGTTCACGGACGAGGATGCTGGAAGGGTTCATCACCCCCATGACGATGCCATCGTTATCACTCTACTCATCGCAGATTACACAACGAGGAGGGTGTTGGTGGATAATGGAAGTTCAGCAGACATTTTGTATTATCCCGCTTTTTAGCAAATGAAGTTTGGACGAAACCAACTTCGCCCAGTGAACTCGCCCTTGGTGGGATTCGGTGGAATGAAGGTGCAGCCAGTGGGCACTATCACCTTGCCCGTGGTAGTAGGCACACACCCACAACAGGTGACCAACAACGTTAATTTCTTGGTAGTCGACTGCTCATCCTTTTACAATGCCATCATCGGAAGACCAACTTTAAACAGTTGGAAGGCAGTCACGTCTACTTATCACCTGTCGGTCAAGTTTCCTACAGAACACGGAGTAGGACAGGTACAAGGAGACCAATTAGTAGTAAGAGAGTGCTACCTGGCTATGCTAGCCATGGACGAGCGCACACAAGTGATGAACATTGAGGAGAGTCGAGTTGTAGTTGAGCCAATTGAAGCACTAGAGGACGTTTCCGTAGATGAGGATAAACCCGAAAGGCATACAAGGGTTGGAGTGGAAATGGAAAACAAGGTAAAAGAGGACCTCATCCTGTTCTTGAGAAAAAATGTTGATGTATTTGCGTAGACGCATGAAGATATGCCGGGAATATACCCTAGTGTCATCACCCACCATCTTAATGTACATCCCTCCTCAAAGCCTGTACGACATAAGAAAAGAGTGTTCGCCCCTGACAGAGATAATGCCATCAAAGAAGAGGTCCAAAAGTTAACTACAACAAAGTTCATTCGAGAGGTTTACTATCCGGATTGGTTGGCCAACATAGTGATGGTTAAGAAGGCTAATGGCAAATGGAGAATGTGTGTGGATTTCACTGATTTAAACAAAGCCTGTCCCAAAGATAGCTACCCATTATCGCGTATTGATCAATTGGTGGATTCGACTGCGGGTCATAAATTGCTATGTTTTATGGACGCCTTTTCCGGGTATAACCAGATAAGAATGGATGAAAGAGATTAAGAGAAAATATCATTCGTCACTAGTCAAGGCTTGTTTTGCTACAAGGTGATGCCTTTTGGTTTGAAGAATGCGGGGGCAACGTACCAAAGGTTGGTAAACCATATGTTTCGACCCTAAATTGGTCGAAACGTAGAAGTCTATGTGGATGATATGCTAGTAAAAAGCCCGGACGAGACGAAGCATTTGAACGACCTACAGGATACCTTCGACACGCTCAGGCGGTACAACATGAAGCTAAACCCCAGCAAGTGTGCCTTTGGAGTTTCATCAGGAAAATTTCTTGGGTTCATGGTGTCACAGAGAGGGATTGAAGCGAACCTTGACAAGATTCAAGCAATATTGGATATGAAACCTCTGCAAAACACCAAGGACGTCCAGTCTCTTGCCGGACGAGTTGCTGCCCTTAATAGGTTTATTTCTAGAGCCACTGACAAGTGTTTACCGTTTTTCAGGATTCTTAGAAAAGCGTTTGAATGGACGGACGAATGTCAGAAAGCTTTCGAAGACCTGAAGGCATATCTTACCACAGCTCCTTTGTTGAGCCCATCAATCCCTGGTGAAGAATTGTACTTGTACTTAGCAGTGTCCCCTCATGCAGTGAGCTCGGCTCTAATCAGAGAAGAAGTAAAGGTTCAGAAACCGGTTTATTACACTAGTCGAGCACTCAAAGGGGCGGAAGGACGGTATCCTATAATGGAAAAGTTAGCTTTTGCGTTGGTTAAAGCCTCTAGGAAGCTAAGGCATTACTTCCAAGCCCATGTCATCAACGTCCAGACGGACCATCCATTAAAGAAGGTGATGAACAAGGTGGAAGCAGCAAGACGGATTGTCCAATGGGTTGTCGAGCTAAGTGAGTTTGATGTCAGATACCAACCAAGGAAGGCGGTCAAAGCACAGGAGCTTGCGAACTTCATTGCGGAGTTTACCCCTAGACAAGGAGAGCTGGACGAGCTGAGCGAAGTTCTAAAGTAGGATATCAATGTGGACGGGTCGTCCACGTTGCATACTGGAGGAGTTGGGGTTGTACTTAGATCACCCGAGGGGGATAAGTTGGAGTACGCCGTCCGTCTACAATACCAAACCACTAACAATGAGGCTGAATATGAGGCACTCCTTAAAGGATTAGAATTAGCCAAATCTATGGGGGCGGAATCCATCATTGTCCGAGGAGACTCCCAGTTGATTATTAACTAAGTGAATGGAGCATGTGATGTTAAAATATGTGCCCTTAAATCCTATTGTATGATGCTATGTATGATATTATGTATGACATTATATGAGAAATGATGTATGACTTAATATTGTGTTTAATAAAGTTGTTTTATTCTTATCTAAAATAATGGTAACATGAATATTCAGACATTATCAAACAGTCCATGAGATGCATAGTATGTGATTTGTGTGATTTAGTCATAGAAGATATAGATCACAAGTTCTTTGTAAACTCAGAATTTTGGTTCGTAGTCGGTGATGAAATTGGGCATTTCATCTGCGAAGACTATAACATATTAACTAGATTATTTGTCTTAATCATGGAAGTGGTGACTTCTAGTTAATATGTTGATATGTTTTAAGAGTTAAGACATATTGAACTGGACCGCTGTGAGATTTATTATTCTCCTAACGACTGTCAATTGAATAATAAATCTCACGACTTGTATTCACATGAACTCTTAATCCTGAGAGAATAATGGACCTGATCATGAAATGTAGGTTGCTTTGATATATCAGGAGTGAGATCTAAAGTAACGGTCAAAACCTCAGTATGTTGGGCAGTCACATTTAGTATTGATGGAACATATATTCTCAAGATGGAATTCATAGTCTCTTAACGGAGATATAAAATGTTCCCTTGAGATAAGTTTAATGGGTACAATTATTCAGAGAGTTAGGCCTAACCACTTTAGTAAGACTAAAGTATATATTTATGAAATTGGATTTTATAAATATATGGTGAATAACTCAAAAGGATTAAACCGGGTACTCAAGGATTAAGATATAGTAATTAACAAAGTGGCAGTCTATATTCATGACTTTATATTACTACGAATATTTTATGAAGGAGTTGCATGTATAATAAAGTCTTGGGATATAATTTATTAATGAGGCCTAGAGTGCAATTATATTTATATAGTGGTATTAAATATAATTAATGGTACCTTTGAACTTGTCAAGAGTTGACAGAAAAGCCCAAGGCCCATTGGAGCTAGTGTCTTATTTATTCCCTTTTGGTCCCACTCCAAGCCACACATTAAAGCCCAATTGGGAAGGCCCAAAAGGCTAGCTCAATTAGATAATCAGTTATGTGGAGAGAAACATACAGAATTTTATATAGAATGAAATGGTTTGTATGTGTAAGGTAATGAAATAAGGAAGAGAGACACTCTTTCATATTCTCTTTAGAAAACATAAAACTGATTCAGAGACCACACATCTTGGGCATCAAGTGGAATTGGAGTGAAGATTGAAAGTCTTCCCGAGTACTTCTTCATTCGGTTTGAATTTCACCGCATTAAGGTACACTCTCTTGTTCTTATATTCTGAAACCTACATAGTGCATGTTATCAATTGCGAATGAAGTAGATCCGTTTATTTTCCGCTGCGTATGTTTTGTATTCGATGCAAACATATATATTTCTCAACATGTGAAGCCAAGGAAGATCAAATGATGAAATACCTAAGTAAAGTAAGGCAACTCATCAAGGGATTCAACGACACCACATTTGTCCAACTCCCGAGGGAGGAAAATATGGAAGCAGATGCCTTGGCGAAAGCAGCCTCTTCAGGAGAAGCCATGGATAAAATTGACGAAGTTCAATACATGCCAAGCATAGACCTCCCGGAAATCCAAGAGGTAGAAGAAAGAGAAAACTGGATGACTCCAATAATTGCCTATCTTAAAGACGGAAGGCTTCCACAAGACGGAGATGAGGCCAAGAAGGTAAGAATTAGAGCTGCCAAATATGTTCTTATAGGTGAAGTGCTGTACAAACGAGGTTTCTCCCAGCCCTACTTGAGGTGTTTAGCCCCAGACGAGTCGAACTATGTGTTGAGAAATCCATGAAGGAGCGTGCGGTAACCACTCGGGGGCAAGAGCGTTGGTTCATAAAGTCGTCCGTGCATGGTATTATTGGCCAACTATTCAAGCAGACGCGAAGGCGTACGTTAAGGTATGTGACCAATGTTAGCGCTCTAGCAACATCCCCCGGCAACCGGCAGAATATCTAACTCCAATGATGGCCCCATGGCCCTTTGCACAGTGGGGGTTAGATATCTTAGGTCCTTTTCCACTTGGAACCAGATAGATGAAATTCTTGGTGGTTGGGATCGACTACTTCACCAAGTGGATAGAAGCAGAACCCTTAGCATAAATAACACAGCACAATGTAAAGAACTTCTTCTGGAAAAACATCGTGTGTAGATTTGGAGTGCCCAGGGTGCTAGTGTCAGATAACGGGCGGCAATTTGATAACGCACTTTTCAGAGATTTCTGCAAGCATTTCGGAATCAACATTCATTACTCCTCGCCCGCCCACCCTCATGCAAACGGTCAAGCCGAGGTTACAAATGCTCATCAAAACTTGGCTTGCAGGGGCAAAGGGGATATGGCCAGATGAGCTACCCGGTGTTTTATGGGCTTACAGAACCACTGCAAGAACTCCTACCTGAGAAACTCCTTTTAAGCTAGCCTATGGAAGTGAAGCAGTGATACCTGCAGAGATTCACATGGCAAACCACAGGGTGATGAGGTACCAAGGCGAGGATAACGAGGATCAACTGCGCCTTAACCTTGATCTCATAGATGAAGTAAGGATGGAAGCGGAGCAAAGGACAACGAGGTACAAAAACCTCATGTCTAGATAATACGATGCTATGGTGAAGCCAAGACGTTTCAACATAGGGGACCTTGTTCTGAGAAGGGTCTCTCTTGCAACCAGGAACTCGGCTCAGGGAAAATTGGGACCCAATTGGGAAGGACCCTACAGGGTTGTCAACTGTAAAAGACAAGGGTCATATTACTTAGAAGCATTGGATGGGAGAAAGTTGGAACACCCTTGGAACGTTGAGCACCTGAGAAGGTATTACCAGTAATAATTAAGACAAGCACTAGTTTGGATGAGACCCTCTTGGACGAGTCCAAAATGAGTACCTGCCGTTGTTATTCAGCATTATGTAGTGTTTTTATCCCTAAATGTTTAGTTATTAAACTAGCTATGGACGAAGTAACGTTTGGATGTCTGTATAAATAAGGCACTACTTTCTAAAAAGAATGTGCCATACTTGTTGACAATGTATATGGTAATGAGAATGGTTTGGATTTTTAAATACATATAATGTAGCCAACTCCATAACTCCGTCTGCTAAACAGACCAAGGCTTAAAGACAAGCGCAAACCCCTAGACAAAAGGGGCATAACGTCTAAACTTTCCTTAAAAAAGAAGAGGGAAATGAAGCATGGAAGTTTAAACAAAAGACGAGCCAAAGCTTGACAGAAACTCAACCATGAACGAGGGGTACTTGGCTTAGATATGGACGAGAGAAATATATATGGTCCTTAGGACGACTTCAACTAAAACAATCCAGTTCTTGGACGAGCAAAGTCGAAGTTGAAACTTGTAAAGAAAGAACTTACCCCAAAGACTAGCCAAGAGCCGTCCACCTAACGAGTGAAGGAGTAGTCTAGTTCCAATTTCTTATGTTTGAAAAAATAACATCCATGGACGAGTAGTGCTATAAACTCATGATATTCAGCACGAACAAACTCAAATCATGGATAAGTTAAAATTGAGGATACAGAAATATAAATAACTTCGTCCATACAGCATTCTAAGGAATGAAAGAAGGGATAGAAGAAAATATACGTCCATTCATTAATTATAAGGGACAGCCAACGTCCAAAAGCTCATAAAAGTAGAATTAAAAAAGATTGTTAGTGCGCTCGTCCTAAAATCTTGGATGGGTAAAATGTACTTAAGTTATATACAGTGGCCTAAAACAACAGACCAAAATAGATAGAAAAGAAAAATAGAAAATAATACAAGGATAAACTAAAACAGATAAAGGCTTCGTCTTCACTGGGGAGGAGCATTGGGGTTGTCCAGATTTTGCTGAGTAGTAGCGTCGTCCTCAACGTTGACATCTTCAGAGCTTGTTTGGACGAGTGAGCTTGAGGTAGTGCCGCCAAGGTTGAGTTTGATGAGACTAAAATCAAGCCCGGGGAATCTCTCCATGGCATCCATCCTAAAATCTTCAAAACCAGCTGCATAGTTGGCGTCCAGCAAGTCAGTGTACTGTTTGGACTCCTTAAATTCTGCAACTGCGTCCCCTTTGGCTTGTTCGAGAAGGGTACTCAACTCGTCGTTCCTCTTGTGGAGGTGATCAAGACGAGTATCCTTCTCTATGATGTTAGCCTTCAACTCTTCAATGTGGTCCTGCAACTCCTTAGCCTCGTCCTTAGCTTTCGCTGCAGCCTCGGCCCATTTCTTGGACTCATCCCTAACCTCTTGAACCCTCGTCTCCAGTAGAATCCTTGTCTTGTCCAATTCAGTAGCCTGCCTGGACGCCGCTACGAACTTCGACATGGCCTACAAAAGGACGAGGGTAAAACAATGGTTGGACGAGAAAAAGTACAAAGTGTTAAAGACGACACAAAAATAAATATGTACCTTAAAAAGGTCGTGAACACCAGAATGTTCGAAATCCCTTAAGGACATGTCGTAGCACGCAGCTATATCCTCGTCAGACACAGCTTTCTCAAAACGGCCCCAAGCCAAATCCTCGCTTTCAAGAAGGTTCGTGGGAGCCCTTTGAGAAGGCTCGGACGAGGCAGGCCCAGCAGCTCTAGATGGAGGGGTATTGGACGGAGTAGCCTCTGGAGTTGGTGAATCTACATCCAAAACATGGACAGGTGCGTGAGACAATGGAAGGGAAGACTTACCCACCGTCTGAGAAGGTCCATATTTGGTTTTCTTCCCTCGACGACTGGGCAAATTTCCCAGATCAAGAGTCTTGGATATTGACTTCCTCTTGTCCCCGGTGGAAGGACGAGTCTGGGTTTGGATCTCTGGACGGCTCCCTTGGTCCATAGGTTCTTTTCCCCTGTTCTCTTTCATGGTTGTCATTCCTACGAAGCAGGGAAACATAAATTAAAGCTAAAACCAAAAACAATAAGTAGATAACAGTGTTCTAAGTCCACACTTACGTCTACGAATCGTAACCTCGTGCGCGATGGCTTCGTTGGACGGGTCTGGACCAAGCCCCTACTTAGCTAAGCGCCTAAGGGTAACTAAGGAATGGAAGTCCCTTTCAGCGTATAGACGAGCTCGATGGACGCAGTCACGATAAAATTTGCTCAACGAAGGTCGTCCAACGGCTGCAAAGCGACAAGTGAATAAATGTTAGACAATTAATAAAAACAACATAGAAAGAAAAAGAAGGAAGGGGCATACCTTCAGGACGAAGGTTACCTAATTCCCCAGTGTAGGGGGCAAAGGTATCCCTGCCAACGTCTACAGAATTCCCTGCCCAGAAACCAGAGACGAAGAAAAATTCCGTCTTCCAATTTCTGTCAGACGAGGGCAGGGACTTGATCAACCTACAATTAGAACCCCTGGCTACAAACTGGTAAAAGCCAAGGGACTGATTAATCTTTGTGGGTTTGTAACAAGAAAGGAACTAGTCCACTGTAAGAGGACGGTCCCCTCCAAATACTTCCCTCCACAAAATTTGCATGGAGACAATCAGTCTCCACGCGTTGGGGTTAAATTGACAAATACCTAAACCTAACCTAACAAGCAATTCTCTGGTAAAAGCATTCAAGGGTAACCTAAGACCCCCTAGGAAAAAAGCTTCATAAACCCCAACTCCAAAATGGGGTTTGCAACACCACTTCCCACAGACGGGTAACCTAGGGTTAAGATCATCAGGAATTTGGTATCATAGTTTAAGGTTGTTAAGCCTTTGTTCATTGGTTTTAGACAAAATACCAACGGCACAACTATAAACAGTCTCCTCCTCGTCCAAAGGGCTAGACGGAGGTACGCTGGACGAAGTGCCAGCCTGGGACCCTGAAGTTTTTCTAAGTTGTTTTTGAAGGACCTCTAAGGGGACCCCGGGGATGCCAAAGACATAACCCTCGTCCGTGCTACTTCCCCCACTACCACTACCACTATCACTAGTACTATTGTCAGAACTACTATAGCTATTGGTATCATGATATTCGTCTATGGCTTTTTCTATACTATTACTAGACGAAGATATAACAGTAGACATCTCTGAAAAACTTGAAGCCTAAAGACAAGGAAGGAAAAATACCTGGCTCTAGACGGAGGATGACTATGGACGCGGAGAGAATTCTAGACGAGGCTCTAGACGACAAAGACCAAGGAGGAAAATCTTTGGAAGTGAGAGGGGCAAGAGAGGAATTCTACTATTTATAGGCAACATGGTTCAACACTCGAAATGACGCGACCAATCAGGTCACGCCACGTGGCATTCTCGGAAAACGAGGAGTCATGACTGAGTTACGTTTGAAAAAAAAAAAAAGAAGAAGAAGAAGAGAGAGAGAGAGTGAAAGGAAAGCTCTTCATGACGAACAACACAAGGGCAAAGGGGCAACTGATGGTAAAGACTAGTGTCGCTCGTCCTTGTGTTGTCGTCCACAAGAGGCGAGGTCGTCCCAGAGTTTAACTTCATAGGACGAGCTACACAACAGCCGTCCATATAATCTATTTCCTCTCCTTACCTTGGATTAATGTAATAAGTCTAGAGAACTCGTCCAAGGCTTTGATAGCAACATCCGTCCAAGTATGGACGAGCCCTAACGGGAATCCTGCCCTGCATGGAAAAACACATGCTACGTGGAAGGATCTTAGGACATCGTTGTAACCTCTACAGACTTTTCAACTTCCTGTAGCCGTTATCTCCTGACCTCCACAAATGAGGAGGAAGTTACAAGATAGTAACCGTTCCTTTGGCCCTATATAAACACCTTTCTCCGACAGAAAAAGTAAGTGTGAATCTCTCTAGACATTCTTGATAGAATTGGAAGTTTCTTGATTTTTGGAGGAGAAAAACTAACTTCATCATCGGAGGGTCTTAGACCGGCCAACCCCGGTCTCCTTTGATTCTTCATTTTCCTTGCAGGCCTTCCAGATCATCAAAGTCCAAGCATTCAGCCTACTGATTCGAAAGAGCATCATCAAATTATATATATATATATATATATACTAGTATTATGCACGTGCGATGCACGGCTTAATAAAAAAATTATATAAATTAAAATATATAAATTATTTATAATATAATATAATTTAATAACAAATAAAATAGTAAATTTTGAAAATTATGGCAAGTTTTAAATTTCTAGAAGCTCTTAGTAGTAAAATTGTAATTTGTTTATATATATGTGTGTGTGTGTGGCATGTAAAAATCTTTCCATTATACTTGCTAACGCGTAGAGTAACAGAAGTGCTAATCATATATAAATTTCTTTCATATATAACCAAACAAAAAATTCCATAAATTACAAAAATAAGACAAATTCCAAAGAAGATGATATTAAATTATTAAGTTTTTGTGTCTATTAAAATTTTTCCAAAAAAGTGGTTTCAAATTAAAATTTTTATCAACTTAGAAATTATAGGAGAAAAAGATAAGAACAAAAAAAAAATTATACATATTTTAAAAATCTATAAAAAATTATGCAATTTAGTGAAGCCACTTGATGCAACCATGACTTCTAAACTCAACATATTCAAGCATATCAATTATTAACCAATTCAATGCCTTCAGAATTTAAAAAAAAAAAAAAAACCCCACAATTTAAATTTGTGAGTTTTTCATAGCCTAGATTTTCACATAGGGATGTACTGCAGCATGTTGTGTATATAGGATGAAAGTGTGAAACTAATACTTCTTCACAATTTAATTTATAAGCTAGATCTAAATGACTACATATCATTCTCCAAAAAAAAAAAAAATGACTACATTCCCTTGTAGCAATGGAACTGATTTACATATCATGATATCAAAATTTAGTTAAATAATTTTCAAGTTAAAATCGACAAAAAAAGAGTAATGTTAAACATTAACAAAATCAAAAAAAAAAAAAAAGAGTAATGTTAACATTAACAAAAAAAAGAGTAATTTTCACAGTTCTTTTCTCGTTATCAAGGAAAAAAAATGACTATATTCCCTTGAAACACTAAACCAACAAGAAAAATTAATAATAATAAATATTATTGCACGTGAAAACACAAATTCTTAAACTCTTTAAAATATCTCTATCTTTTAGTTAAATAATTTTCAAGTTAAAATCACAAACTGGTTAAAAGAGTAATTTACTATTTTTAAAAGTACATTAGTTTTAAGTTTTTTCCTTTCTCTTCTCAAATTTGAATTACCACCTTTTGTTTTAAATTCAAAATTTCAAACTTTTATAAACTCTCACGTAGAGAAAGATAAAAAAAGTAGGACACTAACTCTATCTCAGTTTTAAACATTATTCAAGAGTTTCAGTTTCAAATAATTTATTCTATTCATATCAGCCACTAACTCATGTACAAATAACTAATTAAAAAAAAAAAAAAAACTAGCGCAAAGAAAAATCTTAAGAATTAGGACGCCATCATTATCTCACTTTTTTTTTTTTTTTTTTTGTTAAGAAAAAAGAGGGGTTCGCTAGGTTACGCTAGCCCCCGGACAGGATTATATCTCACTTTTAAACACTATAATACCAAACCCAAAATAAAAAAATAAAAAAAAGCCTCAAAGTGCGTGAGATAAGACTAGTATATATATATATATATATATATATATTAGAGCTTATAAAACTTGTTTTGTAATTACTTTCAAAAAAAAAAAAAAAACTTGTTTTGTAATTTTAAATAATAATTTTTTTTTCCAGAAAGATATTAAAGTTTAGCCACTAATAATATATACATGTGTCTATTCTACTGTAGAAAACGGGGAAGAAGATTGGGAAAAAGAATCTTAAGAATATAAAAAAGAATTTCAAAGCAAGTGAAATGGGGCTAGTATATATATATATATATATATATATATATATTATAATTTTTAAAATTTGTTTTATAATTTTAAATAATAATTAAATTTTTTTAGAAAGATATTAAAGTTTAGCCACTAATAGTATATACATATATCTATTCTATTATAGGGAATGAGAAAGAGAGATGGGGAAGCAGAGAGTGTGAAAACAAGACTTACAACACTAGCACTTAAAAAATAACCTAACCTTTGTAGGTACAAACGAGGCAAATAAACACTCAGTCGCTCATTAACTGATCGATGCAGTACTTTAGGCTAATAAACACTCAGTCACTCATTAACTGATCGATGCAGTACTTTAGGCCACCTATCTTTCTTTTTTTTTTTTTTGGAGATAATATAGACAAAAGATAGAGAATAACGAAGGACGGAGCGCGCAAAAAAATTGTCTATTGTCTACTTGATAACGAGGAAAGAATTGTGAAAGATAAAAGAAAAAAAATGGAAAAGATGTATTTATTTAGACATGAAAAGGCACGGACAAACAAGGGTAAAGGGGGAAAACCATAAAAAATGTGAGGGTAGATTCGGAAGAAGGAGAAGAAGAAGATTGGCGTCGACGGCGTGAGAGAGCGAGACTGAGAGAAGGAGAGGAGATCGGCGTTTCAGGTTAGAATTTTTACATTTTTTTTATTCCCTCTCCTCGCCGTGTCCGATTTAATTCAACGCATGATAATTGATTGACAAGTTCAATGTCTGAATGTTAATTTCTGAATTTTCAGATGTTCATATTTAGATTAGTAGATTTTTTTAACCTGTGATATTCGATTGACACGGACTCTTAACTTATAAAATGTTCTGATTTTCAGTTTCAATTGTTTTGGTTGAAACCCAACTCTGCCACAATTAATAGGAATGGAATACATGTTTAGCCATGTAAGTTTAATGGGTTCGAATAAATGGGCGTGGATTTTAATCTGATAAGCCTCTCAGACCAAATGAGAATGAAAAAAAAAAATATATATATATATAAAAACAAACTCTCAAACTCCTATTTGTTTGGTAGTTCTTAGCAACAGCAACTGCAAAGTTTAAAATTTGAAATGTTTTCTTATGCAATGATAATTGTTTGAATTGATTTGGGATATATGTGCTTTGCTCATGGACGCAATAATGTCTGTGTCATAACTTCCTTTTTTACATGTTTTTGTTAGTGTTTAGGATATGGAGGTGAATTCGGTAAAACAGGATCATCAGGATGAGGAGGAATTTGTATTGCTTGATCTTAGCAGTGTTTCTGGGGAACTTGACATCCCGGCAAATGCACCGTATGTTCTGTCTGTATGTTCCAAACCTGCAATACACATTTCTTTCGGACTTATTGAATTAAGTTAAAAAAAAAAAATTAACACACAGTCACACACGCTTAGGAAGCACAGACACTTCATTTAGGGGTACCTGTGTCATACTGGTGTAGTATCGGTCGTTTTTTATGTTATAATTTTTTAGAAACTGTTTGTGTCACCGAATCATACCTGTGTCCATGTCCGTTCTCCCTAGACACACACACACACAAATTCTCTCTCTCTCTCTCTCTCTCTAACCAAAGTTTTTATTACTGATAGCTTGAAAGAAACTTCAACCTTCTGCAGAATGTTTTAGTCTATACTTTTTGATGGTGTGAGTTTATTTTTTCTTTAAAATTTTTAATGCAGTTTTATTAATTGTTGGCCATGGGTGCCATTATTTCTTTCTACCCACTTCCCTGCAAATCTGCAGTGTTTTCAGATGTAGATGATGATTGCTTCTTCTTCTTTCTCTGAGTTATCTAACGTGTCAATTCTTTAGGATTGATCTTCTTTGTTTTCATTAGCGAGTTCTACACATGGATTTTTTGTTTTTATTCTCTTCAAATTTCATTAAAATTCGTTTTTCCTTATCTGTAGGGTCTGGACACATTGAATCCAGTATTAATTATAGATGGCAAATTGAAACTGGTGAGTTAATTGCCTGTAATAATCCTGTATTTGATTTGAGTGTGACAAATCATTTTCTAAGCAGTTTTCATTCTTTTTCCAATCAGATTGTGAGTATATGCACATAAAAGTGTCTCATTTTCTTTGTTTCTTGTTTGAGATGTGTTCCCCTCTCCATTAAATTAAAGTTGTTTTTCGCTTTCTCCAAAGTACTTATTATAATTTTCTGCCACTCAATCGGAGAGTAGGAGTGGTACTGTAATGGGAATATCTTAGATAGATAACTATTACAATTTTTCATTATTGTATAGCAGCATTTAAATTGAGTTCATATAACTCAAATTTTGTTGATCTTGTGTATCTGACACGTTGTTCATGTTGCATGTCAAGATTTCAAAAATGTTTTTCCCCCGTGTTTAAGTGTTTCTCTGGACCTTCCATGTACTAGTGTGTGCCCTTGAAATATATAGTTTGGGAACATGGAATGTCAGGAAGGCAGCAGGCATTGGGGAAAATGGTAAATTTCAAGAGTTATTTCACTTTTTAGAATAACATCAACATGATAAGGGAATATTTTTAGGCTATGAACAGTGTAGGCAAAGGAAAAAGGCTACCTCAAGAGTGAGGTGTTTTTTTTTTCCTGACAGTATGCAGAGTCTTAAGCCGCAGATTTTTTAAGTTCTAAGGAAGGTAATATCCCTGTGAGATACTTAGGGGTGCCTTTCGTCCCTGGTAAACTCTCTTGGGAGTGATTGTAAGCCCCTCATTAAAAAGATTAGTAACAAATTAATTCTTGTAGTACAGAAATCTATTATTTGCTGGGAAACGTCGGCTCATTAAGGTCGTGGTGTTTAGGATTCAAGTCTACTGGTCTAGCATTTTTGTTTTACTTTAAAAGGTCACTAAAATGGTGTAGAAAATGATGAGTGCTTACCTGTGTCATGGGTCTGAAGGGAAAGCTTTTGGTGCTAAAGTAGCATAGGAAGCTTTGTCAGTCCCAAAATCTGAAGGCAGCTTGGGTTTGAGATAGCTATGGCATTGGAGTAGGGCTGTTGTGATGGGTTTATTTGGCTTCCTTTTTTTCAGGGTGGTTTCTTCTGGGTAGCTTGGTTGCATTCTTATAAAAAGGAAGGAGTTTATGGCAGTTCAAACTTTTAATGGTGGTTCATGGTGTTGGCATAAGATTTTACAACTGAGATCTTTGTGCAGGCCTTTTATGAAGCATAGACTTGGTGGTACAGGGAGCTTAATTCATTCATGGCATTATAATTGGCATGTGGAGGGTCCTTCATATGTGAAATTTGGCCATAGAATAGTATATGATTATGCTATTCCTTTTTCTGCAAAGTTGTCTAGTGTTTTCACAAAGAGTGATTCATTTTGGCTTGCTGCCAGGTCTGATGAGCTGGTGGTGGTGAAGATAGTGTGTGTGTGTGTGTGTGTGTGTGTGTGTGTGTGTGTGTGTGTCGAATCTTCTTTGACAAGATTGGGGGTGAGAGAGAGAAGTTGGGATGTTCGTTTTGGCTTGCTGCCAGGTCTGATGAGCTGGTGGTGGTGAAGATAGTGTGTGTGTGTGTGTGTGTCTATATATTTGTAGAATCTTCTTTGACAAGATTGGGGGTGAGAGAGAGAAGTTGGGATGTTCGTTTTACCCGGGAATCTAATGATTGAGAGATGGATGAACGAGTGAACTTTATCCGTATCTTGTGAGCAAATATTCCTTCAATGGATGTTGGAGACTGGATGAGGTGGAAGTTGAAGCCTAATGGGGATTTAGACATCCATTCATTTTAATACAAGTTGCAAGGTAATCCTTCTATTGTCTTTCCTTGGAAAGGTATCTGGAGAGTTATGGCCCCTCGGCGTGTTCCCTTTTCCATTTGGTCTGTAGCTTGGAATAAGATCCTCACAGGTGATAACTTGAGATTGAAGGGTTTCAATTTTGTGGATCGATGTATTATGTGTTGTCAGTGTGGGGAGACGGTGGATTATTTACCACTTCATTGTGAGATGGCTCATCGGTTGTGGAGTTTTGTTTTTATTTCTTTTGGAATTTTGTGGGTCATACCTAGAGCGATTCCAGATTTGCTTTTTGGTTGGTGGAATTGGTTGGGGAAGCAATTGTGTAATATATGGAGTTTAGTCCCTTTGTGCTTACTTTGGTGTCTTTGGAAGGAGCGGAATCAGTGTATCTTTAAGGATTTGGATAGTTCTGGAGATCAAATGCTTGCTTCTTTCAGTAGAACTCTTTTTGACTGGTCTCGGGCTTGGGGACTCACATTTAGTGATTCTCCCATCTTTTATTAGCTCTCTTCTCATTTGTAATTAATTTGCTGTTTGGTTTTTTTCAGTTTCCTCTCTCTTTTCCTTTTTTTTGTTTGTTGGTGTGCTCTGTGCTTTTTATGCGTAGAGTAGCCTTTTGGTATATATATCATTCTTACTTATAAAAAAATATATGTGTGTATATATATTGTGGCTAATGAGGGTTTCCAGAGCTCTTCGAGCACATAACTGTTCCCCCTGGGGCTGGGGGGCATGCTTGGTTGCCCTCTGCTGATCATAATTTCAGCTGCTTTTTGGCTTGGCAGCAAATAAGTGAAAGAAAGCTTGAGGTAGGATGGTGGAACCTCATCTGGTTTTCAAAGCATGTACCAAATCATGCGTTTTACCTCTCAGAATAGACTCACTACCAGATGTAGATTGGTCAAATGGAGTTACAAGGCGGATGCTTTGTGCTCTTTCTGCCTAGCGAAATGGAATCTGGATAACTTGAATTAGCCACCCAAAGAACCCCTTCCCCCATATCAGTTTTTTAACAGAGGTCATGTTAGATGTAGTCCAACCAGCGTCAGTTTTGTGTACTAGTAAGCCATGGGAGGTCGCAGGTTTCTGAGAATTGAATCCAAAACTTTGAACTGATTCTCAAGGAAGGAGTTCGGACTTATGAACCTTCAGATTATTGAACGAAGAAAGAAAGCAACGTCTTTCCTTGATTTTCTTGATTCTTGTAATTTTTGTACTTGATTGTTGACCCTTGTACACTCCTTGTGTACTAGGGTGTCCCTTTTTGATATCAATAAAACTTATTACTTATCAAAAGATATTTTGAATTTAAATCTAATAACATGGAATTGGAATTTCATGTTAGTACTTATCCAAAAAAAAAAAAAAAGACATGTCAGATTACACATCCTTTAACTGCTCAATTTCTTGGGAGATGTCTACATCTTTCATAGAACCATGGCAGACATTTATATTAGTCTTACAGCTAAAATGAAATTACCTTTATTAGAATTATGGTTAAATGATTAAATTCACTATTTCCTAACAGTTTAAATTTTTGTGACAATCGGTAATTTAACTTGGTATCAAAGTAAGAGGTCCTAAGTTCAATCCTTATCTCCATCCTACTTCCTATTTAAAATGTTAACAATCTCACATGTTGGGCCTCACTTATTATGGGGGCTTTGGGCCCACATGTGAGGGAGAGTGGTAGACTTATTGTTTAATGATTAAATTAATCATTTCCTAATCACTTAAGTTTTTGGGACAATTGGTAAGTTAACAACTTTCATCTACCATTCTCTTCACTTCCTCCTTGATTCTCAATGGAAATTTTAGCTTTGATCCATCCATTTTATTGTTAATTAGCATGTTACTCGAAATAAAGATTGGGAAAGCTTGATGTATTGCTTGAATGACCTGAGTAGAGATTAGCGCTTTGATTTCATTAAATGACGTTGATTTTTCTTTTGTTTTTCTCATTGGTCTGATGTTAAGTTGTGAGGCTGGCCTCATTGTTTCCTTTACGGATATTGGTATTTTTACAGATTGGGGAATATGAAGAAACAATTGGCACATGCTTGGTCTTCACAGAAGAAGGTGAGTGTTCTGGGACCCTTGTAACGTAACAAGCTCTAAGTTTCTTTGCCAAGAAGGTGAGGGACCAAAGCTTTTCCCCCTTCATAAATGAGAAACCATATAGAGGAGTAGATTTTTGTTACATAGGAATGACCAAATGCACCAATGTGAGGAACATTCAGTCGGTGACATGGTTTCTCTGTGCATGCTGAGTGTTTATGTGGTATATACTGTCACAGACTGTGGTCTCAATGTTACAAGTCAAATGACTTACGGCTTGTAACTACTTCCATTGGCATCAGAAATCTTAAGTCACAGTTCAACTCAGATAAGAAGCTTGATTTTCTTAACTGAGGTCTGAGGAAGTAACGTCCAGCTCTTCAACAATTTTCTCATTTTCCCTTTAGCATGCGTCATTTTACCTGAAAGCAATAATTTTCAAGTCATTCATATGGTAGTCTTTTATTGTTGCTACCTCTGATGCATGCTGTAATTGGAAACTCAGACTCTACAGCTGACAAAGACCTTTTTGGATTGAGTTATAGGGAAAGGCCTCAATGAATTGCCTGTATGACAGTGTTGTGCAGGGCAAGTTACTAGTTGTGTTGCTAGAATCTTGGTAGGGTCAATACCACTTGAATGATTATTAAAGCTGCCTTACCACAGTTGAGCCAGCTATATTGTAGAAGCCATTAAGGAGAGACGTAGTCTTTAAATTAATTAGTTGAGTATGTTTCACATCTGCTGAATGGAGTTATGTTGTACAAAAATATTCTTATATTTCCCTTATAATGAAGATTTATACTAAAGTCAAGTTCTCTTTGCAGATGGTAATCCAGTGGTTCATGAAGAGGTAGGACCATCTGAGGCAAACCTTTTCTCAGGAAAATGTATAATAGATCCTAATCAAACTCCAAGCAAGCAAGTGAAACCGGTAACTCAGCTTCAGAAAATTCTAAAGTTTAGATTGGCCACAGATGCTGACATTCAATGTTCGACAGCTGAGCAGGCTAAATGAGTAAGTTTGAAACAAATTTTCCTTGGTGATTCCGTACAGAATCTTATGCTGGGATTTGAATCCATTCAACAGTCAAGGAATGTCAGTTAGGGAATTCCATACTTAAGGATGGTTTATAGAAACCTACAGAAATGCAAATTCAAAGCAGTACAAATGCCTAGGTATTTGTTATTAGTGATTCTCTGGATGGTATCAATGGTTTTACAGGGAAACCTTGGCCCCCCAAGGCCCAAGCCCTCCAAAATCTACAAGTCATTGATAGAATTCTGTGCTAGTGTGATTTTGATTCTTCCAATTTTGTGATGAGGCATCCCAATCGTTTAAGAATTATCATGTATCCTATTTAAGCAAGCAGGAATTCAGATGAAACATGAACAAACTGATCAGTACATTTTTAATATTTTTGTAAGCAAACCAAAAAATTCAGTAAATGTTCATATCACATCCAACAGTAAGTGTTAATAGTCACAAACATGTGAAAATCTTTCAAACAAAATATTGTTTTAATAACTTTCAGTAACCATACTCAAATATAAAATATAAAAATAATTAATAATTTAGGAATAATATAATTAGTGCAGCATTTCCTTGCACGTTAAGCAAAAATTGAATTCGACTGCCAGCCTTGTTACTTGAGCTGAGTGAAGTTTAGCTTTGCTATACTTTGTCAACAAAATGATAATAGATACAAAATAAAAAGACAAAGGCTTTGTCGTTGAGGCAGGATCTGGCTAGCACTTCAGTATCCGACTTTTAAAATTATTTTCGTACGAACAATCTACGCGTTTGCTTGACTGGAGAGAGGGATGATTGCAACTTGCAAATCCGCAATAAACAAAGCTATGCTAAGCGTGCGAAGATTATTATTAGTCCTCAAAAAATTATAGACACATCAAGTTAGTCCTTTTGTTGTATAACTAGTGTTGCTGTTATATTTCTTACGTAGATGTCAAAATTTGACATAACCACATGCTTTTGGGAGTTGAAAACTTTAAAATGAATCAAGAAGGTGGCAAAGGCTTGTAGAATTGTGTATTTTGTTGGGTGAGTTGGTTTGCAATTCTATTGCTCACCTCACTTTTCAGGAAAATGGGCTCATCGTGTAAATTATTCCTTCTGTTTCTTAATGAATTACCTTCCATTTACCAACACCCACAACACCCAAAAAAAAAAAAAAACATGTGTTACTACTCTGTTATAAACTTATAATGGCAATGTTATGGAAGGATTGACTAGTACTTTTATAATTTTTTTTAGGGGATGAAAAAAATACTTTTCAAATTTTAGGGATTAAATTAAAGCCTTATTCAAAATTTTAGGGGACTAAACATATATTTTTATCTCATAGTTTTCTATATTTTTTTTACTCGGTAAGATTTGCGAAAGCATAAAGGGTTATGATGGTATTTTGTGCAATTGGTATATGTATACTCTCAATCTCATGGTGTGTATGTCTCAAAGTAATGTAGAGTCCACATGCTATATAATTATATTCTATTATATATAATTATTAGCATAGGCTAAATGAGTGTGAGTCTACTTATGATGCCACGTTGTTAAGGGTTTTCGTCTCCCAAAATTTTGAACTACCAAACCACTTGACTCTTAACTTAGGTTTTATCTAATAAAATTGTTCATTTTAATCATAGAACTATTAAATTTGACTCCATTTAATTATAAAATGGGATAATTGGTAAGATCACGAATTCAAACCAGGGGTCTTTTTTTTTTTTTTTTTTTTTTGAGAGGACAGGTGTGTCTAAGTTTATTCCTTAGGTAAATGAACTTTTTTATATAAGTTTTGATCATTAAAACTTTATGTGATATTCGAATTGTGATATTCGAATTGCGAGTTTTGATTCTTTTGAATAGGGAGCCTTACTGCATTACCATTAAATTTTAGACGTGTTTAATGATTGTAGACTTGTAGTCTAGCTTGTGATAAACCCAAAAATGGTTTCAAAATGCATGATAATAGCCAATGGTTTTATTATAATTTGTGAATATGAAATTATTTGGGTTTTCCAATTATTGTTTTTCCATTACGATTTGGTTTGGGTATGGACTTGATATGATACATACATGTATATAAAATTGACCATGTGTCCATATGAAGAAAGTTAATACAGTATCGGTACCGACCGTACTAGAGAAATATACCATACCGGCCATTTAGCCAGAATCGGTACTCCTCCAAAATGGGCCAAAAAAATACTAGGTTGTACAGGTCTATTTTGATTGTATTAGCTTGTATCAGCCTGTACCAGCCGGTATTGGCATTTCAACCAATACAATAAAAAAATAAAATTTTGAAAAAAATTATTAATTTTTTATTTATTTAATCTAACATATTGGTTAATGTACTTAAACTAATATGTAGCCTTATAAAATATGTGGATTTCAAATTTTATGTTGATAAACATAAAAATTCATAAATTCATACTTACATAGGTAATACAAATATATATATATATATATATATATATATTTATGTATAAAAATATATAAACAGCAGAAATCCTAAAACGGTACACCGGTATTAATTGGTACTGAAATATTTCGCTCCTCTGGCTAATTTAAAATAGCTTTCAATACAAAACTGACTCCCTTGGTCCGTATTGTGTCATGTACAATACTCCCATGCGTTGGACAAAAATTTCACTCTCCCATTATACTGTGACTCTTAATAGATAAATGATAAATTTCTGAAGTGTCAATTTTTTGAAAACAAATTTCATGTTAGTTTAACATGACCTTTTAACAAATAATAATATGATAACTGTTTTTTCTTTTATTTTAAAAGTAAAATATTCATCAAATTTGATTAAAATTTTAATAATTATAATAAAAAATGATATAAATTTACCTTTAGGTGTCAACCAAAATTATATTAATTTCTAACAACTTAGTTTACACTCATATTATGTTATTTCCCTTTTCTTAAAACTAATGTGTAACCTTGTGCATATGATGGGTACAATTAAATATGATCACAATTCCAAGATTCAAATTATACATTTTTTAAAAAAGATGTTCAAATTATACATGATATTAACTTACACATTTTGTAATTTATACATTTCTAAAATATGTAATTGTTTCTTATATTATATTATATATATATATAATTTAAAATTTAACTGGATTTAGACTCTTCGTTTTTTACACCCAATAATTCTTTTGCCACAAAAATTAAAAAATTAAATGGACATGTGACTCAAAATTGGACACTTATTGAAATCCAATTTAAAATCTAATTGGATTTAGATTCTTTGATTTTTATACTTAATAACTCACTTAGCACAAAAAATTAGAAATTAAATGAAACACGTGGCGTAAAATTGAGAATCCAATTGAAATCTAATTGGATTTTCTCTTAACTTTGAATTTATATATATATATATATATATATTAAATATAAGTTTAATTGATGTTTATTTTTTTATTATTATTATTATTATTATTATTATTATTATTATTATTATTATTATTATTATTATTTTTGAAGGCAGATAGTATGGAGGGGGAGGTAGAGTTCCAATTACAAACATGAGATACACAAATATCATATGTCATTACCAATTTACCACTAGATTGTCACTTGTATAAAATTTTTTGGAAATACCCATCAAAAAAAAAAATGGAATTAAACAAGGGAAATGTTAAACGATTTCTAATAATTGTCCAAGGAAGAAAACTTAATAGATTTAAAAAAAAAAAAAAAACTATTTTTTCTTCTTGGAATGATCACATTCCATTTTGGTAACTATAACAAGGACCCAACATAATATCTTTATTGATGTCAATTAGCTTAATTTGTAAGAGCATTCACACCAGTTCGTGTAAAATGCAAAAAGGGACCAAATTTACACAATATGAGCAAAAAAACACCCATATTAGTGGATGCAAAAACTTGTAAATATGCAGCTATGAATAGTAACTGTTGATATATCCACGGTTACTGTTCATGTGTAAAAGATTTTTTTATACTTTTTTCTCTCTCTTCTATCAGTCTCCTTCTCTTCCCAAACCAACAGCCCAGTGCGCTAGAAACCGAAATGAAGAAACAGCCTAACCACCAAACCTAGCGCCACCACCAAACACTGCCACCAACAACTCAAAATGAAGATAAACCCAACTCAAAATCAATCAAAACTCACCGGTAAATCCAACCCAAAAACAGTCCAAACCCACCGGATCTACCGCCCGATCTGCTGCCACTATTGCCACCCGATCTGCTGCCGTTCGGTCTTCCATTACTGCCTTTGGATCTTGCATTGATGTCATCAATTGGGGGTGGGAGGCGAAGGGTCGGTGGTGGAGGAGAGAGGGAAGGGCGAAGGAAAAGGGGGGGGGGGGCAAATCGATGGAGGGCTGAGGCGGCGAGCTGGATCGGCGGCGACGGTGGGCTGGGTGAGGCGCTATGAGGGAGAGAGTGAGGGAAGGAAAGGAACGGGTGAGGGAGAGAGTGAGAGAGCTGAAAAATTTTTTTTTTGAGGAATCGGTGAGAGAGAGTGAGAGAATGGGTATTTTAAGAAATAATAATAATAATAATAATAATAATAATAATAATAATAATAAATAATATTATTTAATTAGAAAAGAGGGGTAATATTAGAATAAAATTTACAGTGCCCAATTCATCAAAAAAAAAAAAAAAATTTATAGTGCTAAACTTAGAAAATTGTATCGGTGATGGTGGTACAATGGTCGGAGATACCAATTCGTGGGCAGTCACTAAAGCTACTATTTTGGTAGTTTGGGTATCGGCGGCATTTGTCGAAGCCATTATTTTAACAATTCACCAGTTCGGTGGTGTTCGTCGGAGCCACTATTTTGGCGGTTCGGCCATCGAACCTCCACCACAAGCAGCTCTATTGGTCAAGCCACCAGTGTTAGTAGTTTACTTAAAATATAAGTTTAAATTAAAAAAGTATGACTATTAGAGAAAATAATAAAAAATTGATGAAGAATGAATATTTTATTAAAAAATTTTGTAAAATAGATAAACTGACGTGGGTATTTTGTAAAAATGATAATATAAAATAAAAAAAGCAAATTTTTTCTGAAAAATAATCAGAACATTTTTCACGAGCTGACGTGAATACCCTAAAACCTCTTATTTTACACAAAATATTTGTGATTGAAACTTTGCTTGACAAGACGTTGAGACAAAGAGAAAATATATGAAACGTCATGTGATCCAAAATTTTGATCAGCTAAAAAAATTTATCCAAAAAAAAAATTGTCATGTTGCAGCACGTGTTCCTCAAGGAAGGCGAGTTTTGCATCGAGATACTCGCATAACTACATCCAATAATACTCAGTCGTAGAGAAAATGTTAGCCTCTGACGCAAAAAACCCGCCAATTTGCTGACATGGCACCACTACAGACTTCCACGTAGGACCAAATTCAGACACGAACAAACGAAACAGCGATTAAAAAAAAAAAAAAAACAATTCGTGGAATCCACGAAGGAACAGACAGAGAGATAAAGCTAAAGCCAAATCCAACAGTAGTTGGAGAGAAGAAAGAAGAACCCATGAAATTCCACGCACGGAGATTCCTCTTTCTCTGCCTTTAAAACCCAAATTATATTCCTTTACAAATAAAAAAAGACAAAGTCACAGAGCTCAGAGAGAGAGAGAGAGAGAAAAGCATGACAGAGAGGAAATGGAGCTATAAATAAAGAGAGCTCAAAGCCCTTACTTTAGTTGAAACTTAATAACTTTCTCACCCAATTGCTTATTTTTCCACTTTTGTATTCTTTTGTATTTGTTTGTTTATGTTTTTTTTTACTCAATCCTACTAATTCCGTTCTTTTGTATTTGTTTGTTTATGTTTTTTTTTACTCAATCCTACTAATTCCGTGTTTAATTGATTGAAAATAAAGTCAAGGATCGGCACCGAAAAGCTTCTCTGGTTTCACTTTTCTTGGTAAGATTTCGGCCAATCTTATGCTTTTCTTTAAGCTAGTATATCATTACATTCATTCCACATTCTGATCTCCAATACCCACAGTCTCTTTCACCTACTACTATCACAAAGTAACCTTTTTTTTTTAATCTCTTTGATTAATACCCAAATTCTCTATCATTAGCTATTAATCTAATATATTGTTGTTGTAATTCTATGTAATTTGATGGGTTTTTTGTGCTGAATTTGCAGGTGAAACCTTTTGCATTTCTTGGATAATCCGGGGTTTGGATTTTTTGACCCATCTGATGATTTATTTCCAAACACAAACATTGTATAAACCACCTGTGACTGGGAATTTTTCCTCTAGGCCTCCTTTATACCACTCAATTTCCTATATTTTTCTTCCCTCTGATGTTTTCTTTATATGCTGCTTTAATTGCCTTAGATTTCGTCTCAAAATTTGATATTTCCCGTCTGTAAAGTTGCTTGCTTTGTTTGAATTCAACTTTGAGAGGGAGTGATTGAGGGAAACTAGCAAGAAATTGGGTTTCTAATTTTGGGGTTCAAAGAAGTGGCCTTTTTAGTAAAATGGGGGATCGATTTAGGTCTGTTTCGATTGAGGATTTGCCATCGCATTTGATTTTGGAGATTTTGACCTCTGGCCGGCTTGGTGCCGTTGATCTTGCTTGTTTGGAGTTGACTTCTAGGACTTTTGGTGGCAGACATGGGTTGTACCCTCATAAGTTTTGGTCTTTGGTGGACTTTGCGGCATTTCAGCTGTGTGTGTCGAATATAATGTTTGCTTGGATGAGTAGAAATGCTCAGGGAGAGTTGTTTGCTCGGTGCAATGGGAACTGGAAGCTGGTTTTGAGGTTCTTGCAGTTGGTGGAGCAATCATCAGAGACGGTCAAGACCTCAGCAGGCAATGTACTATTTCTTTTATATTTGCTGTTGCTTTTATATGAATGAACTTTATCTGCATTTTGGAGGTGGGATTTAAGAATAAATGTGCAAGTTTGCTTAAAATATTATGAGTTGAAAATGAGTACTTCATTAATTAGTTGTATGTATAGTAATAATATTTGAGTAATATCGGAATTTGTGTAGAGGTTACATATGCTTACCATTTGAATTTTTGGAAAGAGGATAATGTTTAGTTTTAGGTTCACTGAGGTGCTTCACTTTAGTGTACTTCTTGTGTACAGCCTCTTGGAACACCCCCCCCCCCCCCCCCAACACAAAAAAGAAAAAGAGAAATGTCATGCACTACATTGACTGGTATGAAATTAGAATCTAACAGCATTTCAGTTGTTAAGCAGAAGATCATGAGAGAATTGTCTGTACATTTAAAAAAAAAAACAATTTGATTATGATGTTATCATTTATGCGCCTCCTTTCTTTGTGAGAGTTGTATCCTAGCTGTAATTTACTATTACTTTCTATGAGCAGATGCAGATTACCACTGGAAGGTATCACACATTGCTGATCAGCAATTCATCAGTGTACACTTGTGGTTCCAGCTTGTGTGGTGTTCTTGGTCATGGTCCTGAAACAACACAATGTGTAGCATTTACCCGGGTTGATTTCCCATCTTTGGCTCATGTTGTGCAAGTTTCAGCTTCCCAAAATCATGCTGCCTTTGTCATGCAGTCTGGAGAGGTTGGTGCTCCCTACTTATCTGTTAAATTTATTCAGGATGAACTGCTAGGTACTAGTATGCTCAAGGTAGTTCAGATTAGGCAGTATATCTACCAATAAGCTTTAGCTCAAATGGTACTTTTACCCCCAAAAGAGTAGGGCGGGGTTTAGGTTGTTGATTCAAGAGCCACAAGATACATTCAAGATTATTGTACTCGGCATGAAGCTATTGAGATATATATGTTTGGTGATGAGGAATGTTTGGTGCAGCATTGTCCAAGCAACAGATTTGGCTCTAAGCCATTTTCTGTGTTGCTTAGATGCCTAAACCGTGATGCATATGCTATGTCATTCCTATAGATTTTAGTGCATGCTAAACCTGTTTTGGTGGCAAGTTTTCAAATATATTTTGCATAGCTCTGTGTAGCACTGGGATACACAGTTTAAACATCTGTTTAATTTGGATGAAGTGGCTGCCGGAATCATGTTATATTGCCTATTATTTATGCAGGTTTTCACATGTGGAGATAATTCATCATTTTGTTGTGGTCACAGAGATACAAGTCGGCCCATTTTTAGGCCTAGGCTTGTTGATGCATTGAAGGGAGTTACTTGCAAGCAGGTACCTGGATACACCATTCTTTTATTGCAAAAAATAAATTTTGTAGAGAATTTAGTTAATTGAGTTCCAGATTTAATGGATGTAATTTTTTTTAGATGATGGTTGATATAGATTGGTGTGCTAATGTGTGTTAACTTACACATTATTGTAGATAATCCCCTCCCCTCCCCCCCTCCCCCCTCTCTCTCTTAGCTCTTTGATCTCCATCATTGTGTGCTACATTGAATGGTTATACTAAGCTTGTTTGAGCTGGCTGGTTTTGGCGTCTTTCTAAGGTCTAAGAATACATTTGTCTATTCATTGTGAAGTGTTAAGAAGGGATTTATGGATCTACTAGAAGGTGCCATGTTTTTTTCTCGTCTTAGGCAGTACTGTGGTTTCTGATTTCTCATTCCTCTCCCCCCCGGCCCTTTTTTTTTTCTACTTTCCCTTATAATGGACAGGATTTTATTTGTTCAGTCAGTTGAAGACTTGATTTTGCCCAATTATTGTTTATTTTCTTCCTTCAATATCGTGTACTATATGATAAGTCCTAAAATTGTGATAGCAATAAGTGACTGCACTTTATTTAATACTTTGTTGAATTACATAATTGCCCTATAGTTCGAGGTGGTTAACTTAATTTTAAAATCGTGATTTTTGAATGATTATTATTAACACCCTCAATAATTTACTATTAACTAAAAGTATTAGAAATTCTCATTAGTTATAACTAAAACATATCTTATGCCAAAAAAAAAAAAAAAAAAAAAATCATGTGAAAAATGATAGAGCCTCTGATATAATATATGAGAATTGTGAAATTATATAATAATGGGTCTTTACCTTTATTTTTAATTTTAATTTTTATACTTTTTGTATTTTATTTTTCCAAGGGCCTTTTAGTGTTTCCAACGGAGATGTCCAAGGTTCAAATCCCCCCTAACTATTGAATTAATAATAATAATGTCATTTAACATTCACAAGTAAATTAATATTATAAGCTCATGTCCAAACCGTATCATGTCATATACTATATTGTGTCCTGCAGATGCTGATTGCACCGCATGGACTCCCTTTTCTTTTATTTTCTTTTTTGGTCATATGGTGTATAATTACTACATTAAAATATATTAAAGTAATCGATGTAGGTGTTTGAAATGAAACTCTATTGCCAAAGTTTCAAAAGGTTTTAAAAATATTATTGCAATTAAATTCTACTATCAAGAGTTTCTGGAAATAACACAAAGTTTCATTATTTATTTTATTCATTTTAATTATCTACTATATTTTTTTTTTGTTTTAATAATAAAAAATGGGTCTTATATGTCATGTTTGTACTATGTGGTTCAATGCAAGTATTACAAGTTGTACAACACAATCTCACCATGTGACTTGTTATAAGTGCGTTAAAATTATTAACATTGTTTGTTCTAATTAAAAAGCTATGCCAAATTTTCAAGAAATTCAGAATATTAATTCTTATTAAATATGAAATATTTCATAAAAATTAAAGGAGCTTCATTATTAATTTTAGTAATAATATTATAGTTTTAGTTTTAATAAAGATTTGGTCTTACATGATGTACTTTATATTACTTACTTAAGGATTTTTTTCTTCAATTCTTATTATTCAATTTCAATTATATTATTTAAATATTTTTTAATATACATATAATTTTTTACTAATCTGTAAGATGCATGGTACTAGTATGTTTAACATTAATGAGTTAGGACCTGTTTAAGGTTGCTGCAGGGCTCAATTTCACTGTGTTCCTCACAAGACAAGGGCAGGTTTATACATGTGGGTCCAACACACATGGGCAGCTTGGTCATGGTGATACCCTAGACAGACCAACTCCCAAAATTGTTGAAGTGCTTGAGGGAGTTGGTTTTGTAGTTCAGGTTGCTGCAGGTCCAAGTTATGTGTTAGCTGTAACTGACAGCGGGGCAGTCTACTCTTTTGGTTCAGGTTCTAATTTCTGTCTTGGCCATGGAGAGCAGCATGATGAGTTCCAACCACGTGCAATCCAGACTTTCCGGAGAAAGGGAATTCATGTGGTTCGTGTCTCTGCTGGTGATGAGCATGCCATTGCACTTGACTCCAGTGGACTTGTTAGTCTCTAAATTCAAGATCGTTATTATTCTTACTATGGCCAAGAGCTTGTCTTTTCTGATTGAATGTGCCTGGTTTTTGTTTACTCAAGTTCTTACAAGTTTCAACTTTCTGCTATGATGGTTGCAGGTATATACTTGGGGCAAAGGCTACTGTGGTGCACTAGGCCATGGAGATGAGGCTGATAAAACTACTCCAGCACTCCTGAACTGCCTTAAGAGCCATCTTGCTGTGCAGGTTTGATTCGTCCATATATTTTTTTGTCATTTGAAATGAAATTCATTATTATGTATACCAAGTAAATTGCTATTGTGCAACATCTTTTTTGTTAAAAAAGATATAGTAGATTATTAACAAGGAAATGGAACCTTTGGTGTTGCAAAACTTTTGAAAGCACCACCTCCTCTACTCCTTTCTTGTGACTGAGATTGCTGATTCCTACCTATGATTCTGTAGGTATGTGCAAGAAAGAGGAAAACCTTTGTTCTAGTAGATGATGGATTGGTTTATGGCTTTGGGTGGATGGGGTTTGGTAGCCTTGGGTTCCCAGAGCGAGGAGTATCTGATAAAGTCATGAGGCCCGGAATCCTTGAATGCTTAAGAGGTCACCATGTATCTCAAATTAGTACCGGGTTGTACCACACAGTTGTTGTCACTAACCGTGGAAAAATCTTTGGGTTTGGAGACAATGAAAGAGCACAGCTTGGGCATGACACCTTGAGAACAAGCCTTGAACCTACTGAAATTTTCATTCAAGAAATGACAGATGATACAAATGCTGTTGCAGATAGTGAATGACATTCAAGGAGCTATCATCTGCTTTGTGCTGGCTATTTAATATAACTTTGTATAAGAAGTGAACACCATAAGATTTTTTTTTGTCATTCTTGTTGAATTGCATTACAAAAAAAAAAAAAAAAAAAAAAAGGAATTGTTAATGTACTTTAAATTATTGTTGTATTTAATAATAATTTTGTAGCATTTAAAACTTCTTTCTTCCAGTGATTATTTGTTGAGATATTAAATTGCATAGAGAGCCAAAAAGCTCTGCATATTTCCTTTTATTGGTAAAATGTGAACTTGGGCTCTTTGGAAGGGATCAGAAGAGAATTTAACTGTTAAGAAGTACTTTAGTAAGCAGTACCTCAATAATCAAAACTCATCTTAAGAGAAAATCATCTAGGCTACGATAAAGCACACGTAGGAAATCTCAGATTTAGTTTTAGCTTCTGTTACACGAGTTGTTACATAATAGCACAGGTAAAGCTTGTAACAGATTTTGGTTAGATTATTTCCTCTATTGGTTCAGTCAGATTTTGTTAAAATGCAAGCTAGGAATATATTTTACAAAATTGTAATTTCAATTATAGTAGAGAAGACAGATGCCATGTTCTATATTAGTAGTCTTTTGTTTTGTAAAACTTCTAACTTAAAAAACCTTGTGCCGTCTGAGGAGGAAAAAGAGTTGGGATGAACTATTATTCAACGATAAGATAAGAAGAAATAAGTAGTAATATTATTATTATAAAATTAAAAATATGTTATCAAAAAATTGATAAGTGGTAAAAATTTGATGGCAAGACAATTAGATTTCATATGCCACGGCTTCTAGTATTCAAACTCATTACCTTTCAGTTCTCAAAAAAAAAAAAAAAAAAAAAAAAAACTCATTACCTCTCATGTAGGTATTAGTAGTTGTATGGCAACAGGACATATAAGCTATAGTGATAAAACAACTCTAAAATTTATTGGTGTTATTGTTTATCCACCCAACCAGCATTGAGAGTAAGGTAGGTTTCTCAGTATTACACTATTACTACAGTTATCCACCCAACTCTAAAATAATAATGGAATTCCAAACCCTATTATTATTTTCCGGATAAAGTTTTGTTACAAAATTAGTACTTTACTTAATAAAATAAAAATTACTATATATTTTGAAAATCTAACCGTCAGATATTATTTATTATATGATAAATAAGTTTATATTTTATACATAATTTTAAACTATAAAAATTTGCAATTTAAACTATTTATTAATGACATAGCTATTAATCTTTAATTTTTTAAAAATTTTGTAAACATGAAAAATATAAAAAGAAAATATAATCCAACGATAAATTTATCAAAATTCACTTCTAATAAAAAAATATTAAGTAAAATTATAACTAATTTTATAACTAAATTTTCTCCTTATTCTTTCAGTTTTTTGTGCAGTTCTTAAAAAAAAAATCTGAATGGCTAAATCAACCTAAAAACGCCAGAAACCAACAGTGGTCGAAGAAAGTATCAGCAATCTACCAGACTCTTTCCTCTCCCATATCTTCTCCTTTCTCACAACCAAAGAGGCTGTTCTCACAAGCATTTTGTCGAGCAGCTGGAAGACACTCTGGACTCTCGTCCCAAAGCTCGACTTTGACAGCATCGAACTTGAAGAGCAAAGTCCTAATCAACAACACAATCAAGATCAGTTAAATAGGCACAGTTTTACGTTTACGCATATTGTGTCCAGGGTCTGGGCTATTCGCAATCTCAATACTGCGAATCCCCTCAACTTGCTGAATAGGCACAGTTTTACTCCTCAGTTGCTGCCCGATACTCCAAAACTTGTCTTTACAAACAACTAAGTGGGACAAGAATGACACTTCTAAAATCATTGTACCTACACTCAAAAGGTTACCTTTATCACGTTTCACTCTTCGTAAGTACGACAAACTTGAGATAAATGTCCCAACTCTCGAGTACCTTTATTTCAGAGGTTATATGGTTGAACAAATTTTGTTGGGAAATCTGTCTAACTTTGTTGAAGCGGACATTGGGGTTGATTTTGATGAGTCTGAAGATTATGGAAATAGGGTTAGTGACTTTATCAAAGCGCTCTCTAAAGTCAAATCCCTTCATTTGGACACATTTAATTGAGGTAAAGCGCATTTTTTTTCCATGTTCTATTATTATTATTAAATGGCTAAACGCTTCTTCTTGGACAAGCAATAATTTGCTCCCATACTTGCGGTACTGGTCTTTCATAAGGTATGTTATGCTCAAATGATGAAATGTCTGTTTTTTCTTAAATGATCGAAGCAACTACGGTATCTTCTGTTGTCAGGAAAACAAGTTTTGTAATTGTGTTCAGGAAGATGTTGACGTCATTGAAATTAAGGATCTTCTTCAGTTCTTTGACGACATTCCTCTATGTATATCATCGGAAGACATTTCATTTTATAGGATTTAAAGGGTTCACGTATGAGGTAGTATTTGTTGGACTAATCTTTAAGTCGGCTAGATTCTTAAAGATGATGACAGTCTCTTCTGCTGATGTAGATTCAGAGGATAAGTTTCGTGTTCTCAAGGAGTAGTTATTGATGCTCCCAAGGGAATCCAGGACTTGTCAAATTGTATTTAACTGAATAATATTTTCTTATGATTTCTCTCTCAGTTACTAAAGGTTAAAAGAGAGTAGGAAAATAAATCCAACAAGTCTAATTTATTGTGCTTTAAGTGGGGTGTTGCCTTGTTCTTTTTAGGGATGAGCATCCACACCAGCTCGTGTAAATTTATCATCTATTTTACACAAAAAAGCTATTTTTTCTATTTTACACTATCACTTTTACAAAATACTCACATCAATTTATCTATCATACACACTTTTTTATTAAAAAAATATTTTCTCTCACATTTTTTATTATTTCCCACCTACCCCCACTATCCCTTCTTTTTCTTCTGAATATCACTCCTTCTTCTTCACTTCATCCTCTTCTCTTTCTCCGCCTCTCTTTCTTCTCCTTCTTCTTCTTTTTTTTTTTTTTGAGAATCTTTTTCTTTCCTCTTTTCCATCAACCCATCAGAAGCACAACATCAACGCTCTTCTTCTTCACACCAACCCACACCCACAATCAACCAAAAAACCAGAAAAAAAAAACCCAGCAACCTACAGATCGGAGCGAGATCGAGGCCTCCGGTTTGCGACGCCTTGCAGCACCGCCACCTCCTCGCGACGGCTGCCGGCCTCAAGCTCAACCAAAAATGGATCAAACCCATGAGATTCTAGGCTTGCTCGACCTCGTTCTCATCGGCGGCGTTGGCGATCAGCGGAGCTAGAGAGAGTTGTGCTGTGCGAGATGAGAGAAAGAAGACACGAGTACTGAGAGAGTATTTTCTTCTTTCTGGCGCGCTGGGTCGTTGGTTTGGGAAGAGAGGGAGGGAGTCTGATAGAAGAGAGAGAAAAAAGTATAAAAAAAAGTTTTACACATGAACAGTAACCGTGGATATATCCACGGTTACTGTTCATAGGTGCATTTTTACAAGTTTTTGCACCCACTGATGTGGGTGCTTTTTTTGCTCATATTGTGTAAATATGGTCTCTTTTTGCATTTTACATGAGCTGGTGTGGATGCTCTGAGCGGTCTATCTTAGAAGTGAAGATGCAATTCTTTCAAATTTTGTTTGAGTGGATGATGGGTACAGGAGCATATCCCTTTTATAATTAACACTACAAGAAATTTGGTCTTTAGCGACGGCATATAGTTGTCGCTAATGCTTTAAATATCGTCGCTAATTATATTGGCGACGAAAAATATCGTCACTAACTTTCGTTAAACAAAACTGGTAACAAAAAAGTTTTTTAGTGACGATATTAAAGTTGTCGCAAATACAATACTATTAACAACGACTAAGTCGTCACTAATGGTGACAATTGTCGTCATAAATAACTCGAGAATCCAAGACGAAATGTCGTCGCTACTAGCTCATTAGTAGTGACAAATTTTTTTGTCATCACTAGCAGATTATTATTAACGACGAAATTTTTGTTGTCGCTAATATGTCATTACTAGCGACGACGCTTGCTGTCGTCACAGATAATGATATATAAGAGACCACAAACCACTACAACAAAAATGCACTATGGTGACGAAACTTTTTGTCACAATATGTCCTTATTTCGTCACCGAATACATATGGTGACGAAACATCATTCGTCACCTAAGCTCCGTCACAGAATGTATTGGTGACAAAAATGTTTCGTCACCAATAAAAAAATGATAGATGACGAAATTATTTCGTTACCAATTTCTGCTTATAGTCAAATATGGTGACAAAAATTATCATCACCAATTTTATTTTTTTATTAAGATTCTTTACATTTACTTGCCATTACATTAATCTGTTCATTTCTAACCAAATCCATAAATAAATAAAAACATCCATTCATTTCTAACCAAATCCATAAAAAAAAAAAAATCCATACAATCTAAAAATGCAATAAAGATGTTCACAATGTAATTACAACCATTTATATACAAATGATGTCTTAGCTTCCAAACTTTACACAAAATTATCTGCGTTCAAGTAGTCCCACAAAAGCTATCTTTTGCCACCAATCCCATATCTGCACAAGTATAAAAAGAAAATACATCAATAACAAACTAGACTGCAAACCTACATCCCTAATAAGATATACTACAACAAAAAAAAGATTATTATTAGTAAGACAATGCAAAAAATGATCTACAGGATACCCAATAACTAACTAGAAAAAATAATCATAATGCACATAATATGAAGCTAAACTATCAAAGAAAGAAGACCCACAACATTTTCATCAAATAAAAACCCAACCCACATTGCAAACCATGGAGAAATCATAAAGAATGCAGAAAAATCTCAATTTAAAACAAAAACAAATAAAGTGAAATCCAAAACAAAAACCCAACTACCATCATTAACACAAACCCAACCACCACAACGAATAAAAAATCTAGCCAACATTATTAAAAAAAAAAAAAAAAAACTAGCCACCACCATTAAACAAAAACCACAACCACCACCATAAACAAAAAACCCACCACCGCCATTAACACAAAACTCAGCCACAACCATAAACAAAAAACCTAGCTATCACAATAAACAAAAAACTCAGTCACCACCATAAACAAAAAACCCACCACCACTATTAAACAAAAAACATAGCCACCACCATTAACACAAAAACCCAGCCACTACTACAAACAAAAGCATAGCCACCACCATTAACACAAAAACCTAGCCACTACCATAAACAAAAAACCCACCGCCACCATTAAACAAAAAACACAGCCACCACCATTAACACAAAAACTCAACCACTGCCATAAACAAAAAAACTCAACCATCACAATAAGCAAAAAACCCACTACTAACATTAAACAAAAAACTCAACCACCACCATAAACAAAAAACTCACCATCACCATTAAACAAAAAACATAGTCACTACCATTAACACAAAAACATAGTCACTACCATAAACAAAAAACCCAGCCATTACAATAAACAAATAACCCACCACTAATATTAAACAAAAAAAACTCAACCACCACCATAAACACAAAAACCCAACCACACAATAAACAAAAAATCCTGCCACCATCATTAACACAAAACCCACCACCACCATTAAACAAAAAATCCAACCATCACCACAAACAAAAAACCCACCACCACCATCAAACAAAAACCACAATTGTAGCACAATTGTGCTAAGGTACCCTCATACATATAAGAGATTACTATAACACAATTGAAAAAAATTTACAATTGAGAGACCAAGTAATGCTTGTTTTTGTGTTTCAGTTAGAGATATTGGCAAAACTCACGTGTTTTTAATGGCCACAACTTCTTCCAATTGCTTCCCCTTGACCCACTTAGAAGCTGAAAATTATGATAGAGCAATTAGAACAATCCCTTGCAATTACAAAGGACAATGCCACGAAAAAAGGACAATAAGCTAAAGCAGAACACAACAGTTCTAGATCTATAATAGTTCGTTCACACCCCTCAAAACCTCAAGCATTCTGACAATAATTCTCTTCATGTATAAGTTTCATATGCCCCATGCTCATTTACTAGCACGACACACTAGCTGATTCTAAATGAGCAAAGGGATCCATCAGCCATCATCACAAACGATAGATTGAAATGAATAAAAATCATTATACCCAAATCCAGTTACTAAAAATTGCAGCAATTACCCCCATTTTCCTAAAAGAAAATGCACCAGTGCTATGTGGTACAAACTAGAAGCATTCAACTTACCAAAACAACTTCCGAATAAAAGAATATACTACTGTACTAGTCATTGAAATAAATGTTTGACTAAAGACTAAACTACAAAAAGGCAATCTATGATTCTACATCAAAATTCAAACAATAGAAAAGTGGCAAATCCCCAATATTTATGCTTTATTTGTTAAATTTTTCAAGGCCAACAACAAAAACTTAAAATACCCAGATCCATTCCAGAATATCCAATTAATTTCTACTTATGATCAAAGTAACAGAAACAGTTACCTAGTTTGAAAGATCTAATGCAGCACTTTCAACCACCAACAAAAATCACATATCTGAGAAAGAGAAAAGAGTGATGAGAGAGAGGATCGATGAGAGAGAGAACTTACCGGTCTTTTTGGGAGGCTTAGAGGCGTGGGTCTGTATGTGAGAGGAGAAAGAGAGAGTATCAGTGTTTTGTTTACACAAATAAAAAATAAGGAAAAAAATCAAAAAAATTTAGAACGCGCCTGAAAATTGGGCACCGCAAAAAAAGAAATAAAAAAAATTATGAGAGAGGTTATCTTCACAACATTTTTATAATATTTTCACTACAAATGGTAGATGGTTAGTTGTTATTAGTTTAAATTTGAACATAACATTAAGATTATTTTTTTTTTGCCTCCAATAATAACCAATTACATCTTACCATTTGTTATAAAAATATTTTGAAAATACCATTTCTCTTTGAATTTGAAAGAGGAGAGACCATGAAGAACGAGCACGGTATTGCTTGAGATTCTTGAAATGAGCTTCTTCTTCAGAAATACGGAGAGAGATTAACAAATCAAAAGTCCCAAAACAACTGAACCTGTAGTTTTAAAACTGTGTGCTCTATTCACATCGAATTAAGAAATATAGGGCTAGGTTTGAGTCACACCTGACATAACTCTAAAAAATATTACACCACCCAATAACTTATTATTTAATGCATTTTTTGAAATTCCAACCGTTGGATAACATGTTCTATATATTCTTAACATGCATACCAATTTTCATGCCAATCGGATGTAATTTACCATTTGATCTATTAACTCATCTTTTATGCATTATTTTAAACTACTAAAACTTGAATATAGATAACCGATTGATGATATCGCTATTAATCTTTGATCACCTTAAAATTTTGTAAGCATGAAAAATATATGAAGATAATATAATCTAACGGTAGATTTGTCAAAATTCACATCGAATTAAGAAATATAGGGTTAGGTTCAAGTTACACCTGACGTAACTCTAAAAAATGTTACACCGCCCAATAACTTATTATTTAATGCATATTTTGAAACTCCAACCGTTGGATAACATGTTCTATATATTTTTAACATGCATACCAATTTTCATGCCAATCGGATGTAATTTACCATTTGATCTTTAAACTCATCTTTTATGCGTTATTTTAAACTACAAAAACATGAATTTAGACAATTGATTGATGACATCCCTATTAATCTTTGAACACCTTGAAATTTTGTAAACATGAAAAATATATGAAGATAATGCAATCTAACGGTAGATTTGTCAAAATTCACATCGAATTAAGAAATATAGGGTTAGGTTCGAGTTACACCTGACATAACTCTAAAAAATGTTACACCACCCAATAACTTATTATTTAATGCATTTTTTGAAACTCCAACCGTCTTTAACATGTTCTATATATTCTTAACATGCATACCAATTTTTATGCCAATCAGATGTAATTTACCATTTGATCTATAAACTCATCTTTTGTGCATTATTTTAAACTACTAAAACTTGAATATAGATAACTGATTGATGATATCGCTATTAATCTTTGATCACCTTGAAATTTTGTAAGCATGAAAAATATATGAAGATAATATAATCTAACGGTAAATTTGTCAAAATTCACATCGAATTAAGAAATATAGGGTTAGGTTCGAGTTACACCTGACGTAACTCTAAAAAATATTACACCACCAAATAACTTATTATTTAATGCATATTTTGAAACTCCAACCGTTGGATAACATGTTCTATATATTTTTAACATGCATACCAATTTTCATGCCAATCGGATGTAATTTACCATTTGATCTTTAAACTCATCTTTTATGTGTTATTTTAAACTACAAAAACATGAATTTAGAAAATTGATTGATGACATACCTATTAATTTTTGATCACATTAAAATTTTGTAAGAATGAAAACTATATGAAGATAATGTAATCTAATGATAGATTTGTTAAAATTCACATCGAATTAAAAAATATAGGGTTGGGTTCGAGTTACGCATGATGTAACTCTAAAAAATGTTACACCACCCAATAACTTATTATTAAATTCATATTTTGAAAATCTAACCGTTGGATTTCATGTTCTATATGGTCTTAACATTCATGCCAATTAGATGTAATTTACCAATTGATCTATAAACTTATATTTTATGCATTATTTTAAACTACTAAAACTTGAATCTATGCAACTTATTGATGACATCGCTATTAATCTTTGATCACCTTGAAATTTTGCAAGCATGAAAAATATACGAAGATAATATAATCTAACAGTAGATTTGTCAAAATTCACATCGAATTAAGAAATATACGGTTAGGTTTGAGTTACACTTGACATAACTCTAAAAAATGTTACACCACCCAATAACTTATTATTTAATTCATAATTTGAAAATCCAACCGTTGGATAACATTTTCTATATGTTCTTAACATGCATGCCAATTTTCATGTCAATCGAATGTAATGCACCATTTCATCATTAAACCCATCTTTTATGTGTTATTTTAAATTACAAAAACATGAATTTAGACAATCGATTGATGACATGCCTATTAATCTTTGAACAACTTGAAATTTTTTAAACATGAAAAATATATGAAGATAATGCAATCTAACGGTAGATTTGTCAAAATTCATATCGAATTAAGAAATATAGGGTTAGGTTCGAGTTACACCTGACGTAACTCTAAAAAATGTTACACCACCCAATAACTTATTATTTAATGCATTTTTTGAAACTCCAACCGTTGAATAACATGTTCTATATATTCTTAACATGCATACCAATTTTCATGCCAATTGGATGTAATTTACCATTTGATCTATAAACTCATCTTATTGCATTATTTTAAACTACTAAAACTTAAATCTAGATAACTGATTGATGAAATTAGCTACATCAACATTTTGTAAAAATATTATAAAATAATTTGTGATTGTAGCATTACTCAAAACTATATCTATTATGGCATTCGTTTGTCACAATATGCCATATATTATGAAATAATTACATTGCCTTCGTAGAAACACAATATTGTGACAACTATTATGCTTCGTCACAATAAGGTATTTATTTATTTATTTTACTAATATATTTTATTGGTGGGGATATAATAATTTGTGAATTGACAAATTTTATTATTTTGACTCATATATCATGTATTATCACTTCTAGGTTTAATCAATTTGAATATGTATGTTATAAATATATGCTAATTTGATTTATTTAGTTAGTTTTTCTAAATATTATTACATAGTTAATGATTAAATTGGTTATTATTTGAATATATTATGATTTTATAATGAATATACTATTCATATATGTATATCCATAATTTTATTAAGTATTTGTATATCTTACGATACATGATATAGGTACACAACACATTTCCATCACACGCCATACTTAGATTTGGAATCTAACCATTGAATTTGAATAGTGTAATGAAAGGTTAATTCTAGTGAATTATGGTTACAATCAAACGGTTGGATTTAGAGAAAAGCGTGGTCAAAGTTTAATTAGAGTTGGTCAAACTTAATAGATAGTCCCGAGACCACTGGACTTGGTAAAATTCATATTCAAATCTTGGCTATTGGGATTGAAGAGTATGACGACATATTGGTGTTGATGAAATTAGAGACCAATTAGATGGTCAGATTGAGAGAAGATAGTCATACAGGCACACAACACATGTCCATAACACACCATACTTAGATTTGAAATCTAACCGTTGGATTTGAAGAGTGCAATGAAAGTTTAATTCTCGTAAATTATGGTCACAATTAAACGGTTGGATGTAGAGAAAGACGCAGTCAAAGTTTAGTCAAAGTTGGTAAAAAACGGTCAAACCCAATCAAACTTAATAAATGGTCCCAACCACTAGACTTGATGAAATTCATATTTAAATCTAGATAATTGGGATTGAAGAGTATAGTAACACATTGGTGTTGGTGAAATTTGAGACCAATTGGATGGTTAGATTGAGATAACATAGTCGTACAGGTACACAACACATGTCCATCACAACCATACATTGATTTGAAATCTAACCATTGGATTTAAAGAGTGTAGTGAAAGGTTAATTCTGGGGAATTATGGTCACGATCAAACGGTTGGATTTAGAGAAAGGCGCAGTCAAAGTTTAGTTAAAGTTAGTCAAACCCAGTCAAACTTAATAGATGGTTCCGAGACCACTGGACTTGATGAAATTCAAATTCAAATCTTGATCATTGAGATAGAAAAGTATGGTGATATATTGGTGTTGGTGAAATTTAAGACCAAATGGATGGTTAGATTGAGAGAACATAGTCATGCAGGTACACAACATATGTCCATCACACGCCATACTTAGATTTAAAATCTAACCGTTTGATTTGAAGAGTGCAATGAAAGTTTAATTCTCGTAAATTATGGTCATAATCAAACGGTTGGATTTAGAGAAAGACGCAGTCAAAATTTAGTTAAAGTTGGTCAAACCCAGTCAAACTTAATAAATGGTCCCGAGACCACTAGACTCGATGAAATTCATATTCAAATCTGGCTCATTGGGATTGAAGAGTATGGTGACATATTGGTATTGGTAAAATTTGAGACGATGGTTAGATTGAGATAACATAGTCGTATAGGTACACAACACATGTCCATCACAACCATACATAAATCTGAAATCTAATCGTTGGATTTGAAGAGTGTAGTGAAAGGTTAATTCTGGTGAATTATGGTCACAATCAAGCAGTTGGATTTAGAGAAAGGCACGATCAAAGTTTAGTTAAAGTTAGTCAAACTCAGTCAAACTTAATAGATGATCCTGAGACCACTGGACTTGATGAAATTCAAATTCAAATTTTGATCATTGAGGTAGAAAGGTATGGTGACATATTGGTATTGGTAAAATTTAAAACCAAATGGATGGTTAGATTGAGAGAACATAGTCATACAAGTACACAATATATGTCCATCACACACCATACTTAGATTTGAAATCTAACCGTTGGATTTGAAGAGTGTAATGAAAGGTTAATTCTCATAAATTATGGTCACAAACAAACGGTCGGATTTAGAGAAGGCCCGGTCAAAGTTTAGTTAATGTTGGTCAAATCCGATTAAACTTAATAGATGTTCCTATGACCACTAGAATTGGTAAAATTCATTTTCAAATCTCGATCATTAGGATTAAAGAGTATGGTGACATATTGGTGTTGGTGAAATTTAAGACCAATTGAGTGATCAGATTGAGAGAACATAGCCATACAGGTACACAAAACATGTCCATCACGTGTCATACTTAGATTTGATATCTAACCGTTGGATTTGAAAAGTGTAATGAAAGGTTAATTTTCATAAATTATGGTCACAATCAAACGGTTGAATTTAGAGAAAGACGCGGTCAAAATTTAGTTAAAGCTAGTCAAACTCAATAGATGGTCCTGAGACCACTGGGTATTAATCAATATTTTGAATGGAATCAGAACCTTCTTGATTTTTGTTATTTTATTGATTTCGAGTTTCAAATGGGTAACATTATGGTTTGAGAGTATTCTGAAGCAACGAGCCCTCCTCTCTCTCTCTCTCTCTTTACGAATTTGAGAGTTTTACTTTGTAGGTTTCAAGGTTATTTTGGTCATTATATAAGTTTTGGGGTATTTTGGTCATTTTGAAGAGGCTAATAGTATTTTAATCATTTCAAATATACTAAAGGAATTTATTTCATTTTAAATATTTTAAGAGGCATTTGGAGGATTTGATAAATAAAAAATATATCAAAATTATTTTAGCCACATAATTTTTGTGAAGACAATTTTTGTCTTCATTAAAAGATCCTTTATAGCGACGACCTGATTCATTGCTAATATATAATCTGCTTCCCTCCAATAATTCCCACCACTTTTTGATGGTGAAAATTTTTCCCTCCATCATATTTGGGTAGATATATTTGCGACAACATGTTGTGTTGTTGCTAAAAAGTGATTATCATAGACGACAAATTCTATCGTCGCTAATAGCCTTCTAATAGCGATGACCAATGTGTCATTGCTAATAAATAAAGTATATATATAATATATTTACTATATATTTTTGGCCACATATCTGTGACGATACACAAGGTCGTCACTAAAGATGATTATTAGTGACGATAGATGTTGTCGTTAAAATAAACCTTATTTTAGAGATGTAAATGTCGTCGCTACAAAATTTATTGTCATTGCTAAAAGTTTCCCACCATTTTTCAAGAGTAAATAAAATTCCCTCCATGGTGTTAGCGACGACTTATTAACGACTACCTTTGTGTCATCGCTACTATGCAATTATTAGCGATGACCATATATTATCATCACTAATGTGTGCCTAATAGTGACGATTTTTTGGTCGTCACTAAAACATTGGTCGCAAAAGACCAAAATTCTTGTAGTGTAAGTACGAGTATCAATACAATGCAGCAACAACTCCACTCATGCTGCAGTGATAAAGCAGCAGCTATGTTACAGCCACACAGTAACTCAAATAGCTCAGCTAATGCCAGACAGCAAGTAGCAGATTACGCAGCAATGCAACCGGCAAACAAGTCAAAGCAGCAACAGCCAACAGTCAACATGCATGGCAGAAGCATAGCGGTTAGCTAGTCCGGCCGTCTTGTGGGTCTCAATAGTTTTTTTTTTCCCTCCTTTTGGCTCGACGTTTAATAGTTAAGAGTTCAAAATCATAAATAGTTACATATCCTCCATTTCTCTCTTATCACAAGACTCACAACTCACCAGGCTAACAATAAAAACTTCCCTAATTTTGGCTTTCAATTTATCCATGAATATTTAGTGATTACCTTTGATATTTTATCTATAATAAAAAAATGTGTAGATATTCAATTTCGCACCCATAATTTAACCTTGGGAGATGACCAATATAGTCATTCGAAGTTCCAAAAAATTATGATTGCATTTCATTCATCAAATCATTCATTACATATCATCAAAATGATCTTGAAATTCTAACAATCAGGACAATATGCCCAATTTCCAAATCGGATCATCAGATTGAAAGATGTCAAAAGAGAACAAATTTTAACGTTCTACATGCATTCATTTGGGTGGAACTGATCACACGTGATTAATTGAAATTAATTTTGATTGGTTAATAATTAAAATTAATTAAATAAATTTTAGTGATTGGCTGTTGATTTGATTAAAATAAGATTGGTTGCATGGGAATAAAAGGGATAATATGATAATGTTAAATTTGAATGGATAATTAAGTTTTTAGGGTAATTATCTTTGAGATAATTATTTAAAAGATTTAATTATCTAGTTTTGGTGAATTTTATCAGAAATATGAGTCCAAGACACGTCTAAGTACAATTCCCAGCCCAAAAAAAAGTGCCAATCAAAAGTGCCAATTAGCACTTCAACAGTGCCGATTGGCATAGATTGCAAATTGGGCCCATATACGTTTTGTTTAGGTCAAGACCCATTAAATTCAACCTTTTAGGGATAGTGCCTGACCCAATTCATGTTTGTTGACTTCTAAAGCAGCCCTACCTTATTTTTTAAACATATACACCTCTACAAATAGAGGAGAAAACCAAAAATTCAGCACCTCTCTATTCCTTACATTAAAAAAATTCTGGAAGCTCTACTTTAGGAATTTATTTTCATTTAAGCAATCCTACTTTAGATCTCAAAGAGATTCAGGGGCTGTTTGGATTTTGAGTTTCCATAACTCATAACTCTGTTTCCATAACTCATAACTCAAAAATGGTGGGACCCAAGGCTAAGAAGTCCGTTTGGATTTTCATAACTCTGTTTTCATAATTCTGTTTCCATCACTCAACTCTCTGTTTTTTTAGTGATGAGTTATGGAAACTGAAAACACATTTTAGCTGTTTTTAGTTTCCATAACTCATAACTCAATGGCATTTTTGTAAATATATTGACATGGTGGCCCCCATTTACTGTATCCTGTCTGATCGTTCAGACTGTCTCTTTTCTTTCTTTTTTTCTTTTTTCCTCTTCCTCTTCTCTTCTCAAGCCACTCTCTTCTCTCCATACCCATACCCATCTGCCATTAACACAGCCCATCCTTCAGACCATCTCTTTTCCTCTATCTCATCACGAATTTTTTTTTTCTTCTTTGTAAGCTTTTTTTTTTTTGGGTCTCAGCTCTCCAGTTCTTTCTTCTTCTTCTTTTTTTTTTTTTTCCTTCATCACAGAATACTTTTGGTTTCGCTGCACTCCATGACCGGGTAAGGAGGGGTTTGGATTTGGATTTGGGGTTTCAAAATACCCACATGAATGGGTTTCAAAATACCCATTCCTTGAACACGGCGGTTGGGGTTTCGGCGTGGCGTCCCAGTCGAGAACGTGGACGACGATCTTGCAGTGGGCCTGGTCGCCACCATCGGGTAGGATGTTTGTGTGTGGGTATTACTGTTTTCTTCTCCATTTCTACTATCGCCACCATCATCTCAGTCTCAGACCCATAAAAAAAAAATCCACGAAAACACAGAGCTGGGTCACGCCACTGGGTTGCGCCGTTGGGTCACGCCGCCGTTGGGTCACGCCGCCGCTGGGTCGCGCCGCCGCTGGGTCACGCCGTTGTTGAGGACAAATTTTTTTACACCACATGGCTTCAATTCATTGGCGACCCGCACCACGTCAATACTATCATGGATTTTGGGAAAATCTCTTTTGAAGCCCAAAAAGCCCATATTTACACAAAAAAGGTGTCAAAGCCCATGGTTTAAGCTCATACCACATCATCTCATTTTCGACTCATGATCTAAGCTCATGAGTCTCTTCGGGGGAATTTTGGGAGTTGTGGTTTGGAGGGCCAAGAAGTATGTTCAGTAAAGCTCCAGCGGTTCAAAGTTGATAAAGGAAAGCATGTTGCTTGGCATGTCTTCCCCAATTCCCTGAACTCTGACGGGTCAGTGTGCAATAGGTAACATTTGGTAAGCCTCTTATATCACATAACACTTAAAATGATAAAACTCCCCATGCTCTTTACATAAAAATTAATGTCCATAATATGATATAAGTTTTAAAATATAATTATATCACATTATTATTTTCATACAAATCAATTCCAAGCACATGACTAAATATATATTAACATCTCATATCTAGCATTAAATGCCCTCTTTACTCTCCAAGATTTGGTTAAAATACAAAAAGACCATAATTACATCTCTAAACTTCATCAAATATCAACCAACAAGTCTATTACTTACCAAAATTATATATGGATTAAACATATAATTTTTTCCAAGAGAGAAAATTTAGCTGAAATACCAAAAAACAGCTCCAGCGGAAGCTGCAGACAACTTCTGCAGAAGCTGTAACAGCTCCAGCTAAGTTACAGAAGCTACAGCAGATTGACACATGTTCTAAAATGATGTCATTTTCCCATTAATACCCAAAGAAACAAGAGGATTCCATAAAGATTATCTTACCATTTTTAGTTTAACTATGAGTTTAATACCAAGTATTCTCCTCCAAGCAAATGATGTCATTTAAATGACATCATCCAGCTGTGTCATCAACAATGATGTCCCAAAATTTCTTCTTTTGGTTGAAAAACAAAAGGCTACTTACCTTGCCAAGGACTTTTTCTTATTTGCTATTTTCCCTTTAACTAAGTATTGATCTAGTTACACACTTGGCTCTATATAAAGAGGACCAAGCTACACACTAGAGCATTCTATTCCTTTCCCATCCATGGTTTTGAAGCTCCACTCATTTTTCTACCACATACATATTTTCCTACTTCCCCATCTCCCTTACCAAATTCATCTTCATAAATAACAACACAACACACATATTACAACACATCATTATCCATTACCCATCTTTCCCACACTCCATGATTCTAAAACTTCATCATTTTTGTTGCCCAAAAACACATCTCCATCTCATTCTTTATTTTCCTTACAAAAATCTTCATTCTTAGAAAGCAACATAGCACAAAAAACCACTCCAGCAGCAGCCCTAATCTCATGTATTTACCACATTTAACCTTCACTACAACAAAATGTATTTTTAGTGACGAAAAAATTCGTCACTAAAAGTTCAGTTTTTCGTCACTAAGAACTTTTAGTGACGAAATCGGACATTTAGTGACGAAACTCATTTCGTCACTGAAACCCCGTCACTAAAAGTCCTGGTGATGAAAAATTTCGTCACTAAAAGTCCGATTTAATTAAAAAAAAAAAACTTTTAGTGACGAAACATTTCCTCACTAAAAACACTATTCAGTGACGAAATAGTTCGTCATTAAAAACACCTTAGTTTATTAAATCATATTTAGTGACAAATAATTTTGTCACTAAAACTATGTTCGGGTACATATAGTGACGAAAAAATTCGTCACTAAAACTATTTTTAAGAAAATCCAGACACATATAGTGACGAAATTTTTCGTCACTAAAACCAATTCTTACAAAATTTTGCTACAATTAGTGACGAAATATTTCATCACTAAAACAATTTTTTGTTGCTATATTTGTGACGAAAAAAATCATCCCTAAAACTTATTTTCTGTATTTATTTTTTTTCATGGCTTTGATATTAACTTATAACCTGTCATTACATTATTAAAACCTCACATTTCAATAACACATTTATTTCAACAACACATTTATAAAAATGGATCCATACATTCCACAAGTAAAAAATAAAACAAGAAACCAATTCAAACTCCTTCCATACAATAATTTTTTGCAGTACATACAACAACTCAAGATATTTTATAACAATACAAAAAGGATAGCATAATATAAGTGTACCAAATCCCAAGCTACACAGTTCTTTTAACAAAAGTTTCATATCAGCTGCAATACCAAATCCCATCCTGATGTGAATTTTCCTTCTTGTGTTGATTTTCCCCCATGTTGACTTTCCTCCTCAAGCTGACTTACTAAGTTAGCAGACTCTTTAAGCTTAGCTAGCTCACTTAGTACACCTTTGAGGGGTTCACTAAGCTTGCTTCTCTTAGCTTGTGAGGAAATATGTAGTGTAGTATGTTCAAATGATTGAAATAAAAAATAGTTACAGCAAGTTGTCACCCAAATAGTAGCTTTAAAACCACAACACAAAAGAACATAACCATAAATAATTCTTCCAGTAGACTGGCCCTCAGTGAGCTGAACAAAGTCTCTTAAATTGTTAAATGTAGCACTAAAACTTGGGTCTCAAGATTGTTCAAGATTAATTTTGTTCAAATGATTGTTCAAGATTAAGAGGATAAGCATATTTATGACTACCATATTCCAGTAACAAACTTAATATACACTAAGGGAAAAGAAGAAAACATTAACCTTCAAAATTGATATGAACTTTCCTTCCATAAACTTCATTGAGCTGTCATTCTTCCCTTTAAAACTATCTTCCTTTCCCTTTGATTTCAAGGTTGCTACACCCAAGAATTTACACAAACAAACAAGTGTATTCAAAACATTGTATGTTCTAAACAAAGCTTCAATGCAGGTTAGACAGAAAGAAAGTAACAGGAATGTGGATATTGTACAAGTACTATTGCACATGTCACCATTGATTGGTCTGACTGGTACATGCAGTTAACCAGGGTCCCAAATCCAACAAATACCCATTTGAGAAATTACAAATTTAAAAGAACAACTAAGATATAGCAGAGAAGAAAAAATGAAGAAGCCAAATCAAATAGACCCCAAACAAGACATTATTAGATTAACAAAGAAAATTTTGGAACCTGAGTGTATAACATGAGTATATAACATGTACACAGTATACTTAAATTGCTACCTGAATCATTATAAAAATATTGGCTTTATTAATACAATTACTCTTACTTGCCCAAAAGAAAATTAAATTTTTCCAACATGGACCACCAACATTTTCCTCAAGAGATTTTCTAGGCCTTACTTTTTTCTTTTTTCTAGGCCCTACTTTGACTTTTGAGTAAGATAAAAACAAAATTAAGTATCAAACTTTTCACTATCAACTATTATAACAATAGCATTTCTTATAGTTAAACTAAATAGCATTTCTTGCATATTTCATTAAATAGAAATAGGATAGGAGTTCAAATCACCTCACCACATCACCACATTATAGTAACTATTGAAGTTCAAAAATAAACAATAAAAAATAAAAAAACTCAAAGGCAAGGGACAGATTTAAAAGCAACCAAAACTTAAATAGCGTAAAAGATATTGTAGCCAAAAATAAACAAAAAAGAGATATATATTTGAAATCAGGCTTTCCATTCCATGTGTTTCCATTCCATGTGCGTGCGTTAGTAATATTCATCACATCTAATTAACAATACTCATTCATTTATACAAGAATTTAAAAAACACTTCTAATATGTATTTAAACCACCTTATAACACCATGCAAGCCATCCGCTTGCTCTAATACAGCATACCACCACAAATCAAATTTTCAACATCATAAGTATAGAGTTTTAGAAGTTTTTAACTAAAATTTACTTACTTTGCTCAAGCTAAGTTTACAACTTTCAGAAAAAATCTAAAAGGACACAAGAAGCGAAGGCACTAGGCCAGGAGTGATCAATCACTAGTTTTTGCCAAAGGGACACTTACTGTTGAAATGCTTTCTTGCAGAAAGAGAAACAAAATTGAAAATTGAGGAACACAAACAATAATCTAAAATAACTAACTAAACCATAAAACAAAGAGAAATAAATAAATAAATAAATAAATAACTAACTAAACCACAAAATTTTCTTAGAATTCTAACACAAGCATCATGGCAAAAATTCACAATTTTTTTCTCCTCTTATTCACAATGACAACTACCTATCTATCATTTCTCAATCAAATTTCTCACCTAAACCAAACGAAAATTTCTCAGAATCTAAACACACACCAAATATTACCCATTTGAAGACCCAAAGCTCTAATACGTTTAGAGTAAACATCTCTGACTTTATCAAAGTGAAGACCCAAAACTGAGACCCAAAAACATTTCACAACAATTTCAGCTAACCTAAAAAGGGTACCATCAAAGTCACCAAAATGCTATAACAATCACCATTCCACAACCACAACCACAACCACAAACAACAATAGCACAGCCCTAATCCAAAACAATCTGTACAAAATTGGAATGGTTTCACAACTTAGACAAACCGTCCAACACAGAGAACAAATCCCAAACAAGAAAAAAAAAAAAAAAAACTGGAGTTCTCACATGAACACCATAGACAAGGCAGAAAAATTAACATCAAGCATTTAGAATCATTAAACAAAAATCTGAACAATACATAGCACAAAAAAAAAAAGATAGCACAAACCCAAGGGGAGGCGAAGGGTCGCCGATGCGAAAGGGAGCTGAAGCATCGCCGTGAATCGTCGCGATCGGCGAGCTGAGGCGTCGCCGTTGCGATCGGCGAGCTGATGTGTCGCCATTGCGATCGGCGAGCTGAGGCGTTGCGTCGCCGTTGCAATCGGCGAGCTGAATCGTCGCGAACGGCAACTTGAATCGTTGCGATTGGCGACCTGAAGCGTCGCCGTTGAGCTCGATCGTCGACGGTTGGCTTGATCAACACATTGGCTTGCTCAAGCGATGGCTTTTGAACTAAAGCGTCGCCGTTGAGCTTGATCAGCGACGTGGCTTGATCGGTGATGTTGGGAGCTGAAACGTCGCCGGTTTTTTTTTTTTTTTTTTGATAGCAGATGGTTTAGATGGGAGAAAATGGTTTTTTTTTTCTTTTGTTTGGGTGAAGTGGTGTGTAACTTAAAAGCAAATGGCTTTTAAGTTTTGTATGGGCTGGGTATTGAGCTTTTTATGTCTTTAGTGACGAATTTCAATTTCGTCACAAAAGACCGAGCTTTGTTAAGATTTTTAGTGACGAAATATGATTTTTAGTGACGAAATTCATATTTCGTCACTAAATCATACTTTTAGTGACGAATTGTGATTTCGTCCCTAAAAATATATAAGTGCAAAACTATTATTATTTTTAATGACGAATATTTTTCGTCACTAATTCTTTTTTACAGTGATGAAAAGATTTTCATCATTAATATTATCTGCAACAATACCTACAGTGACGAAATATTTCGTCACTAAAAATTTCAACTTTTAGTGACGAAATATTTCGTCACTATAGATTAATTATACTTGCGCCAAAATTTCCCCCCATTGGTGCCCATTTTTCAAATCACAATAGTGACAAATTTTTTTTTTTGTCACTAAATGTTATTATTTTTTTCATTATTAGTGAGGAAATTCATATTTCGTCACTAAAGCTGTATTTTTAGTGACGAAAAATATTTCCTCACTAATTTTCGTCACTAAAAATACATTTTGTTGTAGTGCTTCATATCATTTATCTCACACTTCCATATATTTCACAAACACACTCCCTACAAAATACCCATACATACCTCTCATACATCTTTAAATTCCATGTCCAACAAAGTATCTATATATAATTCTCATACATAATAAAAACACCATATCTCACAACATATATATATATATATATATATGTATGTATTTCTTACCATCTCCACACATCTTAAAACATATCAAACACTCTTCCAAGAACTCATTACTAAAAGCCCTTTCTTATAAAAGGTAAAAACTTATAAGATCAAAAGCCCTTTTTATGGAAGGCAACATCACTCAAACTTGACAAAAAGCTAAAAGAGCATTACATGGGGAAAATCATTTAAGTGCATGATTAAGGGGACAAACTTAACCAACCGATGCACACGGCTGGACATGCTTTCTCTCCCTCCAGTTGCACCCATTTTTCCCTTTCAAACATTAAGGTTGCTGAAATGTTAAGTCCACTGATGCCGCGGCTGGAGCTGCAGAACATGAAGGATGTTGAAATGCTAAGTCCACTGATGCTATGGCTGGAGCTGCAAAATATGAAGATAAGTCATTACATTTTATCCTCAAATTTATATTATTAAATATATTTTATTCATTATCATTTTACCGCTGGATGCAAGCCATTTTAATATCATCTTACTACTTAATAAACAGGGTCTCACTAATACTTCATTAATAACATATGTACTAATAAATTGAATCCATATCACCATTGGACACATATTATTTGGACATAGACCATTGATGAACATACATTACTTGGACATGGACCATTACCGGACATACCTTATTATGTTAAACATGAACCATGAACTGCAACTTGATATGGACTATTGGACTCATCCCATTATTGGACATTTGACACTTAATTAATTATTTTCTAACATTGGACATCACTTAATATGCATAATAATAACGTATCAACTCACCATCTAATCAAATCTATCATGCTTAGTGATGGTACCTAGCATAGCTCGTCCTTATACGTCATCCACAAGGACGAGCTCGTCCAGAGACAAGCTCGTCCAGGGCATTGATCCACTCGTCCTTGCGCTGTCGTCTGGAAAAGGACAAAGCACACCCACAAGACTAGCTCGACAATCCCTCACTGCAACCATACATATAACCCGTTCTCCATTCAATTTAGATCTAAGGATTCATAGCCTCGTCCAAAGTTCTCGCAGCAGCACTCGTCCAAGGATGGACGAGCCTCAACAGATCCTGCTACTCAGTTAAGAAATACACGCTACGTGAGAGAAGTTATTTTCAAACTTCCCAAAACGGTTATCTCCTAGCTTCCACAAATGAGGGAGCAGTTGCAAGATAATAACCGTCGCTTCGGCCCTATATAAGCACCCTCTCTCCAACACAGGAGGTAAGTCTGAATCTCTCTAGACATTCTTAATAGAATTGGAAGTTTCTTCATTTTGAGAAGGAAGACTAACTTCACCATCGGAGGGTCTTAGACCGGCCAACCCCGGTCTCCTTTGATTTATCATTTTCCTTGCAGGCCTTTCAGATCCTTAAGAGTCCAAGCATCCAGCCTACTAATTCCTAAGGAGCATCATCACTTAGCATTTTATTTATTTATTTATTTATTTATTTATTTATTTATTTCAACCATTATCATGATTCTAAGACTTTGGGCTTTATCTATTTTGTAGGCTTAAGAATACACCGGAAGCCATTGGACTATACGGCCCAATGTTGAGTTTCGGGTTAGACTCCCCAAAACAAATCCGGGCTTAGCAAAGTCACTCTAAAGACACGTGGCTACGTGTAAAAAATGCCCCCGACATTCTGGCGACTCCACTGGGGAGTCAAAAAGTATAGCCTTATCATGCCTCCAAAAGTCTAGAATCACATATCATGAAGGGGATCTCAACTCCGACATATCACACCCTCAATATCTCTTGATCCAGCAACTCGTGGAACAATATCACATCACACATGATATTGGCTTTATGAAGAGGTCAATAAAACACTTTACTATCAATCTTTCAGCTTATTCAATTAGGCCAATCAATATTGGGCTCACAAAGGATTATCCTTCTAAATTACTGTTGAAACAATAGAAATAATAGCATTATAGATCATGCAGTGGCAAAAAAGGCTCGATCTCTTTAACTTCTTCGCCAGCAACTTTAGTTCCACCAACAATTAAATTAAAGCTCAGTCAAAAGGAAAGATAACAATGCATATATGTATGTTTATATACATGCATAGAAGAATGGGCACTATTTGTTTTCTTTCAAAATCACAAAACATTTTTTTTTCCTTTGCCATTGGCTCAAAAATGGTTTCTTGCAAAAAAAAAAAAAAAAAAAGAACACAGTAGCTACGGCTGGAGGTGTCCTTTACTATAAAAAGTACAATATTTACACGTGAATGCCTAAAAGAAAAGGGTAATAATGCGTGTTCGTATGTTAGTATACACGTGTATACATATACGCAGATAAACAAACATTATTTTATCATAAAAGTTCTTTTTTTTTTAAAAGGAAATCCGTTTTGGCTAAAAAAAAAATATTTCTAACAAAAAAAAGGGGCACAGTAGCTACGGTTGGAGGTGTCCTCTGCTATGAACAGTGCAACATTTTTACATGAATAGTTAGAAAAAACATGTGCACACATAAAAAAGTAACAATGGCCAGCCCCTTTCATGCAGAAAAATTTATTTGGGGGCATGAACCTTTTACAAATCATAAGTTTTTCTATCCCTTTTATGCAGAAAAATTTCTTTATGCAGAAAAATTCCTTTTATGAAGAAAATTTCTTTATGCAGAAAATTTCTTTATGCAGAAAAATTCCTTTTTTGCAGAAAAATTCATTTATGCAGAAAAATTAGCTTTTATGCAGAAAAAATTTATTTAGGGCATGAACCCCTCTACAAGACAATGTCCATAGTTGACTAGTCCTTTCACACGAGATGTTGGTCTCCACAATTGAATGACCCTTTGCATAGATAACAACAATGCTTACAACTAGACAAATCACAACTAAATAAGTTTTTATATATAGCTGAATAGTTTCACATACATGAATAGTAACAATGCCTACCGCTAGGAGAGTTTTCTTTCCTCCTATTACATGAAAAAAAGAAAAAAAGAAAAGAAAAGAGAGAAGTCATTATAAGTAGAGAGTCTCAAAACATGTAGTAACACATTAGATACATACTACATCCTAATAGAGTTGCCCACTAGAAAAATAAACTAAAGTGTGAGTAGCCTAATCCAATATGCCACTAAAAGTTTCCGTGGAGGAGGAGCCACCACTGGTGGGTAAGGACAGTATGATGGAATTCTTTTGACTTGTCAAAAGGGATAGTCATTTTTTATCCAAAAGCAAGGAAAGCACAAGGAAGCATCCGGTAGCAAATCACAGCCACAATGTGAATAAACCCGGCTACGAAATTGATATATGTATTGTTACTCATGATGACGCGTGAGGATTAGTTGCCTCAAATAGAAGCGTCCTAGGCTAAATGAAGCTAGTACAATACTCACGGCTGTATCCAGAAGAGACCATATCTAATGGAAGAAGAATTCTTGTCTAGGAGTATAGCGGAACCATTTAAGGGACCTCCAGCAGTACCTAGCGTACCTTCTCCATCTAATGAATAGTACATTGACATCTTTGCTTAGGGGTACAACATGATGCTCAATTCAGATCCTAACTTGGTGATACATGCTCTCAATGTCAAACCATGGAGAGACTTATCGTGGCATATGGACTCTCCACTGCTGTACTCATGTCATCATGCTGCTGGACTGCCATTAGTTCACTGATATACGGCTAGAGCCATGAACTTTCAAGATAAGTCATTACATCGCTATCTTTAAATTTATATATGTTACTCTACTATACTCACATCACTCAGTACAAATTACTTTAATATTATATCACATTCATCATTCAATTAAGGCTATCATGTTAAATATATATGTATATATATTACTTCATCTTTACCATTTTTGCAACCATTGATCGAAAATTATTATGTGAAGCATGTTGTTTGTTTCAAACAACGTTATGCTTCTTATGCTTTGGAATTTGCCCATTTTGTAGGCATAAAACCCATAAGAATTTTCATCCCAATATAGAAGCCTGAATCATCCAAGAAATTCAATAACTCCTTGCCGCTGGAATTACCAATCTTATTTCAATCAATAAAAGAAAGTTTTTCTGAATCATCCACTGAACCAAGCAGATTGGAGGTCATCAAAGAAGTTTATTTATCACCATCAAGGCCGTAGTAACCCCATGCCCCCTAAAGCCATGGCAACACCATGCATATTCAAGACCATGGTGACTCCATCATGTTACTAGAATCATTACATTTGCATCATTGGAACCCATGGAATCTCAAGCATCATCAAGGGTATCAATCACCTCACACCAGGGGGCTTTGATCTAAAAGGCCCAATCAATCTGACATTCCTACATCCAAGGACATTTGTCTTGAAAAAAAAAAAGTCTATAACAACAGCTATTATTGTCTAGCCATGGCGGAAGGCGAAAATCTCATGGAACCTATCAATGGCAAATGGTTGGAGCTATGTCATACTTAACTCAATCATCATATTTCCAATAAACTACCTCAACGAGTAAGCATTAGCTTTTGCCTTAAACCAACTATGAATATTTCAAGATATTTTTTCTTACGTCGATATTTATATCTTACTCAAAATGATGATATTTTACAACTTGATATCTCCAAAATAAACTATCATGATTCTGACAAGCTATTTTTACAAAATAAAATGTATAACTTCCATTACCATAGTTTTGGTTTAAGTGCATCATTTTTTTTTTATGATCAAAACATATTTCAAACTTATAAACATTCAAATTTGATAACAGCCTCTATGGTTGGACCTCTTCAAAATAAAATGGTCATGTGATTTCAAAAGTAGATATTGCCTCCATGGCCATACTTTGATATTCTTGACAACATCAAAGCCCATTACTAAATGGCAACATCAAGCCCAAATTTCATTAGCAACATCAAAGCCCAGTTCTCGCTGGCAACATCAAAAGCCCAATTCTCATTGGCAACATCAAAAGCCCAGTTTTCGCTAGCAATATCAAAAGCCCAATTCTCATTGGCAACATCAAAAACCCAATTTTTATTGGTAACATCAAAAGCCCAATTCTCATTGGCAACATCAAAAGTCTAATTCTTATTGGTAACATCAAAAGCCCAAGCTAACTACTTGGCATTATTTTATCAAAAGCCCAAGCTAATTACTTGGTACTATTTTATCAAAAACCTATGCCAATTACTTGGCACTATTTTATCAAAAGTCTAAGCTAGCTACTTAGCTCTATTTTGTCAAAAGCCCAAGGTTATTAATACTTGGCAAAAAAATCATATTATAAATATTTTACTAAGAGCCCAAGTACTATTTTTGGCAAACCATCATTTCAAAAAAAAAAAAAAATCCAAAATCACTTTACAAAAATATTATATCTTGTTTAAAAGCTCAAAGTTAATAATCTTTGGTAAAACAGATTTTTTTTACAAACGTATTATACTTGAAGCCCAAAGTTAATAACCTTTGGCAAATTAATTTTGCTAAACAAGTATATAAGCTAATGAATCATGGCAAATATTTATACCATATTATCTATCTTATGAAATAACACCATTCATTTTTCCAAAACTCATGGCAAACATATATCAAGCCCATGGAGAAATGTGAGTGTGTGTCATTACTAATTAAGCCCATATAAATTATATTCAAGACCTATGGCAATTTTATTTATCTTGCAAACCCATGGAAAATATTGATAAAAATCCATGGAAAATTATATTATCAAAGTAATTATTTATTCGATGATTATAAACCCCATGGCAATTATCTTAAACCCCATGGCAATTATTATTTACCTTGCTATTTCACAAAAACACATAAAAGATTCAAATAAAATTATATTATGATAATTACTTATCTTACTAACATTTAAAGCCCAAGGCTAATAATACTTGGCAATATCTTAAGCCCAAGGTTAATAATACTTGGCAAATACTATATTACAAATATTTGAAACCCAATAATGAACATTTTTTTTTTAAGCTCTTAAACACATAGCTATAATTTATGCCATATTATAAACCCATTGAATTTATTTTGTAAAACCCATGGTAACTATTTATGTTACGTAACACTATTCATTTTTCCAAAACCCATGACAAACATACATCAAGCCCATGGAGAATTATGAATTTGTGTTACTAATATTTAAGCCCATGGAAATTATGTTAAAACCTATGGCGATTAATTTTAACTATTTATCTTATGTAACACTATTCATTTTTCCAAAACCCATGGCAAACATACATCAAGCCCATGGAGAATTATGAATTTGTGTTACTAATATTTAAGCTCATGGAAATTATGTTTAAAACCTATGATGATTAATTTTAACTATTTATCTTATGTAACACTATTCATTTTTTCCAAAAACCCATGGCCAACATACATCAAGCCCATGGAGAAATATGAACTTGTGTTACTAATATTTAAAACTCATAGAAGTCATATTTGAAATCTACAACAATTACGTTTATTTTACAAACCCATGACACACATTTGTCAAGAGCCCATGAAAAACTATATTACTAGATAATTATTTATTCTATAATTACACTAAATAATAAAAGTCCATGATTCAAGTCCATGGCAAAACTTTTTTTTAATGGAATTCAATCCCATAATCAAAGCCCATGGTTCAAGCCCGTGGCAAATTATTCATCAAAGCCTAAGCCTAATAATGCTTGGCAATATCTTATTAAAAGCCCAATACAACTTGGCAATATTTTAAAAGCCCATGATTCAAGTTAATGGCAAAGTTATTTTATCAATGGAATTCAATCCCATAATCAAAGCCCATGGTTCAAGCCCATGGCAAATTAATTAACAAATCTCATGCAATTAAGAAGAGATAACCAGCGGTTCAGCAGTGATACCTACAACAAATCTAGCTCATACTATCTTACCGTTGGAACTCACACCAGCCATAACTTCCTAAGAGCTTCCAACAAAGAGATGGAGATCTGATGCTTTCAATTATCATCATCTACTCAAACACATTCAGCAAGTCACAAAGACGCCAAGGAATGAGGAACCATTTATCAAGAAAAGATTACTCCAGCGATAACTGAACACATATCTAGCAGCCTGCCTGGACAAGCAAAACAAGCTCTTTATGGCTGGAAGATCTCAACTATCCCTTTGCAACAAAAAATTGATCATCTGAATATTGCCATGTTCTCTTTCAAAGGAATCTAGTGGTTACATCCAAATCAGAACTCTAGCTGCTCATGTTCTGAATACCAACAGTATTGCAATCTATACAAACACCTCCAACAGTCAAAATTTGATTAATCAAGCATGTTCAAGTGAACGACCATTATACAAAATCGTTACTACAAGTGCATGCACAATTTCAAACATCAAAGTGCCAAGATTCCACCATTGAACTTGTCACGGTGCTTCCCACCTTCTAAATCTATACTCGTCCAACGCCTCTCTACACTCGGAGGCTTTATACACTAATCCAAAGGATTTCATTTCTAGGGGCTACAATTGGGTATTGATCAACAAAGCTACTACTCCATCTAGGCAAGTTTTAGCTAAATCAATCTATTATCGTTGTACCTATGAGATGGCCAATGCAGCCCACATGTCTAGCAACACCTATTTTATTACTCCAGCGGTACTCTCAGCATGTTCCTATCAAATCTATCAACCATCATCTCTAGTAGCTAGCAACATTAGATTTGCTCATTTACAAAGCCTTCAAGAAACATCTTCACTCGTGCATGCCCTTGCAAAACAAGCCCTTGCGAGACAAGACCTTGAAAAGCAAGCCCATGCACTCGAGGGGCTGAATGTTGAGGACAAATTTTTTCACACCACTTGGCTTCAATTCATTGGCGACCTGCACCACATCAATATTATCATGGATTTTGGAAAAATCTCTTCTGAAGCCCAAAAAGCCCATATTTATACAAAAAATGTGTCAAAGCCCACGGTTTAAGCTCATACCACATCATCTCATTTTCCACTCATGATCCAAGCTCATGAGTCTCTTCGGGTGAATTTTGGGAGTTGTGGTTTGGAGGTCCAAGAAGTATGTTCAGTAAAACTCCAGTGGTTCAAAGTTGATAAAGGAAAACATGTTGCTTGGCATGTCTTCCCCAATTCCCTGAACTCTAACAGGTCAGTGTGCAATAGGTAACATTTGGTAAGCCTCTCATATCATAACACTTAAAATGATAAAACTCCCCATGCTCTTTACATAAAAATTAATATCCATCATATGATATAAGTTTTAAAATATAATTATATCACATTATTATTTTCATACAAATCAATTCCAAGCACATGGCTAAATATATATTAGCATCTCATATCTAGCATTAAATGCCCTCTTTACTCTCCAAGATTTGGTTAAAATACAAAAAGACTATAATTACATCTCTAAACTTCATCAAATATCAACCAACAAGTCTATTACTTACCAAAATTATATATGGATTAAACATATAATTGTTTCCAAGGGAGAAAATTTTGGCTGAAATACCAAAAAAACAGCTTCAGCGGAAGCTGTAGACAGCTTCTGCAGAAGCTGTAACAGCTCCAGCTAAGTTACAGAAGCTACAGCAGATTGACACATGTCCTAAAATGATGTCATTTGCCCATTAATATCCAAAGAAACAAGAGGATTCCATAAAGATTATCTTACCATTTTTAGTTTAACCATGAGTTTAATGCCAAGTATTCTCTTCCAAGCAAATGATGTCATTTAAATGACATCATCTAGCTGTGTCATCAACAATGATGTCCCAAAATTTCTTCTTTTGGTTGAAAAACAAAAGGCCACTTACCTTGCCAATGATTTTTCCTTATTTGCTATTTTCCCTTCAACTAAGTATTGATCTAGTTACACACTTGGCTCTATATAAAGAGGACCAAGCTACACACTAAAGCATTCTATTCCTCTCCCACTCCATGGTTTTGAAGCTCCACTCATTTTGCTACCACATACATATTTTCCTACTTCCCCATCTCCCTTACCAAATTCATCTTCATAAATAATAACACAACACACATATTGCAACACATCATTATCCATTACCCATCTTTCTGTTAGGAAATATACATGTTTGTATCGCATACAAAACATACGTAGCGGAAAATAAACGGATCTACTTCATTCGCAATTGATAACATGTACTATGTAGGTTTCAGAATATAAGAACAAGAGAGTGTACCTTGATGCGGTGAAATTCAAAATTGAATGAAGAAGTACTCGGGAAGACTTTCAATCTTCCACGTGATCCCCAAGATGTGTGGTCTCTCAATCAGTTTTATGTTTTCTAGAGAGAATATGAAAGAGTTTTTTTCTTCCTTATATTCATTACTCTTACACATTCAAACCATTTCATTCAATATAAAATTCTGTATGTTTCTCTCCACATAACTGATTATCTAATTGGGCTAGCCTTTTGGGCCTTCCCAATTGAGCTTTAGTGTGTGGCTTGGAGTGGGACCAAAAGGGAACAAATAAGACACTAGCTCCAATGGGCCTTGGGCTTTTCTGTCAACTCTTGACAAGTCCAAAGTTACCATTAATTATATTTAATACCACTATATAAATATAATTGTACTCTAGGCCTCATTAATAAATTATATCCCAAGACTTTATTATACATGCAATCCCTTTATAAAATATTCGTAGTAATACAAAGTCATGAATATAGACTGCCACTCTGTAAATTACTACATCTTAATTCTTGAGTACCCGGTTTAATCCTTTTGAGTTATTCATCATATATTTATAAAATCCAATTTCATAAATATATACTTTAGTCTTACTAAAGTGGTTAGGCCTAACTCTCTGAATAACTGTACCCATTAAACTTATCTCAAGGGAATATTTTATATCTCCGTTAAGAGACTATGAATTCCATCTTGAGAATATATGTTCCATCAACACTAAATGTGGCTGCCCAACATACTGAGGTTTTGACCGTTACTTTAGATCTCACTCCTGATATATCAAAGCAACCTACATTTCATGATCAGATCCATTATTCTCTCAGGATTAAGAGTTCATGTGAATACAAGTCGTGAGATTTATTATTCAATTGACAGTCGTTAAGAGAATAATATATCTCACAGCGGTCCAGTTCAATATGTCTTAACTCTTAAAACATATCAACATATTAACTAGAAATCACTACTTCTATGATTAAGAAAAATCATCGTAGTTAATATGTTATAGTCTTCGCAGATGAAATGCCCAATTTCATCACCGACTACGAACCAAAATTCTGAATTTACAAAGAACTTGTGATTTATATCTTCTGTGACTAAATCACATAAATCACATACTATGCATCTCATGGACTATTTGATAATGTCCGAATATTCATGTTACCATTATTTTAGATAAGAATAAAACAACTTTATTAAACACAATATTAAGTCATACATCATTTCTCACATAATGTCATACATAATATCATACATAGCATCATACAATAGGATTTAAGGGCACATATCCTAACACTTTCCCACACTCCATGATTCTAAAACTTCATCATTTTTGTTACCCAAAAACACATCTCCATCTCATTCTTTATTTCCCTTGCAAAAATCTTCATTCTTAGAAAGCAACATAGCACAAAAAACCACTCTAGCAGCAACCCTAATCTCATGTATTTACCACATTTAACCTTCATATCATCTATCTCACACTTCCATATATTTCACAAACAGACTCCCCACAAAATACCCATACATACCTCTCATACAGCTTTAAATTCCATGTCCAACAAAGTATCTACATATAATTCTCATACATAATACAAGCACCATATCTCACAACATATATATATATATATATATATATATGTATTTCTTACCATCTCCACACATCTTAAAACATATCATACACTCTTCCAAGAACTCATTACTCAAAACCCTTTCTTATGAAATGTAAAAACTTATAAGATCAAAAGCCCTTTTTATGGAAGGCAACATCACTCAAACTTAACAAAAAGCTAAAAGAGCATTACATGGGGAAAATCATTTAAGTGCATGATTAAGGGGACAAACTTAACCAACCAATGCACACAGCTGGACATGCTTTCTCTCCCTCCAGTTGCACCCATTTTTCCTTTTCAAACATAAAGGTTGCTGAAATGTTAAGTCCACTGATGCTACGACTGGAGCTGCAGAACTTGAAAGTTGCTGAAATGCTAAGTCCACTGATGCTACGGCTGGAGCTGCAAAATATGAAGATAAGTCATTACATTTTATCCTCAAATTTATATTATTAAATATATTTTATTCATTATCATTTTACCGCTGGATGCAAGCCATTTTAATATTATTTCACTATTTAATAAACATGGTCTCACTAATACTTCATTAATAACATATGTACTAATGAATTGAATCCATATCACCATTGGACACATATTATTTGGACATGAACCATCATTGGACATATTATTTGGACATGAACCACCATTGGACATATATTATTTGGACATAGACCATTGATGAACATACATTACTTGGACATGGATCATTACCGGACATACTTTATTATGTTAAACATGAACCATGAACCGTAACTTGATATGGACTATTGGACTCATCCCATTATTAGACATTTGACACCTAATTAATTATTTTCTAACATTGGACATCACTTAATATGCATAATAATAACGTATCAACTCACCATCTAATCAAAGCTATCATGCTTAGCATATTATTTATTTATTTATTTATTATTTCAACCATTATCATGATTCTAAGACTTTGGGCTTTATCTATTTTGTAGGCTTAAGAATACACCGGAAGCCATTGGACTATACGGCCCAATGTCGAGTTCCGGGTTGGACTCTCTAAAACAAATCCGGGCTTAGCAAAGTCACTCTAAAGACACGTGGCTACGCGTAAAAAACGCCCCCGACAGCCGTTCTCACGCACCGCTGGGTCACGTCGTTCTCTGTGTATATCTAAAACCCACTTCTTCAAATTTGAAGATTTCCTCTTTTGCTTCTTTGGTATATCTTTGTGTATATAATAGTTGAAGCTTTTGTTAAATTGGGTTAGTGGGAATGCTTGGGAATGTTTAAGAGATGGGTGTTGTTCACTGGTGACGGTCCGACATGGTGAGGGAGCTTGAGAAATTTTTCTGGGATCGGTTTGTGCTTTGGGAGAGTGATAGGGCAGAAGGGGAAAGGGAAATGAGAAAAGAGAAAAAAAAATGGATATGAAATCCTTCCACGGGTAACAAAACAGCTTTCCTCTGCACAAGTGACAATCATGGGGCCCACAAATAGTGGAAAAATATTGAGTGATGAGGATAGAGTGATGGTGCCAAACGAGTGTAATATTTTAAAGTGATGAGTGATGAGTGACAGAAATTGAGTGAGGAGTAATGAGCTATGAAAAAAAAAAAAAAAAAACCAAACAAGCCCTCATTCTCTCTTATCTCTAAAGTAATCCCTTCTCATAGAGTAAATTCATGCAAGTAAATTCTCAATCTGTAAGTTCTTTTCTTTCAGTGTTTTCACAATTCATGTGTTTGTTTGCATGCATGTCTAAGTTCTTTTATGTTTTATGATTAATATGTTCATCTCATAATCATATAATTCATGCATAGTTTATGATGTTCAGTTTATGAATCTATGACTCTTTCTATCAAATCTCATATTTTTCTTATTAAAAAAACCATATCTGAATTTCTCCTTCAAATCTCATATTTTTCTTATTAAAAAACCAAATTTGAATTCCCTTGCTATCAAATCTTATATTTTTCTTAATAAAAAACAGATCTCAATTTTCTTCTTAAAATTACTGTTTTTCGTAATAAATAAAAACATATCTAAATTTTCTTCTTGAAATCTCATGTTTTCTAATAAATAAAAACATATCTGAATTTTGTTATTAAAATCTCATGTTTTCTTAACAAATAAAAACATATTTAAATTTTCTTCTTAAAATCTCATGTTTTCTTAACAACTAAAAACAGATCTGAATTTTTTATATTAAAATCTCATGTTTTCTCAATAACTAAAAATAGAAATGAATTCTCTTCTTAAAGAGGGTAGATTCTTAAAGTGAACTTTTTGAATTAATCTTAAATTTATCATGTAAATATATATTGCATTTCATCATTACATATCGTTAGGTACTTAAATGATCATTAGAGTCTGGAAAATTGGATTTTGTTTGGGCAAAATAGGTACCTAACACATTCTCATCCTGTAACCTAGCCTCCAAACCATAGATCTTAGGTTCGTAGAGTAGCTTTTTTTGTTGGCAGATTGTAACTAAGATCAAAGCTATGTAAAGTTCATTTCTTCCATGTAATTGCTCAAATAAATGAGAACTCAATGTTATTCATGTAATTTGTATTTATTTTATGTTTTTTTTTTTTTGTAATCTATAAAAAATAAGTGGCGATTTCACAAAATCCCAAAAGAGAGGTGTCGATGCCTATCTCTTTTTGAAAGCTAGAAACAAACAAACATGGCATCTCAAAAAAATAAAATAAAATAAAATACAACATAAAATGTCATACAAAACAAACAAGGGTACTTAAAATTGATCATTCTAAGTCTAATATGAAGTTTAGTCCTCAACATCCCTAGTACAGTCACCACAGTGAGACACTAGCTCTCAAAAAGAGATAGGTATCGGCACCTCTTTTTTGGAGTTTTGTGGAGTCGCTACTTATTTTTTTATAGATTACAAAAAAAAAAAAAAAAATACAAATTACATGAATAATATCGAGTTCTCATTTATTTGAACAATTACAAGTGATAGAAAGGAACTGTACATAGTTTTGGTCCTAGTTACAATCTACCAACAAAAAAATTACTCTACGGTCCTAAGATCTATGGCTCGAGGGCTAGGTTACAGGATGGGAAGGTGTTAGGCACCCATCATACTCGGACAAAATTCAGTCTTCCATACTCTAATGATCATTTAAGTACCCATTGATATGTAATGATGAAATGCAGTATATATATATATACACACACACACACACACACATAATACATTTAAGATTAATTCAAGAAGTTCACTTTATGAATCTACCCTCTTTAAGAAGAAAATTCAAATCTATTTTTAGTTATTGAGAAAACATGAAATTTTATTAAAAATTTAGATCCGTTTTTATTTATTAGGAAAACATGAGATTTTAAGAAGAAAATTTAGATCTGTTTTTATTTTTTAGAAAATCAGTAATTTTAAGAAGAAAATTCATTATTTATTAGAAAAATTGTAATTTTAAGAAGAAAATTCAGATTTATCTTTATTTATCAGAAAAACAGTAATTTTAAGAAGAGAATTTGTGGGGGAAGATCCACTCACAGTCAGTTTGTTCGCTTTGGGGTTGAAGGACCCGCACAGTGTTGTAGTGGTATACTCTTGCCTTCAGCTAAGGCCTATAAGGCATGAGTGGGGTGCATCTTTCTTCGATGTGGGAGCAAGTCTCAAAAACTGCTCATGTCGCTTGCAAAGAACGAAGCCGTGCTGGTCCTTCGGCCCCAAAGCGGACAAACTAACTGCGAGTGAATTTTCCCTCACAGAATACATATTTGTTTTTTACTTATCAAAAAAACAATAATTTTAAGAAGAAAATTAAGTTCTGTTTGTTTTACTAAGAAAAATATAAGATTTGATAGAAAGAGGATTCAAATATAGTTTTTTAATTAGAAAAATATGAGATTTGAAGGAGAAAAATTTTAATTTGGTTTTTTAATAAAAAAAAAAATATTAGATTCGATAGAAAGAGTCATAGATTCATAAACTGAACATCTTAAACTATGCATGAATCATATGATTATGAGATGACCATATTAATCATAAAACATGGAAGAAGTGTTGGTGTGAGTGTGTGTTCCAAACACTTAGGGTATGTTTGGTAACTGTTTTTTTCCCTTATTTTCTGTTTCCAAAAACAATTTTCTATTTTTAAGACTAAAAAACTTGTTTGGCAACTCAAAATGGACAGAAAACAAAAACTGTTCTCAAAACTTTAATTTGTGAAGGAAACTGAAAAAATGTAAAAAACTATTTTTAGTTTGTAATTTTCAAAAGTCAATGAATAAAGACATTTAATTTAATGAATCTGTCTCATTTAATGAGTTAGTATTAGAGTTCAAATCCTAGTAACAACATATTTTAGTATTTTCTATTTTTTTTCTCCAAAAAACTATCTTTTTAATTTCAACTAACCAAACATGTTTTTGTTTTTTCTTTATATTCTCAAAAACAAGTTTTTGAAAATAGAAAACAAAAACTGTTACCAAACATAACCTTATATTATTATTAATTTTCTAGCAATTGGAAATTTATGAGTAAAATAGCCATTGGACAATTATGAGAAAAATAGCCGTTGGACAATTATGAGAAAAATAGGCAATAGTTGATAATATAGCTATTAGGCTTTTAAGGGTTATTAGTAACCATAACTATAGGTTATTATTGTCATGAATAGCCTATATAATACCCATCATCACACCTTTCTCTATAAGTTTTTTTACTATATATTTAGATATACACAATCCTATTATATGTCTCTTCCACATATTTTCTACAATATATATTTATTCTAAGGAAAGACAATAGAAGGTTGTTCTTGAAATTTCGTGAGTGGAAGTGCGCCCATCATGAAGGTTGACGTTATAATCTAATCTTGGGAGGTTGTTTGGCTAAGAGAACCAGTCACATCTAGTTTTACTTTGGCATGCACGAATCAACCTTTAAGGACAACACTTTCGCAATGTGATTCTATAGCATTGTGAGATCGTTCTAAACTCCTTTTTATTTTATGTTCTTGCTAATTATTTGAGATAATAATTTTGTATCAAAACTTGTTCATTCACTAAAATATTTCCAACAAGAAGTACATAGAGAAACTTAGACATGCATACAAATAAACATATGAATTGTGAAAACACTCATGAAAGAAAAAAAAAACTTACAGATTGAGAACTTAATTGCATGAATTCACCCTATGAGAAGAGATTACTTTATAGATTAGAGAGAATGAATTTCTCTTAGACCTAAAGTAGGATTGCTTAATAGAAAATAAATTCCTAAAGTAGAGCTTCCAAAATTTCTTTAACATAAGGGAATGAGCAGTGTTGAATGTTGGGTAGTCTACTCTATTTATAGAGGTGTTAGTTGCTTGAGAATTAAGTTAGATCAGCTTAAACAATAAGAAAAAAATGTGTGGGGAAAATCCTAAAAAAATGAGATTTAAATAAGAGTAAACTAATTTTTCAGATTTGAACATGTTTCAGTATTTTAATCATATCTCTATACTCAAATTTTGGATTAAGCTGAAATTTTGGAAACCAAAGGAAAATTTGTTTCTCTACAACTTTTCCAGAAATAGCCTAGTCCGAATTTCAAAGTTTACTACACCAAAAGTGCCCTGGGACATGAATCTACTTGATTAGCACATTTTTGAAGTGCTTTTCAGGTCTAAAACTGTATTTGGACGAATTTTAGAGCTATTTTCTTGATAAACTTAATCCCAAAGTGGTAATTAAGATTTTGAATATAATTATCCAAAAGCCTAATTATCTACACGCTTTAAATATTATCAGCTTAATTGTTTTAATCCCAAGCAACAAATCTCACTATAAGAAAAATACTCCACCAATCACATAAATTCATTTAATTAATTTTAATTATTAACCAATCAAAATTAATTATAATTAATCACGTGTGATTAGTTCCACCCAAATGAATGCATGCAGACCATTAAAACTTGATCTTATGATATCTTTTAATTTGACAGTTCGATTTGGAAACCAAACATAACGCCGTGATTGTTAGAATCTTAAGATTATTTTTATGATATGTTATGAATGATTTAATTAATGAAATGCAATCATGATTTTTGGGTACTTAGAATGATTATTTTGGTCATCACCCAAAGTTAAATTATGGGTGCAAAATTGAGTGTCTACAATATATATCCATGAAATATTTTTCCCCTTTTAAAATTCCTCAATTGTCATCACTTGATTTAAAAACTCATCCATCTAATTCTTTAAAAAATTGTTGCATTTCCTTCATATTCCAAACCGTATGACATCTTCTCTCTCAATCTCCAATTTCTCTATGATAAATGGAACTACGGCATACTCAATACTGATCCTGTGATTCGGAATTCTATATTTCCTAGAGATATGGAGGTTCTCTTTTAAGTGTTTCTTTCATTTTTCCCCCCTATAGTTTATGAATTTTTCAACTACATTTTGTTTATTTTATTAAGGAGAGAATTTGGAATTTGATGTGCTATTTTTTCATTTTGGATTTGAATTGTGGTTTTATTAGGTTTTGAACCTCAAAAGTGTGTTTTAGTTTTTTTTTTCTTTGATTATAAATTTTTTGAGACATGTTTTCTTTGTTTTAGATATTACAGAATGTCATAGGATACACATAAAACATTATAGTAACAAGCACCACAAAACACCAAAATTAACGTGATTGGGGGTTATCCAAACCTACATTCACAGGCAATGAGCACCTACCTAAATTCATTATTAATTATTTAAATTACACCCACACAAACTCTCACAAAAAAAATTCTCGAACATAAATTTACCCAAAGTCCTAAATGCACCCAAAGTTGCCCTTAAACTAATACACTAAACGAAACTTAGTCTTTAACTCTCCCAACCCTAAGCTTTGCTCATAACTTTTACAAACACAAGCATTATAGCGAAGCCACACCACCATTCTATATATAGGAATTATTGTATATAATTACCTGTAACATTTATGTACTACTTATCTGCCTGTAATTTGTTTTTGTGCGTCTCCCTTGTTCAAGTAGATGATGGATCGATTTATGGCTTTGGGTGGATGGGGTTCGGTAGCCTTGGATTCCCCAAAACGAGGAGTATTTGATAAAGTCATGACTCATGAGACCTGGAATCCTTGAATGCTTTAGCATTCACATTGGAGCTTCAAAAAAAAAAAAAAAAAAAGCTAAAGTGCTATTTTAGTACTTCAAATACAAAGCTACTTGCTTCATCCAGGATGTTATATCTAAAAACTTTAGCAAGTAGAGAAAACAGATCAATATAACTACTTGCCATTAATTTTATATTGGCTTTTATAGTTTATATTGAAATAGAAGGTGTTGTGGCTTGTTTTAATATGTTGTATGTTAAAATTAGGGGTGACAAAGTAAGCACAAACCCATTTGCTCACCTAAACTCACCCACTCTAATTAAACCCAAATCCACCCAATTATTAGTTAGGTTAAATGGGCATCAACGCAATTAGACTCGGTAATTATTGGGTTTTAACTAAAAATCCATTGAAGCCTATTTAACCCAAAAACAATACACCCAAATTCAACCCAGTCCTTCCCAAAAAAAAAAAAAAAAAAAAAATCTCAGACGTTTTGGGGTTTCAAGAGGGTTTTCATTTTCCCTCATTTTCTCGCCTCCAATCACGTTTTAGTCGGAAACCCAACAGCTTCAGCAGCTTCAAAGCTTCGGACACATCAAAACTCTTCAAAGCTTTAGCAAATTTCTGAGTTGTTCGCCGGAATATTCACGTTATCTCTTTCCAATCACTTTAGCACTCACCGATAAGCTTTGAATCTCGGATTTGGTTCCTCTCTTTAGTTACTCAAAAGTCTTCTTTTGCTTTCCTTCGTTTTCTCTGTTACCATACAGTTTACATCTTCTAATTTTATCTTTTCAGTAAGCATCGGTAATGCTTTGTTGAGTATGTTTGTGAGGTTTGGTGATCAGGGTAAAGCTTGGTATGTGTTTGGGAAAATGGAGGAGAGGGATGTGTTTTCTCGGAATGTGTTGGTGGGTGGGTATGCAAAAGCAGGGTTTTTTGACGAGGCATTGGATTTGTATCATAGGATGTTGTGGGTTGGTATTAAGCCTGATGTGTATACTTTTCCTTGTGTTTTAAGGACTTGTGGTGGTGTACCGGACTTGGTTAGGGGAAGGGAGGTTCATGTGCATGTGTTAAGATTTAGGTTTGAGTCAAATGTGGATGTGGTGAATGCATTGATTACCATGTATGTGAAATGTGGTGACGTTCAAAGTGCACGGTTAGGGTCTGTTTGGTTGGAGGAGTGGAAAACTGGGAGGATGGAAAATTGTGGGAGAATGGAAAGTATTTAGTTTTCCCTCTTGTGTGTTCGGTTGGAGGGGTGGAAAAGTGGGAGTGTGGAAAACTCTTTTGTTCGGTTGGAGAGAAAAAGGGAAGGATGGAAAATGTAATTTATATAAATTGACTATTATACCCTTTTTACATAATATGTAAAAAATAAATTTATTTGTACTCATTAAAAATTAGATCAGGTCACGTTGGAAAAAAAAAAGAAAAAAAAAAAAAAGAAGAGAACGTTTAGGTCAAGTTGAAAAAAAAAAAAAAAAAACAGCGTTCAGGTCACATTGAAAAGAAAAAAAAAAAAACAACGTTTAGGTAACGTAAGAAAAAAAAAAAAAAAAAACAACGTCCAGGTAACATTGAAAAAAAAAAAAAGAAGAAAGAAAGAAGAACAACGTTGTTCAGGTAACGTAAAAAAAAAATAAAAAAAAAATAGAGAGAGAAAAGAGAACTTGAAAAAAAAATACAAGTAGGAAGAGGATATTTTTGTAAAAGTGCTACTGTAATACTTTTCTCTCCAGATTTTCCTTCCGATTTGGAAGGGAAAAAAAAAATGTGGGCCCAGAGAGAAAATTTTCTTCCAAGTTTTCCATCCTCCCTATTTTCCTTCCCCAAACGAACAGTGAAAAATAGTATTTTCCACCCTATTTTCCTCCCTCTATTTTCCATCCTTCTTGTTTTCGCTCCAAACGAACGAAGCCTTAGTGTTTGATAGAATGCCAAGGAGAGATAGGATATCATGGAATGCATTGATTTCGGGGTATTTTGAGAATGGAGAGTGTTTGGAAGAATTAAGATTGTTTTTCTCTATGCGTGAACTTTCTGTTAATCTAGACTTGATGACCATGATTAGTGTGATCTCTGCTTATCGACACGGAAGCTTTATAAGGACTCATTACATGTTTTTATTTCAAAGATACTCAATTCTGTACTTTATATCAAAAGTCTTCTTGTGTTAAAGAGTTTGATAAGATATATATATTGCTCTTTGCAAATTTAATTGATAGATGGTTTGTCTTTAAAGTTTAATTGACATGTTGTTTGGCATTTTCTGTTTAAAATTAAGAACTTGTAAGTTGTAACACAGCACAAGCAACATTGTTTAACCTATAATTCTTTATGTCACATTATTTGAGTGGTCAGGTTTTAGAATGGTTCAAAATGCTGAGTTTTTTTTTTTTTTTGGTTTTGTTTTCCTTTACATTTTAGATATAGATTCAATGAATGAAGAAAATGATGAGTATGGTGTTACTGTTTCAAGTGCTCCAAAAAGAATGAGATGTAGGACTTCTTCTGTATAGTCGGATTTTGAAATATTACCTAAAGGTTCTTATGGGAAAGAGAGAGCAAAGCGTAAAAAATGTCAAAATTCTTTTGTTGCCGGTTCTAGTGGCACTACTTCTTTGTTGTGTCACAGAGCAAAATGCCATGAGGTTGACAATCAAATTATGTCTCATCAGCCTTTAGATCAAGCTGCGTATAGGGAAATGGTTGCATTGGCAATCATTAGGCACAACTATCCATTCTCATTTGCAGAACATGAGAACAATAGGTTGCTTCGTTGTTATTTGAATCCTAATGTTAAGGCTATATGTAGGAACATTGCAAAATCAGATGTGATAAAAATATACAAGAGAGAAAAGGAAAATTTGAAACATGATTTAAAGTCAATTACTATTTTAGCCTAAAATAGAAGATGAGATGTAGGGAATATTTTTAAGTGAGATGTTAAAGTAGATAAAGTAGTTTTTTGGTGTGTTAAAAACTAATTTTTTTAGCTCACCTAATATAAATGCTCAAGTGACCATGTTTCTCAAATTAGAACTGGGTTGTTTGTACCGCACATGGTTGTCACTAACTGTGGCAAAAGCTTTGGGTTTAGGGACAATGAAAGAGCACAGCTTGGGCATGACACCTTGAAAACATGCCTTGAACTTATTGAAATTTCCATCCATGAAGTGACCGATGACACAAATACTGTTTGAGATAGCAATAACATTCAGAGAGCTGCCATATGTTTTTTTACTGGTTATTTATTATAACTTTGTATTAGAAGTGAACACCAGAAGATTTTATTTATTTATTTTTGTCATTCTTGTGAATTGCATTAAAAAAAAGTTGTGAATCTATGTTAAATTGTTGTTGTATTTGAGATTAATTTTGTAGCATCCAAAACTTCCTGATCTAATTATTATTTGTAGTGAGATATTAGCCAAAAGTTACGCATATTTCTTTTTTATAGGCAAAATGTGAACGCTCTTTGGAAGGGATTTTTTTTTTTTTTTTCTCAGAGTTAGTTTTAGCTTCTATTATATAAGTAACATTAGCATTTGACTTTTCAAAACTGCGGTAACGTTTGGATACAGCATTTCAAAGCAACATCTGCATTTGGCGTCCATAGTTCGTGGACCTCACGGCTACAGTAGCCAAAAATCATGCCCAAGACTGAAAAATGCATTGTTCATAGGATACACAAACCTTTTTTTTCACTAAAACTTTCATTAAAAATGGGTCTCACGGCACTATTCACACATTTAAAAGTTATTTTACTATAGTATTTTCAGTTTTCAAAAATAAATGGTATCCAAACACACCTGCACAGTCAAAATTTTAACTAAATTCACCCAAAAGCTTCATGCATCAAGCTCAAGAAATTGCTAGGAAGCACGGACATGGATACGGGTACAACATAGTTACACGAGTAATTTCTGAAAAAGTATAACGTAATAAGGCCGATACGACACCGGCCGGTATGACATGGGTACGACATCTTAAATGAGTTAGTTATAGCTTTTATTATATAAGTAACATTAGCATTTAACTTTGCAAAACTACATTTAGCCAAAATTTTAACTAAACTCACGTAAAAGCTTCATGCATCAAACTCAATAAATTGCTAGGAAGCACGGACAAGGATATGGGTAAGACATAGTGACACGAGTACTTTCTAAAAAATTATAACGTAAAATAGCCAATACGACACTGGCCGGTATGACATGGGTACGAAATCTTAAATGAAGTATTTCCTAGATAAATTGTCAAAAAAAAAAAAATTTAACAATGAACAATGAACTCAATACATTTATTAAGCACTATTCACTCAATACATAAAAGTAATTTTTTTAAAAAAAGATTATTCTTCTCACATATCTCTTTTTGTGTATGAGTATTTAAGTAGAATAGTGTTAGAGTATTAAGACGGAGGCATAAAAGTGCATTGAGCAAAGCCTGATTTGAATGCTTACTTGTTAGCATAATTAAAGCTTGTGATAATAAGTTTTGGTTAGATTAGTTTCTGTGTCGAGGGCGATTTTTGGCGCATAGCCATGTGTCTTCCACTGGAAGTGTGACTTTGCTAGGCCCAGATTTGTTTTGGGGAGTCCAATTCAGAACTCGACATTGGGCCGCATAGACTAATGGCTTTCGGTGCATTTTAAGCCTACAAAATAGATAAAGCCCAAAGTCTTAGAATCATGATAATAGTTGAAATATAATATGTTTAGCATAGTAGTTTTGATTAAATGATTAGTTGAACATCTTTTTTATGTTTATTAAGTGATATCCAATATTAGAAAGTAATTAATTGTCATAAGTCCAATAATGAGAGGAGTCCAATAGTCCATATCCAGCTATGGTATAGTTCATGTCCAATATAATAAGATATATCCAACAATAGTCTATATCCAAATAAGGTATGTCCAGCAATGTTTTATGTCCAAATCATATATGTCAATCGGTGGTACATGTCCAAATAATATATGTCCAGCGGTGGTTTATATCCGAATAATATATGTCCAGCGGTGGCACCGAGCCTCCTGCGTGGGACTCGAGGAGCTCGAGCAGGCTTATTTTGGGCTTTCTTTGAAGCACCATTACGTCAGGTACATCAAAGGTTCCTTGGGCGCTGCTGACTTGTGCATGAGGTAGGTGGCTGAAAGGAACACCTAAAGACTCTAAGGGGGAAGGCTGGTCAGAAGCTTCAAAGTCCTCCTCGGAATCTGAGACTTCAATTACTCTAACTGCTTCTTCGCGAACCAACTGTGAGAAGGTGGCTTCTTCCTTGACACTGCGCTGCGAAGGGAGTTCAACTTAGTGCGTACCTTCAGGTGGGGGGCCAGTCAGGAACCCTGGAACGGCAATGTTGATTTGATGATCCTTCACCTTTGTCATGTACTTGGGAGCTTGGAAGCTAGTGGATATGGGTTTGTAGCCGAGGATGACGTGAGCTGCTCGCAGTTGTCCATCAGTGTGGACGAAGATCTTGGACTAGAGTATCCTCGTCAGTTAGGGCTCCTTGACGAGGTTAAAGTTTGGGACTGTAAAGTGCTTATCTGCAAGTTTACCAAATGCGAAAATATTTGTTAGAATGGAAAATCATTGAATAATAAAATGAAAAAAGCTTACAAATTACAAAAAGAGGAGTAAAAAAAAAAAAGAAAAAAAAAAGGGTGTTAGTGACAAATGGGTAATGTTAGAATAGTAAGCCTAAACCTAAGTACCCCACGTGGTTTCCCGTCTCGTGTTCGGCAATGAAGTCCATCATGCCATTCCCTCGAGACAATTAGGAAGTCTTTGTCCATACCCTTGTTAGTATCGGGGAGACACGTTATAAGCCTGACTTCAGGGACCCTAGTTATAAGGTAATATCCCTAGCCTTTGAGGTGCTAATAGTTATAAACCCAATTAACGTCGTGATGGGTGAGGTTCACACCCATCTTTTTGTTAAGGGCATCTACGTTACCTAGAATCCTAAACATATTGGGGGCACACTGGGTCAAACAGAGTCTGTGGGCAATTAAAAAGTCCCTAGTCACTCTACCTATAAGGATCCTCATCCTTTCCTCTATGAAGCAATCATGGGGATTACTACTTCCCCTTCTGATCTCATAGCATGTCATTCCCCTTGATGGCAATACCGAATCGAAACCCCAGCTAGTACGTGGTAACGGGCTTTAAAACTCTCTGTACTCTCTGGGGTGTCTACTAAGCTAGTGAATCTACCTATGTGAAACGTAGGTGAGGGTGTTAAGAGAATAGGGTGTAAATTAGGGGGCCGAGGAAGAAAGGGTCCTAAAAATAAGAAGGAATACTAAAGGTAACTTATGAAAATATGGAAGGGCTCCTTGGACTGATTCTTAAGAGTTGAAGATGCAAAAAGTGGAACAGCTAGAGTCTTCGAGCAATTTATATAGGGGTGGGAAAAGTAAGCAGGAGAGTTCCCGCCCAAATCCCCATAAAATTTCTCCACTGTAGGATCTTCATCACATTGTAGAATGTAGGGGACAAGGCGCCACGTGGAGTGAATGTTGAAGCATCCCAGATGCTAAAGCGTCAGGAGCATGCCCCTTTGCAGTTGAAAAGAAACCTACACAGGAGAAAGTAATATATGCATTTGAGATATGGTTACCTAAAAATCGAAATCCCACTTTTCCCCAAGGAAAGAAAGAGTAGAATTTCGAGCGACTATTGTAGGGATAAAGGGCCCAAATATAGGTATTAAGCCAAGGGCTTCGCCCGAGGACGCCAAATAACACAAGGACAGACTAGTATACGTGAAGGTAGATAGATAATGGGCCGAGGAAGAGATCAGGTCATGATGAGCAAGGGATGTTGTCCGAGAAGAAGTACCTCCTTAGCTAAGCAGAGTGGAGGTTAAAGGTCCGACCATCCATCAAGAACAGGGCAACAAGCAATCGTGCTTGAAAGGATAAACATCAGAGAGGGATGAGACAAAAGAGAGTTAGGAAATATCTGAGAAGAAAGCTGCTACCACCGCATTGAATGCTCTGCATCTAATCCCCTGACTGCATTAATGTGAAGGTGATACCTGAATAATAACTTTCAGCCTTACAGCTACCTATAAAGACTTCAGGTTGGTGCTGACGAGACAAGTATCAAAACTAGCAACTTGATCTACACGTGGAGGGCTAAAATGAAAAAAGAGAAGGGAGTATAAAAGGAAGAAACCCCAGAGGGATGGATCAGAAAAACTAGAGAGAAATCACTGTATACCTAAGAACTGTAATTTTTGTATAAGTCTCGGAGAAATATATAAGAACAGACCTTCCTCGGACCTAACCAAGGAGAACTTTTCTTGTTCAAAACTGTTTGTTTATTCTTTCCAATAATAACTAACCTATTGTGATCACTATCCATCTAACTCAGTGAAAGTTCAGTTTCAAGCCCACTCTCTAACAAATTCATTGTTTTGGACTCTTTGGGCCATTGACCATCCATTTAGGCTTTGGGAGTAAATCATGTCCTTACAATTGGCGCCGTCTATGGGAAATTGAACGTTCTTGAGCTTGTTCAATCATGGTAGGTTCATGGCCAAACCGTGAAGAATTTGTGGGATCCCAATGTCAAGATCAATTCCTTAATCTTGAACGAAAGAGAGACCGTGAAGTTAGTGTACACACCACCCACACAAGTAGGAGTCATTATAAAAGTGCGAGTCATGTGTCCTATGAAGAAAACACCAGGAACATGCAGCTAGAGATAGATTATTTACAGAGGAAGTTATGCCGTAAGCAAAGGAGAGGGACTCCCTCAAGCTCAGAGTCTTACTCTGATGATGATGATGATGATAGTTATAGGTCTAGATCAAGGACTCCTCCCAGTGAGTTTTTCTCTTATGATGAGGATCGTCATTATAGGCAGAGGAGTGGAAGCCCGTCTCACAAGGGCTTGGGGAATGATGCTATGAGTAGGGTCTTGCACCAAATATCCAAATCACCGCTCACATAGAGGATTGAAGGGGGAAAACTTCTTCATCGATTTACTCAGCCAACATTTACCATGTATAATGGTAGGACGGATCCAGTGGAGCATGTTAGCCATTTTAATCAGAGAATGGCTGTCCACTCGAAGAATGAGGCCCTAATGTGCAAGATATTCCCATCTAGCTTAGGACCGGTGGCGATGAGATGGTTTGATGGGTTGGAGGAAGGATCAATTAGCTCCTTTCAAGAGCTTACCAAGGCTTTTGGAGCCTGATTTGTTACTTGTAGTAGGGTTCCTTGTCCCTTGGATTCCTTGCTGTCTATGGCCATGCGAGAGGGAGAGACCCTGAAGACGTATTCAGATAGGTACTGGGAGATGTTTAATGAGATAGATGGAAATTTCGATGATGTAGCAATAAGGACATTTAAGGTCGGTCTGCCTACTGAGCACGATTTGAGGAAATCTTTGACAAGAAAGCCTACCTGAAGTGTACGTCAGCTCATGGATCAAATTGATGAGTACAAACGGGTTGAGGAAGATCAGCAACAAGGAAAGGGGAAGGCGAAGGTAATTCCACAAGACCAAAGAGATTTTAGGTCAGAAAGGTATAATAATAATTGGCCCAGGAGAGATTTTGCTAGACATATTGGGTTTGCTATTGCCCAGGTAGTTAACATGTGTTCAGGGAGCTTGTGCACTAAATCTTTGAGAAAATAAAGAATGATTCATATTTTAAGTGGCCAAATAAGATAGGAAGAGACCCTATGAAGCATAATCAAAATCTTCATTGCCAGTACCATCTAGACCGAGGACACACTTAGAAGAGTGCAGGACTTTCAGAAAGGTATAATAATAATTGGCCTTGGAGAGATTTTGCTGGACATACTGGGTTTGCTACTGCCCAGGTAGTCAACACTGTGTTCAGGGAGCCTGTGCAATAAATCTTTGAGAAGATAAAGAATGAGCCATATTTTAAGTGGCCAAATAAGATGGGAGAGACCCCATGAAGTGTAATCAAAGTCTTCATTGCCAGTACCATCTGGACCGAGGACACACTATAGAAGAGTGCAGGACTTAACGTGATCACCTGGAGCAGCTGGTCAAAATTGGGAAGCTAATGAAATTCCTGTACCAGCCCAATGGGCAGGGGAGCCGAGTAGGGTCAACACATCAAAGGGATGCTTCCTTAAGACCACCCTTGGGGTTGATTAGTGTTATTCTTGCTGCCCCAGTTCGGACTGGTTCTTATCCATCAAGGGTTATGTCCATAGCAAGGCCACAAGCTGAGGATTTTATCCCTAATTCTAAGAGAGGGAAAATGGAAGTCCAGCCAGCTCTAAGCTTCTCTGATGAGGATAAAGTGGGAACTTTTCAGCCACATGATGATTTCTTAATGGTCACTCTCCGAATAGAGAGGTATGATGTGAAGAGAGTTTTGGTAGATTAGGGCAGTGGCGCAGAGATCATGTACCCTGACCTATACAAGGGGCTCAAGCTAAAGCCCGAGGACTTGGTCAGCAATGATTCCCCTTTGGTGGGGTTTGATGGGAAGACAGTTATCCCAAGGGGCCAGATCAGATTGCTTGTTCAAGCAGGGTCAGAGGTCGTGGAGGTGGATTTTATTGTGGTGGACGCATATTCCCCCTCCACAGCTATTATGGCGAGACCTTAGTTTCATGCCATGGGGGTTGTCTCTTCCAATTTGCACTTGAAAGTGAAGTACCCTTCAGGGGACCAGGTTGAGGAGTTGATTGGAAGCCAGTCTATGGCCAGACAGTGTGTAGTGGCTGCAATTAGACATCAGTTTGGGGGTGAATCCTCGGCTCTTATAGAAAGGGATTTATAGCAACCAAAGAAAGCAATCACATCTTCAGATATTGTGGCAGAGGGGGCAAAGTGTGGGGATTTAGAAAAAATCATCATTAATAATGATGATGAGAAGTATCTCCAAGTGGGAGTTCAGTTGCCTCCTTGGGAGAAGGAAGAATTGGTTGCTTTCCTCAGGAAGAACATTGATATGTTTGCATGGAGTGCTTATGAAGCTCCCGAGGTAGATTCGAATTTCATCTATTATCATTTGAATGTTAATTCATTTGTCACCCTTAAGAAGCAACCACCTCGATGCTCTTTTAAAGAACATCCCAATGCTATTAAAGAAGAGGTGGTGAAGTTTAAGCATGCAGGGGCAATAAAAGAAGTATTTTACCTGAAGTGGTTAGCCAACACAATAGTGGTAAAGAAAAAGAATGGGAAATGGCGAGTATGTGCAGACTTCACAGATCCGAACAAAGCTTGCCCCAAGGATCCATTCCCAATACCTCGGATAGACCAATTGGCGGATGGAATGGTTGGCCATCCTCGGATGAGCTTTTTGGATGCTTTTCAAGGGTACCATCAGATAAAGTCATGAGGTCTAGAATCCTTGAATGCTTAAGAAAGAGGTCACCATGTTTCTCAAATGAGTATTGGGTTGTACCACACAGTTGTTGTCACTAACCGCAAAAAAATATTTGGATTTGGAGGCAATGAATGAGCACAGCTTGGACATGAAACCTTGAGAACAGGCCTTGAACCTATTGAAATTTTCATCCAAGAAATGACAAATGACACAAAATCTGTTTTAGATAGCGAATGACATTTAGGAAGCTCAGCTATCATAGCTTTGTGATGACTATTTAATAAAACTTTGTATCAAAATTGAATACTAGAAGATTTTAACTTTGATAACTTTGTATCAGAAAGGATGTTTATCCTACATTGGTTGTGTGTCTAGTGTCCACTAGTTATAACCCTAATCTACAACTACAAAGGTTAGACCCTTTTGTAGTTGTACTCTGATTATATAATGTATTATAAACCTAGTTTAAAATACTAACTGCAGAAAAATATTTGGGTTTTAAGGCAATGAATGAGCACAGCTTGGGCATGACACCTTGAGAACAAGCGTTGAACCTACTGAAATTTTCATCCAAGAAATGACAAATGACACAAAATCTGTTTTAGATAGCGAATGACATTTAGGAAGCTCAGCTATCATAAGCTTTGTGATGACTATTAAATATAACTTTGTATCAGAATTGAACACTAGAAGATTTTTAATTTTGATAACTTTGTATCAGAAGGGATGTCCGTTGGTTATAACCCTAATCTACAACTACAAAGGTTAGGCTTTTTTGTAATTGTACTCTAGTTATATAATGTATTATAAATCTAGTTAAAAACACTAGTATTACTATTTTTGTGTGTGTTCTAATAAGTATTACTGTTTACTTAAAAAAAAAAAATTGGTCATTCTTGTTTGCATTGCATTAAAAAAAAAAAAAAAGAAGAATTGTGAATGTACGTTAAATTACTTTTGTATTTAAAATTAATTTTATGTCACCTAAAACTTTCTTTCTTCTTGTAATTACTAGATAATGTCTCATGCAACGCTCGGATACTTTGCAAATTCTTTTTAAATAAATTTTATGTTATTTAAGACTTATTTGTAATACTCATTTTGTTGTATAATATTTATGTTCTCCAACAATATTATGTTTTTTAAGACTTATTTGTAATACTTATTTTGTTGTATAATATTTATGTTCTCCAACAATATTGCTGAATGCTTTAAAACTTGATCTTCTTAATTCATATTTTATATAATAAAAAATTGTCATAGAATTTGTTTTTTAATATTGAGGGGAATTGCTTTACTAATCTAGATTTATAAGGTTGGAACAGTCAAGTTTTTCGACATTTCTAAGAGACTAACATGTTATAACATTTGTAAAATTACTTTTTTTAAACTGATTAAATGATTTTGAAATTTATAAATTAAAATTTTAAGTGTAAAATACATTTATATCCTAAAAAAGTACAAAACTTCAAGCATCCTCCCAAATACTTCCATAAGTACACTCCATTTTCACAACCAAATACCCAGCCACAAATTTCAAACACCCATTTCATTATCTCAACAAAAGAAAATTATTTGTAAGTACTTGTACATAGAGAATGTGATAAAGTGAAGAAAAATATGCTAAAAACACTTTCATTTATCAAGATTTAATTGCCTTTAGTTAGACTTCCATATCCCAAATTTTTTTTTTTTGAAAAAACACTCTAAAATCATCATTGACTTTTACTTTCATCGTCGTGCTTATAACAATACCGCACTAAATAGTAGTAAAAAAATACAAAGAAACCTATAAATTATGAGTTCTAAAATAGAATATAAAAAAACAACTAATTTCATCAATAATAAATTAGAAAGGTTCTTTCTATTTTGGTGAAAAACCCCTTTTCGTCCCTACATTTTCACGCGATTCCCACTTTGGTTCCTAACTTGTTTTTCTACCGCTTTTAGTCCCTATTCTGAAAAACGTGTCTCGTTTTAGTCCTTTCTGTCAGTGCCTTAACGACCCCGTCCTACGCGACAGTTGGAAATATTAAAATAATAATAAAAAATTTATTTTGGCATTAAAAAATGCCACGTCAACATATAAATAAAAAAATTTAAAATTTATTAATTTTAACTTTTTTTTCTCTTTTTTGGAAGAACATGAAGAAGAACCCAGAAGATGTTCTTCATTTTCTTCTGGGTTCTTCCTCCTCATCACCATCATCAATCTAATTTATTAATTTTAACTAAATAAAAAAAATTTAAAAACAGAATTAAAAACCAAAATAAACAAACAAAAAAGAAAAAAAAAATTAAAATCCAGTTGAACCAAACACAAACACAAACACAAACCCAGCAAGAACAAACACAAACCCAGCAAGAATAAACACAAACCTTCGACTGGGACAAACACAAACCCAGACTGAGAAACCAAGATCTTCATCCACGGCCTCGACTGGGACACCACCGCCGAATCCCTCACCTCTGTCTTTGGCAAGTACGGTGAGATCGTGGATTGCAAGGTGGTCACCGACCGTGTCTCGGTAAGTCCAAAGGCTCCATCTTTATTCTCTTCAAGCACCGGAGCAGATCGACAATCACACCACCCCATGGCCGAGACCCATGGCCACACCCATCAGTTGCTGATATTTGAACATAAACACAAGATCATAAACCCAGATCTAAGTGTGTTCCCACAACAATAGACCCAGCAGCCACAATACCCACACCCACAACAACATGTTGATTCCACCACAAGCCCAGCTCGGTGCGGCGATTCAAGCCCCACCTCAGATGTAGGCCCCTCAGGCACCGGCACAGCACCACCTCCACCACCAAACTCAAGCCCAAGCCCAGCTCACTAGTGCCGATGAGGTCCGCACTCTCTGGATCGAAGACCCCGCATCACTTTTCTACATGCTTTTTATTCGTTTTTAGTTTCTGGGTTTTGATATGTGAGATTGTGTTGTGTGTTTTGTTTTGTTTTTTTTTTTTTTGGTTATGCGGTTTAGATGTTTGATTTATTGTCTCTGAGACTTCTTTGTCAAAATGGTTGTTTTTTTCATACCCATTTTTTGTTTTTTGATGCTGTTCATGTTTCTGTTATATTTTTTAGTCGTGAAAACTTTGTGGGCTTTACATTATGTGGTGAAGGAGAAGGGTTTGTAATTTTTGGATTTTAATTTCTGGGTTTGTGTTCTTAGATCTGGGATTGTGTTTTTGATGTTCTTATTCAAGACAAAGTTAGATCTTAATTAAAGTTAGATTGATGATGGTGATGAGGAAGAAGAACCCAGAAGAAAATGAAGAACATCTTCTGGGTTCTTCCTCGTGTTCTTCCAAAAAAGAGAAAAAAAAAAAGTTAAAATTAATAAATTTTAAATTTTTTTATTTATATGCTGATGTGGCATTTTTTAATGCCAAAATAAATTTTTTATTATTATTTTAATATTTCCGTCTGCCATGTAGGACGGGGCCGTTAGGGCATTGATAGAAAGGACTAAAACGAGACGCGTTTTTTAGAATAGGGACTAAAAGCGGTGGAAAAAAAAAGTTAGGGACCAAAGTGGGAATCGCGTGAAAATGTAGGGACGAAAATGGGTTTTTCACCTTTTATTTTTCTTAAGTTCTAAAACAAAATATATTTATGGCTTTCTCACACCAAAATTCAAAAGACCCAAAGCCAATCATAGCATTTACAAAACCTATAACATTTAACCTCAATATCAACCATAAGTTGTCGTCAGTCAATAAATAACATATGCCATCTTCCTTGGTTTTAGTCAACTCACACGAGTTAAGATCAGATAAGACGATAATGTTGGAGCTAGGTAGGTGTTATTGAAAGGTTGAAGGTAAATGACATCATTCTTGGTTTGTGTGTATTTGAGATGAGATGGCATAAAGGATTGTGGGTGGTGTATATAAAGGAGTAGAAATGCAAGATGTGAAAATACAAGTCCTTATTTTTTTAATTGGAGAAGTCTTGAAACATTGAACCAAATAGTCTTACAAAGAATCCTTATTCTTTCATTGGAAAAGTCTTGTTTCCTCAAAAAAAAAATTTTTTTGAAAAGCCTTGAAACATTGAACCAAAAAACAAATGTTTATATTTTTTAATTTGTTCTTATCTCTTATATGGCTTGAAAGTATTTCAGTCTTTCTTTTATATTTGGAAAAAACTTAGATACAATCCCTTATGACTGTTCCTTAGGTTTCCATTTTAATTTTCAGCCACCCATCTAATTAAAATACTTCAACAAACAACATTAAAAAAGACAAAAGTTTTTGTTTTCTTTTCTTTTTTTCCCTGGCCCAAGATAAAACATCTACTTCATATCTCTCTAACAGAGCACTGGAGAGCAATTTTTTTTTTTTTGGAGAAAAAAAACACACAAAAGTGAGATGGAACGAGGCTTTAACACAAAGACATAACACAAAATTCACTCAAAAGTTATGGAAATTTTCAGGGGATTTTTGCCCATTAAGCTATATCTACAAACATATTAATTATGTGACAAATATTGAAACATTTATTTATGTGAATTTCAGATATTCAATTTTTAAAAGTGACCACATAATTGTTTTAGGCTGCGCTTGTTTCACATGAAAATGCTTTTAGGAAATTATTTTACACATTTGTGTGTGTTTGGTAGCTACGGAAAATACGGTCAAACAGAAATTTACATACACGTTGACTATAAAATATCCCACTAAAAGCGTAAAATCGTTTACGATCTCATTTTTCCTTTTACGAATTTCTAGACTACACACTCGAAGAGAAAGACTAAGAGAGAGCTCAAGCACACTCCACCTGAAGTGATTCCTAAGCACATCCTCACCGGTCAGATCGCTGTCCTCGTCCCCTCCACGCGGACTCACACACCTGAAGACAGAGAAAGCTAGAAGGGAAAGTGAAGAAGACAACCCAACCTTCGCCAGTCTGATCGCGTTGCAAGTTCATGCCTCAGCCTCACTGCACAGTCATTATCTTCGCCATAGATCAACACCGCCAGTGAAGGAAGCTTTCTCTTCTCTCTTCCTCTCTCTCTTTCCCTCTGACCAACCAAAGCCGAGAAGCTATCAGACCCACCCACGATCTCTGATCTACAAACCAATCTCGTCGTCATCGCCTCCTTCAAACACACCCACCGATCTCACCGCTATCAGACCCACCAGGCGATCTTGCTGCTGTCAGACCCACCCGCCCATCTTACCTCCTTCAAACCCACCCATCGATCTGTGGCTTTACCTCTATCTTTCTCTCAATCTATCTCTACCTCTCCCTCTCTCACAATCGGTGCTTATTTTTGAGAAATATTGAATTTTTTTTTTTGGTTATGTTTTATTGTTGATTTGGTTTATATATTCAAATTTCCTATTATAATATTTGTTTGGAAGCTAAGAAAATGTGAGGAACGTGTTTTCTAAAGATTTTCAAAAACACAACCAAACACTTTAAAATATTTTCCAAAACATTTTTTGTAATGTGACCAAACACTTGAAATCATTTTCATTTCTAAAAAATATTTTCACTTGAAAATATTTTACACTTTGAAATCATTTTACATTGAGCCAAACAAAGCCTTAATTTTGATCAATCTAATGTATTTGCGTAAATAACTTAACGAGCAAATAAAATACCCTAATTTATAGGGGAGGGTGGGCGCATTAGCAAGATATACCCGTATTCTCTCTTTTTGTGTGCGCATTTGTGCCGAGCATTTGTAGTAGTTTTTGTTTTTCGAAGCTCACTTTCCATTCTAAACTTGTGCCTTGACAAAATCCTGAATGAATGGCTGAATCAACCTCAAAACGCTTGAAACCAACTGACCCAGAAGAAGCAACAGTGGTCGAAAACAGGATAAGCAATCTGCCGGACTCTCTCCTCTGCCATATCCTCTCTTTTCTCACAACCAAAGAGGCTGTTGTCACAAGCATTTTGTCGAGCAGGTGGACGACACTGTGGGCTCTTGTTCCAAAGCTCGACTTTGACAGCGACGAATTTTTAGAGATGCTTTATTTAGATGAGGAGGAGCAAAGTCCTAATCATCAAGATTAGTGGAATAATAATAGGTACCATTTTACGTTTGCGCATATCGTGTCCAGGGTCTGGGCTCTTCGCGATCGCAGTCGCAGTTGCAACAATGAAAATCCCATCAAACACTTTCGCCTCGACTGGGATTCTGATTCTAACCCAATCCATGTGGACACCTAGGTTCGCACCGCGATTACGCCTGACTTGGAAGAGCTTGATCTCCGCATTACTCCTCCAAAACCTTTCAACTTCCCCTCTACCTTGTTTAATTATGCTAAATCATTACTAGTTTTGAAATTAAATGGCAAGATTGTTCTTAATCCTCCTTCTTCTTTCGGCTTCCCAAGCCTCAAAACTTTTCATCTTGTCGATGTCCGATTTGCAAATGGCAACGCTTTCTCTAAACTCCTCAGTTGCTGCCCGGTCCTCCAAAATTTGTATTTACTAACAGATATCAAGGACCGTGATGTTGGAAAATCTGGTTTTGTATCTCATACAAAACACACAGCGGAAGCAATAAACACGGATCTATTTCATTTATGATTAATAATATACACTATGTAAATTTCAGAATTTAAGAACAAGATAGTGTATCTTGATGTGGTGAAATTCAAAACAAAAGATTAGAAATACTTGGGAACACTTTTAATCTTCACCCTAATTCCACTTTTCGCCCAAAAAGTGTGGCCTCTCAATCAGTTTTCAAGGGAGAATTATTGAGTGGCTTAACTCACACATACACACCATTTTACAATGATGTTTCTCTTTCTTATTTTAAAAAATTTTATATGTTTCTCCCTTTATAACTAACTGATTATCTAATTGGGCTGGCCTATTGGGCCTTTCCAATTGGACTTTAGTATGTAGCTTGGAGTGGGATCAAAAAAGACCAATAAGATACTAAGTTCAATGGGCTTTGGACTTTTCTGTCAACTCTTAACAAGCCCAAAGTTACCATTAATTATATTTAATACTATTATATAAATATAATTGCACTCTAGGCCTTATCAATAAAGTATATCCCAAGACTTCATTATACATGCAACCTCTTCATAAAATATTCGTAGTAATACAAAATCATGAATGTAGACTGTCACTTTGAAAATTACTACATCTTAATCCTTGAGTACCCGGTTTAATCCATTAAGTTATTCATCATATATTTATGAAATCCAAATTCATAAATATATACTTTAGTATATCCTTACTAAAATGGTTAGACCTAATACTCTGAATAACCAAACCCATTAAACTTATCTCAAGGGAATATTTTATATCTCTATTAAGAGATTATGAATTCCATCTTAAGAATATATGTTCCATCAACACTAAATGTGGCTGCTCAACATACTGAGGTTTTGATCGTGACTTTAGATCTCACTCCTGATATATCAAAACAACCTACACTTCATGATCAGGTCCATTATTCTCTCAAGATTAAGAGTTCATGCAAATAGAAGTCGTGAGATTTATTATTCATTGACAGTCGTTCGGAGAATAATAAATCTCACAGCGGTCCAGTTCCATATGTCTTAACTTTTAAAACATATCAACATATCAACTAGAAGTCTCCACTTCCATGATCAAGACAAATTATCTTAGTTGATATGTTATAGTCTTCACAGATGAAATGCCCAATTTCATCACCGACTACGAACTATAATACTGAGTTTACAAAGAACTTGTGATCTATATCTTCCGTAACTAAATCACATAAATCATATACTATGCATCTCATGAACTATATGATAATGTCTAAATATTCATGTTGCCATTATTTTAGATAATAATAAAACAACTTTATTAATTATAACATTAAGTCATACATAATATTATACATAGCATCATATAATAGGATTTAAGGGCACATATCCTAACACGTGATAACTATTTTAAAATCATTGTACCAACACTCAAAACATTACATTTAATATTTCTTCGTTTTCGGGTCTACAAACTTGAGATAAATGCCCCAGCTCTCGAGTACATTTATTGCAGTGGTTGTAGTATTGAAGACATTTTGTTAGGAAATCTGTCTAACTTATTTGAAGCCTACGTTGTCTTAGATCACGATGCAAGTAAAGATTATGGAAATAAGATTAGGGACTTCATCGGAGCATTCTCTAATGTCAAATCCCTTCATTTGGTCTCAAATTTAATAGAGGTAAATTTTTTTTTTTTTTAGATGAATAGATAAACACTACTTTTTCTTGGACAATCAGTTATGTTGTTGTGCAGTGCCTCTGTTACGCCACTGAAACTGATCTTCCCATGTTTCATAATTTGGCTTGCTTAAGCATTCATATTGGTTTTATTTTGTGGGATGTGCATTTGCTTCATTGGGCTCCTAATCTTGCAGTACTAGTCTTTAATACAGTATGTTATGTAGGGAAATTAATCCGAAATTCCCAACCTGTGAGGAAAAAAAAAAAAAAAAAAAAAAGAGTAAACATACGCCAAAGAAAACAATTACATGCACAAAACAATATTTACGTGATTCGGCAATTTGCCTACATCCACAGAGTTGCAGGGATTTCACTATAATCAGGAAAAAATACAAAGTGCGGCTACAATGTTTTTTCTCTCTCAAAAACAACAACAAGACGAAACCCTAATCACAAAAAAAAAACGATTTATATACATTATTCGAGTATAGAATAATGTATAGAAAATATCAGAAAATCTCCCATTAACTAAGCCTTCGCTCCATGGACTAAGCCTCATAAAATCTCCTATTAAAAACCACACAACATTATTCGAGTCGGGTCGGATCGTCAACCAGATCAAACATAATTAGGCTCCACAAAGCCCAACATGTTATACTCAAATGATGAAGTGTTTTTTTTTTTTTTTCTCTCTCTCAAATAATCCTGAATTTATCTAAGAAATCTTCTGTTGTCAGGAGAAAGTAGAATAGTACAATTTTGATGAGGAATATACTTCCATCGTTGAAAGGATGTTCTATGGGGACGTTCCTATATGTATATCATCGCACCTCCAGACATTTAATTTTAAAGAATTTGAAGGGTCAACGTATGAGCTGGAATTTGTTGAACATATCCTTAAGACTGCAAGATTCTTAAAGACGATGACACTCTCTTCTGCTCGTATGAATTCAGAGGAGAAGGTTCGTGTTCTCAAGGAGTTATTGATGTTCCCAAGGGAATCCAGGACCTGTCAAATTGCATTTCTCTGAAGTATATTTTGTTATGATTTCTCTCTCAGTTACTAAAGCACTGTATGTGGTTCATTTGAATCAAGTCAGGTAAAACTAAAAGTAGGAAGGATAAATCCAACAAGTCTGATTTATTTTGCTTTTAAGTAGTGATGTTGCCTTGTTGTTTTAATTCATTCCCAACTCTTGGGAAAATGTTGTTAGCCTTTCTATTTTAGTAGGAACAATATGACACAAGTGATGATGCTAAGATCAAAATATCTTGTGAGTGAATTATTGTGGCAGCTTTTCCTGGAAGTCTTCATGTTTATTTTCTCTACACTCTCTTTGATTTTTCTTAAGAGTTTCCTTTTTTTTTTTTTTTTTTTGTGTGTGTGGATAATATACAGAACCTTTCTAAAGAAGAGTCTTTTGGATTCACCTCTAGGTTGTAAAACATACGGGCAAATGACCCCACCCACAAGAACCAATATTCAGTGGCAACTTGTTCCCCAGTCAACAAATTGCATGCACATGTTTGCAGAAGGCTGTGTGTGGAATTTCTTATAGAATCCTTAGGAGTTGCCTTTCATGTAGTTACACTTGGTAATGAAATCAAGAATTTAGAGTATAGTCCACTGTATCATATTTGGAGATTCATTAATTAACCAGATGCAAAATCCCTTATGGAGTGTCAAGAGTTTGGACTTGGAATTTTGAAATATACTTTGTAGACTCAATGGTTCCTTGGAAAAGCATTTGGAAACCTAAGATTCCTTCAAGTCTCACCTTCTTTATTTGGACTGTTTCCTTAGGGAGAAATTTTACAGTGGAGAATTTGTAGAAGAGAAATATAATTTTGGTTAGTTGGTGTTCTATGTGTAAGTAGGTTGGGGAGAAAGTGAGCAATTTGCTATTACATTGCCCTTTTGCAAGTGAGTAAAGGGATATGAGTTTTGGGTTATTCAAAGATCATTGGGTGATGCCTAAGAATGTTGTAGACTTACTAGTTTGCTGGCAAGGTCCGTTGGTATGACATAGAAATAGTGTAATTTGGAAGGTGGCCATTCCTCATTGTGTGATACGGTGCATTTAGTGTGAAAGAAATGCTAGAATTTTTTAGGGATGTGAGTGGTCTACCTTACAAGTGAAGATGCAATTCTTCCGAAATTTTTTTGAGTGGATAATGGCTACAGGAGTATATCCCTTCCATACTTCATGTTTTAGTTTTCTTTTCAATAAAAATAATTAATTATCAAAAAAAAAAACTCATTCAATTTATTTTTTAAAAACAATAGCTTTTCTACCTCGTTCATTCTTTAACCCACTCAAGAAGCAACTGAGCTTGTGTGGTTTAGACGGTCAGTTGATTTTGTTAGATAGAGCTTCAAATTGGCTCTTGTAAGTCACCACATTAGAAGTTTGTTTGAGCCTAGATAGAACCTCCATTGGATCATCATATGTTGTTGGGCCAAATTGAATTTCTCAAGTGTTGACAAAAGCCTCCCAGCCAACAAACAATCCAGCATAATAAGCGTCCTGCATAGTCACCAAAATCCAGCAGGCTGGATCTTCTCCTTGGAATCTGGGGAAGTCAAATTTCAAGGGTTTGATTTGGCTTACCAATGCAGACTCTGAAGCTGTTGAATTGCTAGGAACGTGGTAGCCTTGTGACCCTGATTGCTACTTCCTTTCTTCTGATTCAGCCATTTTCTGCATAAACAAATTAGTAGACTATAACTGTTTTTGAATTTCTTGTAATGCCTGTCATGGTGATCAGTGATCTTGGTTAAGGCTGCAATCTTTTCATTGTTTTGAGAAATTGATCTAGTTTCTGTCATTGTGAGGGTGATAGGATAAAACTGCTATGATACCAAATGTTAAGGTCTTGCTGGCCTCAATTGTTTAAAGGGAATTAGATTTTTCTTAGGGTAGAGTTTAGGTGATATTGGGGTAGGTTACTTCAAGGGAACCAGGCCTCCTAAAGAAAAGAGAGCTTAGAGAAGAAAGAGGAGTTTAGAACTTGGAAAGAATCTTATTACTTCAAGGAATATCCCGTACAATCTGACCTAGTCCTTTTCACAGGCTATTCAATCTTCTAACTACCTGACAGTTGGTAGCTAGTTAGTGTAACACTCCCCAACAGCTTAACCAACTCCTAATTAACAACATGCTGAATAGTTGTTTTTCACATTGTTGATTATAGAGCTAGTTTTTGATACAGATTATAGAGCTAGTTAGCTGCATCAAAGTCTAGTACTTTACAGGTGTCCTCCAATTATAGCAAGAATAAGTAGAGTACAAGTAAGCTAACAAAGACTAGTGTAAACTAATTACAGGTAACTAAAAAGCTCAAATACAGGTATCAATACAACGCAGTAACAACTACACTCATGCAGCAGTGATAAAGCAGCAGCCATGTAACTGGCACACAGTAACTCAACTATCTCAGCTGATGCAGACAGCAGGTGGCGGATTATGCAGCAATGAAAGTAGCAAACAGGTTATGCAGCAATAGACAACAGGCATATCAGAAGCATAGCGGGTAGCTAGTTCAATCTTGAGGGTCATAACATTTTTCTTTTTTGGGCTCAACCCTTAATTTGCCATCCTTCAGCGATTAGAGTTCAATATCATAAATAGTAACTATCCTCCTTCATTTCTCTCATCTCAAGTCTAACATTTAAAGCTTACCTAATTTTGGATTTTAATTTATCCATGAATATTTTAGTTAGCTTTCGATATTTTATCTATCAAAAATAATTTATCCATGAATATTTTTGTTTTCTTTTAAAATTCTTCGGTTTTCATCGCTTGATTTAAAAACTGATCAATCTGATTTTTTTAAACGGTTTCATTTCCTCCTTATTCCAAACCGTATGACATCTTCTCTCTCAGTCTCTAATCTCTCTATGACAAATGGAACTAAGGCCTACTCAATACTGGGATCCTATGATTTGGAAACCTATACTTCATAGAGATATGGACTATATAGGTACTCTAAATGTCTGTTTCATTTTTTTCCCTATAGTTTAAGAAATTTTCAACTACATTTTGTTTATTTTATTAAGGAGAGAGTTTTGAATTTGATGTGATATTTTTTTCATTTTGGATTTAAATTGTGGTTTATTTATTTATTTATTTATTTATTTATTTTAAGGTTTTGGACCTTAAAAGTGTGTTTTATTTTTTTTTTTTCTTCAATTATAAATATTTTTGAGATATGTTTTCTTTGTTTTAGATATTAGAGAATGTTGTAGGATACACATACAAAATTACAACAAAGTACCACAATACACCAAAATTAACGAGATTTGGTTTACTCCAAACCTACATTCACAGGCAACGCTAATCAAAAATCACTACTAATAAATTGAATTACAACCGCATAAACTCTCACAAAAAACCCTCAAACATAAATTAACCCAAAACACCCAAATGTGTGCTCAAACTAATACACTAAACACTAACAGAACTTAGTCTTTTAACTCTCCCTACACTAAACTTTTCTCATAACTTTCACACACATGCACACATAGTAAAGTCACACCACCATTCTATTTATAGAAATTAGTGTATATAATTACTATGACATCTGCCGATCTAGGTACTACTTATCTTCTTTTAGTCATTCCTATCTGCCTATAATTTGTCTTTGTGCATCTCCCATGTACTAGTAGATAACCGATCGCTTTATGGCTTTGGGTGGATGGCTATTGGTAGCCTTGGGTTCCCAGAATGGGGAGTCTCTGATAACGTCACGAGGCTTGGAATCCTTGAATGCTTAGCATCCACGAGCTATTTTTTTAGTTAGTTGGCACCATAAAAAGCTACTTTATTTATTTTATCTATTCACTTTACAAAACATCCAACAACAATACTTATTTTACAAAATATCCAACAACAATACTTAATAAAATAATATAAATATCACAATAAATAATATATCTAATAAAATAAAATTCCACTACTAAAAAAAACACCACAAATTGATCAATGGCACAGTTCACAACCACCGCCAAGAACATCCACCCATAAAACCCTTTCAGCCAGCCACATTTACCTCCACCACCACTCCACCAGCAACAACCTCTACGTGACAACCACAACCCACGGCAAGAAAAAAAAAAAAAAAAACCACCACCAACACAGCCACAACCATAACCCAACACAACCACAACCACAACCACCAACACAGCCCACGATAACCACAACCACAGCTACCAAACCACCACCAACACAGCCAACAAACCGCCATTTCAACCACAATCCACGTCACAACCAAACCCACAAAAAAAAAATCAAACACCAAAAAATCCATGCGAAGAAGAACCAAAAACACCAGCAAAAAAAAATATAATATATATATATATATATATATCGGAAACCCACAAACCCAGCAATCCAAAACCCATGAACCTAGAATTCCTGCCGTCGTCGATCATGGCGCCGTAGGGACGAGCGATGTTACTAAGTACCATTGACGTTCTGTGACGAGCTGGAGCTGATGTTACTGTGGGTTCAGTGGAGAATCAACCCTGCGTCGATGCTGCCCACGTTATCAACATCCTCGCCGTGCTTTGGTGTCCGATTACGCTTTGATCTCATTGCTTTACCCGTACATCTCTGTTTCGGCTTGGGATATAGGCTTAGGTTGGCGAGCTAGGTCGGCGGAAGGGGTGGGTCAGAGCTGGGCAGGTGAGCTGGGTCTGTGGCAGTGTGTGTTGGCGGCATGGGTCAGGGGGCAGCGACGTGGGAGGTCTGAAAGTTGAGAGTTCTGTGAGGAAAAGAAAGGAAAAAAATAATATTTTAATAAAAAAGAATAAAAAATTAATTTTTTTTTTAACTTTCTGTTACGTGCACATTTATTTATAAATAAATATGCACTGTAAGAAGAAAATAAAAAATTTTAGCTATAGTTCCACGGCTAACCTTTCTTTTTGTGTTTTGTTGTAGTTAAAATAGTTATTTAACAATCCTGCTGCAAATGTTCACCATGTTTCTCAAATTAGTACTGGCGGTTGTTGTCACTAATCATGGAAAAATCTTTGGGTTTGGAGACAATGAAAGAGCACAGCTTGGGCATGACACCTTGAGAACATGCCTTGAACCTAATAAAATTTCCTTCCATGAAATGACAGATAACACAAATGTTGTTTCAGATAGCGAATGACATTGAGGGAGTTACCATCTGCTTTGTGTTGGTTATTTATTGTAACTTTGTATCAAAAACGAACACTAGAAGATTTTTAATTTTATTTTTTGAATTGCATTTATATATGTATATATATATTTATAAATTAAAAGGAATTGTGAATATATGTTGAATTATTGTTGTATTTAAGATTAATTTTGTAGCACCCAAAACTTTCTTTCTTCTGGTAATTATTTGCTGTGAGATTTTTAATTGCATAGAAAGCTAAAAAGTTCTGCATGGTTATTTTTATAGGCAAAATATGAACCTGGGTTCTTTGGGAGGGATTGGAAGAGAATTCAACTCTCAAGAACTACCTCAGTAACAGTAACTCAGTAAGCAGTAACCAAAACTCCCCTATGAGAAAATATGTCGCTTGGGTTTGCCTTGGGCTTCAACCCTCGAGAAGAAGTACCTCAGTAATCAAAACTCACCTAAGAGTTCCATAAAAAAATAAAAATAAAAACTCACCTAAGAGAAAATCTGTCATATAGGCTAATAAAGCACATGTATAAAATCTCAGAGCTAGTTTTAGTTTCTGTTTATACTATTAGCATTAGCATTTGGCTTTTCAAAACCACATTTGGCCTAAATTTTCACAAAACTCACGCAAAAGCTTCATGAATAGGCTCAATAAATTGTCGAAAAATTTGTAACAATGAACAGTGGGCCCGAAACATTTATTGAGCACTATTCACTCAATACATCAAAAAGTAATTTTTTTTAGTTTATTTTCTCACGTCTCTCTCCTTGTGTTTGACTATTTGAGTAGAATAGTGTTTGAAACTTTTGGAGCAAAATCAAATTATTCTAAATCTGATGGATTTAAATTGCAATTAGTCTATTATTTGCTTAAAACATGTTCCATTATCTAAGACATAGCCTTGTGTGTTAGGGATTCTGCCATCAACGGCTTATATAGGTAGGTGGATTCGTTAGCAAAATTTCATTTGGCTATGAATAACAACATGCAAAGTAGTCCAAATATTGTTAGGCAAAGTAGCTAACCTGTTGGCTTATATCCTATATCTCTATTGAAAATGGTATTGTTCTTGGAATCAAGATTCTCTAAAGTTCTAGGGTCCGTTTGGATACCGCTGAAACTGAAAACTGAAAACTGAAAACTGAAAAACACTGTAGCAGAATAATTTTTAAATGTGTAAATAGTGTAGTGGGACCCATTTTTAATGAAAAAGTTGCTGAAAAGTGGTATTTTGTGAGTCCGTGAACAGTAAAAAAGAGAGGAAAAAGTCAAAAGTTGCGGTTACTGCACAGTACCGCACAGTACCAAAAGTGGGCTGAAACGTGAGCTCTTCCGGAGGAAAGAAAAAAAAAAAAAAAAAAAAAAAAAAAAAGAAGGAAGACGCGGAATGCAGACGCGTTCCACTATCCAAACGTACACCTAGAATACTTGACTGTATAGAGTTTTTTTTCATCTTAACCTTCTTTTTATAATAAATAGTCTATTCGTTAAAAAAAATAAAAAATAAAAACAAATTGACATGTCAAATTTTGAATTTTTGAATTTATTTTAGTTTTTAAAAATTTAGAAACCTAGATTTGAAACCTAGAAAACCTATAATTTGCAACCTTGGTTGTCCCTCTCCTTAATTACGTGGTTTTGGAGCCTTTGGAATGGTTGATTGACAATTTTGTTTTTGTTTGCACTAGTTGTTATATGCTAGAAATGTGAATAGGATGCGGAGGTTGATGATTTGTATAAGATATTTTGAGAGGATAAATATTTAGAAAAAAAAATGGAGGTTGATGATTCATAAAAGATATATTGAGAGAATAAATATTTAAAAATAAATATGGATTCTTCGAGGGAATTAAACCTCAAAATTTGATAAATTAGACTACTTCGAGAGAGTCTAAATCTCCACAACACAAGTGCTTTCATATTAAAAATAGTTAGAAATAAAATAGAATTTTGGTTGCTTTAGGGGAATTATACCCCAAAATTAGATAAATTAGACTACTTCTTGAGAGTTAATTAATCGTCAGGAGTGAATGATTAATTAATACATGCTTGACCAACGTTCAAACATATAAATTAGGATCTTAATCCGTAAAGATACTCTAAGAGCTCTAGAGAATCTCAATCCAAGTTATTAATACTTCTTTTAATAATTTCAAAGTGGCTCAAATTAGATTAAAAAAATTTACAGTGTTTTTTTTTTTTTTTAAATGTATTGGAACATCTATCAAGCTCTTGTGCAATGAGTTAGGTATAAAGCTCTTTCTTCTGTCAACTCTCTCTCTCTCTCTCTCTCTCTCCACCCTTAGCATCTTCTTTGTCAAGGCTGATACTCAATCTTACATTGGAGATAATAGTCTAGAAGTGATACAAGCTATTGCTTTCCCTATCACTAGAAGTGGGCCTTTGAGGATGGTGGGCTTTCGACGAAGTTTATACCCATTATGTAACTCCGCCTTAGGACTTGTTTTCACTTTACCATTTCATAACACCCCCTGCCCACTCTCTTCAATCTCTCGTTTCTGTAGTCTGAACTCTAAACCCTCTCTCTCTCTCTCTCTCTCTCTCAAGGGAAGCAGTAGCAAGCAGCAATGTCAGACAAAGAACCGATGTGGGACTCTCTTCCTCCTGAAGTCCTAACCCATGCTTTCCTACAACTACCTATCAAATCCATCATAACTTGTACCTCTGTCTCCAAAAAATGGAAATCCCTCATCCAAAACCCTTCTTTCATTTCCACCCATCTCCACCACTCCTCCTCCAACTCCAACAACCACCTCCTTCTCTTCAGGCTTTGTCCAGATGAAGGTACGAAGTGGGAAAAACGTGAAAGAGAAGTCTACACATTGTATTGGGACAACAGCAGCAACAACGAAGAGGACTTCAACGAACACACCAGGTTTGACTCCCCTTTTCCTGCTCAAAGCGGTAGCGTGATACTCCGTGTGGTGGGTACTTGTAATGGCCTGGTTTGCCTCGCCAGAGATTTACTCTCTTACGATAACTATTACATTCTCTGGAACCCTTGTGTTAGAAAGTTCACCAGAACTTCTAAACCCATTGTCAGCTACTCCACTCACGGTGGGTTTGAAGAGACTACTGGGTTTGGATTTGATTCCAAGACTAACGACTATAAGGTGGTGAGAGTTGTGAGACTTATGGATAGAAAGGACGAAGATGGGTCTTCGCTCAAGGTTGAGGTTTACTCACTTACCACTGATGAGTGGAGAATGGTTACTACTGGTTTGCCTTCGAGATGTGTTGTTCGTGGTCGCGAGCCACTGGCTTTTGTGAATGGTGCTCTGCATTGGATTGCTTTCAGGCGAACTATAGCCAACAATTTTCAATCCTTTGTTATGGTGTTCGATCTGGGGGACGAGGTCATTCGTGAGATGGCGCTGCCAGAATTTTTGAATGGTTTTGATGGAGATCAGTACTGGGTACGCATGTCTATTTCAGTTTATAGGAATTCCCTTGCCTTGTTTCATCAACAGGATGTTTCTAGTCCCTGTTTAAATATTTGGGTGATGAAAGAATATGCTGATGAGTCATCCTGGACCAAAATTATTACTTTGGCTGATGGTCAAGGTTCCCGTGAGTACGTACCAAGGGCATTGGGTTTTAGAAGAAGTGGTGAGGTTATAATTGAAATGCATGATGGGAAGCTCATCTCACTACACTTTGAGAGCCAGAAGTGCAAAGTGCTTGGGATTACTGGATATGGGTATATTTTCGATCATAGTATTAATGGAAATGGGTATACTTTTTTTGATTCTTATGTTGAGAGTCTAGTTTTGCTGGACGAACCCAATCGTGCAGTTACTTACTAGGAAAGAAGAGAGAGGAACAACAACAGGCAAGATTCATTTTATTTTCATGCTTATATTTTTGGTCTTTTTCATTTTGTTTGTCGTATATACTTGGCAAGTTGGCATTGTTTATGAGTTATATATATGTGTGTGTGCGTGTGTGTGTGTAACACTGCTCTATAGATCCTTATTAAGTGGCTTTATATTTAGAATAGAGAGTTTATCAAGGTTGTGGTGGTTGTTGGTTATATTGAGGAGATAGTTGAGTAGATAGCATGCATTCTCAAAATTCTTTTAGCTTCATTTCAATTTTTCTTTGATAATCATATATTAAGTATCAAAAAACAAAGTGGATTTTGTTGGTTATCAACTTAGCAAAGCTTATTTATCAAAAGGTTGTGAATTTCATGTTTCTTGACATTTATAATTTAAAATGTATAGATAGATGTGCTCAACATTTTATATATTGATAATGTTATGGTGATATCTTTTTAACTTCATGTTTTCACACTTGTACTAAATGTTCATGTATTATTAAAAAATTTCTTAATACGTCAACCAAAGATGTTGATTTTACATTTTAAATCTTCTATTTTCTTGAATGCCTATCTTCTTGCTGAAAAAATTCCCATAGAGCCATGCTCATTAAGAATGGAAAATGACTTGTTTGTAATCCTCTTCTTGACCTATTTTTGCTATCTTTTGTTCCTTAGCATAATTTTTTAATTTTTTATATAACTTTTTTTTTTTTGATAAATAACGTAAGAATATTATTAATAATAGAAAAAGTGCCAAGCCGAGTACATTGGGATGTATTATGGGGGCACAAATCAGGAAACAAAAGTACAACGATCAAGAAAAATAGGAAAAGAAGAACAAGAAAAATGAGAAAAGGTCACACTCCATTCAAAGAGAGTGTGCAAGAAAAAAGACTTAATCTTTAACAAAGAACGTTTACAACCCTCAAAGCTTCTAATATTCCTTTCACGCCAAATGCACCAAATCAAGTAATAAGGCACTAATCTCCAAACATCAATATGATGATGTCGCGCAAACTTTCCTTGCCAAGCCTCAAACAACTCAAGAACAGTATGAGACATAACCCATTGAATACCAAACAAGTAGAAAACCAAAGACCACAACTCCTAAGCTATGGAGCAATGAAGTAGAAAATGATCCACCGACTCTCCACATCTCTTACACATATAGCACCAATCAAGCACTACCACACGTCTTTTACGAAGGTTGTCTATTGTTAAAATCTTACCTAAAGAAGCAGACCAAGAAAAGAAAGCCACCCTTGGAGGAACCTTCGATTGCCATATCATTCTCTAGGGAAGGAAACAAGGGTCGGAGGGTAGAAGGAGCTATAATATCCTCTAACCTCAGAACCTCTATTTCTTGCAAGCTTCCAACAAACCTTATATGGGCCAAACCCCGGTAATGTCGAAGAATAGACCAACTCCATAAACCGATCAAAGGCTTCTTCTTCCCAATCTTGTGGTGGACGACAAAATTGCATATTCCAGTGAAACCTCCCAGCAGACCAACCGATAACTTTAGCCACCGAGGAATCCTTTGACCTACTAAGACATTAAAGCTCCGAAAAGGCCTCTTGGAAAGTACAATCTCCGCAACAGACATGCTTCCAAAATTTCACTCTAGTACCATCCCCCACATCATATACAAGGAGTTTAGAGAAGTTTAACCAGCCACTTTTAATGTATCTCCACAAGCTGACCCCATAAGGACTTGTCACCTTTTTCGTACACCAACCGCCCCAAATATTCTCATGTTTTGCCTCTATAACCCTCCTCCATAAAGCATCAGTCTCCATGCCATACCTCTACAACCATTTTCCTAGCAAGGCAGCATTAAAGCTTCCCAAATGTCTTATACCCAACCCCCCAACTTGCTAAGGCTTACAGGCCTTGGCCCAATTAACTAAATGAATTTTAGGTTTACCACCAATCCCATTCCACAGAAAATCTCTTTGTAATTTCTCCATACGCTTTGCCACCTTACTCGGTAAAGGAAGAAGGGAAAGGAAATATCAGATGGACTACCATTGATCAGAATGGAAAACTTTATAGTTGAAATGAAGTACCTTATCCATTCTCTCCATTTCTCTGAGAAACCACAACGCTGAAGCATGTACATTAAAAAATCCCCACTCACATGATCTTACGCCTTCTCCACATCCAATTTACACAACATACTTGGAACTCCTGACTTCAGTCTACTATCAATACATTTAGAAGCAATCAAGACAGAATCCAAAATTTGTTTGCCCTTTATAGAGGCATTTTGTGAATCTAAAATAAGCCACGCCACCTTACGAAGCCGATTGGCCAACACCTTATAAATAATCTTATAAATCCCACCAACTAAGCTAATAGGCCGAAAGTCCTTTACCTCCACAGCATCCACTTTCTTGGGAATAAGGGCAAGGAACGAAGCATTAAGACTTCTCTCAAACACCGCCTGAATATGAAAATTTTGGAATACAGCCATAATTTCTGTTTTCAAAACACACCAGCAAGACTGGAAGAATGCCATGGAAGAGCCATCCGGGCTAGGTGCCTTATCATCATTAAAATCATTGATCACCCCAAATACATCTTCCTCCTCAAAAGGCCTATCTAGCCAACTTGTATCTTCCACCGAGATACTAAAAAATTCCACATCATCTAAGATAGGTCTATGAGCCACATCCTCAAAATAAAGCTGCCTATATAGTTGAGAGATACAATCTGCTATAGCTGCCGGGTCTGAAGACAACTCCCCATCCACCATAAGCCTATCAATAGAATTAACCCTCCTGTGAGAGTTAGCTATACAGTGGAAAAATTTAGTATTCCTGTCTCCTTCCCTAACACAAAGAACTCTAGATTTCTGTCTTCAACATATTTCTTCCAACATAATAGCTTTTTCTAACTCATCACGAATTCTTTCCACTTCTACCATTTCCTCCGTTGATAAACCCCGACTATCCTCCATATTCTCTAGAACACTCAGGTCCTTCCACAATTTTTTATTTCGATCTTCAACGTGATCAAACACCTCCACATTCCATCTTTTCAAATCATTTTTTAAGAGCTTTAATTTATTGTCTGGAACAAAATTCGATGCACCATGAAGCTGATAGGATTCCCACCAAGACCGAACCCTATCCACAAAACCCTCATCCTTAAGCCACATATTCTCAAATCTAAACAGCCTACTCCCTCACTGAAAAGATCCACCCTCAAGGACAATTGGAAAATGATCCAAGCACAATCTAGACATCCGTCTTTTGAGAAACTGTAGGAAATTTGTCCTCCCAATCTGCAGAAAACAAGAATCTGTCCATCCTAGGCTTCGAAGCAACTTTTCGAGAATTTGATCAAGTACTCCCTTGCAATGGCAAATCAATGAGACCCTGTTCTGAAATAAAATTGGGAAACTCCCGCATAGCAGCAGTGAAAGAATTAGACCCCAATTGTTCGAAAGGGAACCTAACCACATTAAAGGCACCACCCACACATCATAGAACACTCCACCAGCTATTCAAGCCATAGAGTTCCTCCCATAAAAACCTCCTGCCTCAGTGTAAATTAGGACCATAAGCACCAGTAAACGCCCAAACAAACTGATTTGACACATTTGTAAACTTATAAGAAACCGAAAATCTCCCCATTGCTTTCTCCATTTTATCCGCTACCCAAGTGTCCCACATCACTAACACCCCTCCAGAAACTCCACAAGAACCTAAGTAAGACCAGTCAACATGTTGGCCACCCCACAAGCTATGAATTACCGCTCTATTAATCAGCCCCGTTTTGGTTTCTTGAAGACAAACCACATCTAGTCCCCATTTCCTAATCAAATTTCTAACCCTGAGTCTTTTATCTTGCTCATTTAACCCTCTAACGTTCCAAGAAATAATCTTTATACTCATTGATAAGGCATAACAGCCCGTTCAATACTTGCACTCCTTGCTTTATTGGGATCATACTCAACATTCAGAGATGACAACAAATTTTTCAACTCCCGCTGACCTTTCTGGCCTGACTTGACTAGCTTCGTTGATCGCCCACCACAAGTTTCTGTTTATATTTTTTTCTTGCCTCTATAGCTAATAACAATCCTGTAATTTGCTCCTCAAAACCTTCCAACGAAGTGCCCACAAATTTCTTAAAAGCCTTTATCCTATTGGTTACCCATTGTGATAGCTGACAATTATCCACTCTCCTTACTCCCAATCTCCTTCACATGACTAGACACCAACTCCAAAAGACCTTCAGTGGCCAAAGGTACCACAACTAATGGCTCATCACCTCTCTCACAAGACCTCAATCTTTCATCTAATTCCCACATCTCATTCTTTGACCACCACATACGAAGACTCTACTAGCCCCTCACCCTCACCTGCCCAACTAATCCTCTACCCTTCATTAGTAATAGAAGCACTACCTAGTACACACTCTTCCTCCAAGCTTGAGCAGACTGACATACAATCTAGAGATTGATACAGTGACAGTGGAAGCACTAATTGCCTTTCATCACACAAATGTAGTATCCAATCTTTGGAATTACCCCAAGACTTATCCAAATCTCCGACCAATTCCCTAATAGTTAGGCCAGGTAGATGAGCTCCCACAAAATCTGAATCATTATTTGTAGTAGCCGATCCTTCCAAACTCACAAAATCCTCACCCCTATCATTCGATGCCACTTAAGAAGTCAAAGACACCAGCGCCGACACTATTGGGTCAGTAAAGGACATTACCGGTTCCGAAATCGTGGCCGAGGACACCACCGGCACCAACCTCGACCCACTCGAAGCACTGATCGCCGATAGTGGTTCGTGGGAGGCTTGGAAGTTGGGCCACCACCGCTGGTCCTGTCGGCACAATGGGTGACTGAGTGAGTCGAGTCGGGCTGTGCTGACCACTCTCACCTGCCACTTCCGTCACTGCTAAGGAAGAGATTGTGTCCAAGGTTACCTTTGGTGACATCGCAAGCTGCTTCAATGTGGTAGGCGAGACCATTGAGCTCTCAAGTTCCTTTGTGGCAGTGAGTTCACTCCTACCTAAACTCGGAATAGAGATACCATTCTGGAAAGAAGGCTCCAGAGCATTTGGTCCACTAAAGGAACTCTCGCCAGCCTCAAAGTTGAGTGAGCTTGACGGACCCAGGCCCAAAATGGGTTTTTTTATTTCCCAACAGAGCTTGGGCTTTCTGCTTGGATGGGCCCAGTCCCACTATTGTATTATGGGCATTATTACTTGCTACCCATTTGCCAGCTTACTTACCACCCTTAACAATCAGCCCTCTCCCTCACGAACGTGCCTTCCTACTATCACGCAACTTCCCAAACTCAAAAATTTTTGAATTCAAATTGAACTTCAAAAGAATATTGAGATTATTTCCTCCCGGGATTTTCTCCTCAATTTTATTCTTACCATTAATTCCACCTTCTCCACCCTCACCACCACCCACGGCTGACTGGGGAAAACTTCCGGCCTGAGTTTCAGAAACTACAACCTGTGTGCGAGAATTGTCACTCGGAAGCTCCACAATATTCTTCACGATACCATCCTTAACCTTTTCTTTGATGAAGGGCTGCTGAACAGGCTTCAACCTTGCCTGCACTGGATCTTTGGCAGCTTCCACATAGGACCTGGCAGCATGAAATTTTGGGATCTGCTTAGACCTGTACGGTACAAAATTCAATCCACCCAACGCATATTGAGAAGATTCCAATATTCTTCTTAATTCAATCCCAAAAGTTCTCCATCCTTGTTGTAATTTTCCTGCAGGAATAGTGATAGTTCGCCGCAGCCCACCTACCTTAAGCTCTATCACTAATAAGTACTACCCAAATGAGTTGGACCCCCGTTGCAAAGTGTAAGCCCTGAACGTGAAAAATTTCTTAGGATTAACCCCAATCACGGTGTGTTCCAGATTCTGCATTATCCAAAGAGCTGCACTCTTGCCCATAAAAACCGATTGCATGTAGTATTTTCCCCATTCAAAAATCTTAAGGGAGAGAAAATTCCCTCCTTCCTCAACCACCAACTAAAACAGCTTAGATTCAATAAAGAAATTTTGAAATCCACCCATACTGATCCTTGGAAATGTAAACTAAAACAGGATTTCTGGCTAATTCGAGGTAGCCGGGCCTCCTAAGACCATCAAAAGATATTCTAACATGCCATTAAAACCATTCCCAGCATAGATTATACAATTGAAATTTCTAACTGTTTGAAAGAAATTTTAGAGAATCGGGATGTTTGAATGAAGCGAACAGGTCAAAACATTATTGAATACTTATGCTTAGATGTATTGTTTTGTTGACTCCATTTCATTCCATTTTTTTTTTTTTTTCCTTTTCCCTCTCTTAATCTTTTGTGGATGAGTTAGTATTTTCTGTTACATAATTGTACAAAGTAGATGCAAAAGGCCGAACACTAGCAGAAAAAAGAAAAACTAGGGGAAGTAGAAGACATAAAATTAAAACTAATTTACATGCAAAGAAATAGAACTTGATCCAATTAAAGCCAAAGTGCAACCCCAATTCTTGCATTAGGGTCTATTCATTGTGGAATGAATGATCTTTGTTTGGGCAGTTACCCAACGTCCAATGCAAGCCTTAATTTTTTTTTTTTTTTTTTTGAAAGAGGTTGGAGGGGAGACCACTGATAATTTATTTTTTCATTCTCGGGTGGCTAGCGAGTTATGGGGTTTTCTGTGGTGTCTGATGGGAGTAAGTTGGTTGGGTGATGCCTCAAAGGGTGGGGGATCTGTTGTGTTGTTGGGCTGCTATTACAGTTAAAAAGGACAGGCTGCCAGTGTGGAGTGCAGTTCCTTCCTGCCTTACGTGGATTTTTTGGAGGAAAGGAATTTGCGGGTGTTTGAAGACAAAGAATCCTCAGTTCTCCTTCTTAAGTCTCAGCTGCTGAGCACTATTTTATCGTGGCATAGGACTCATTCTTCTTCCCGAGTTTTCCTCAGATTTATTGTTGGTGTTGGATGGTTTCATATTATGCTGATTTTTATTTTCTTTTTATGTCTGCACTGTTCTGTAATATACTTCCTGTATACTGCACCCCTTTTTTCATCTTTGCAATGGCTTCCTTTGTACACAAATAGTGTACCCAGACACACCATTCCAGTAACTTTTTTACTATAACTATAGGCCTGGCATTTGCACTCCAACTGGAAACCTTGCTCCATAAATCCTTGGAGATATAGCCCCCCAAAAACAACTGCAACCCTTATTTCATTAATCTATCTACTTCCCCCCCCCCCCCCCCCCCCACAACCACCACCACCACCACCACCACCACCACCAAGCTCCGCACAAAAAAAAAAAAAAAAAAAAAAAAACCCACCCCCAAAAAATAACGGATGTAAATGTTTGCTTTGTTTGTGTATTATCTTTAACTTACAAGATTTGGTTCCTACTTCCTACTGTTTCTTAAGTGTGTATAAGCACTCAGTGTGTTTGATAATTTTTCTTCTATGCAAGCATACAAGAAATTTTGCCCCTGTTGTAGCTCATTGATGAATATATTCCCTTATTTGCTAAGGAAAATTTTAGAAGTTAATAGATAGTTAGCATCTTTTTAGCTTTTTGTTTTCCTGTAATTGAAAACATGTTGATGGACACATCAATCCTTGATTGACAAGAGTGACTTCTGAACGTAGCAATGAGACAATTTATGATTTTTGCTTGTGTAGAAATAGTGGTTCAGTTTGTAGTATTTATATAAAATTTTCTTGTTATGGTGGATGCTCAATTTTTCATCTTGTTTCTTTTAATTCCTCTTCCCCCTCCCACATCCCCCCCCCCCCCCCCCCCCAAAAAAAAAAAAAATTATGTCGATGTTTCTCTACTGCATAATAGTTTCTGGTTTAAAGGCAGAAGTAGGCTGTAGCCTATAGGTATGGAAAGCCTTTTATAATTAGTATCCCTTTCATCCCATGCCAACCTGATGAAGTGAGAACTCAATCCAAAATCCTAACACAACTCCCCAAAACATATACCAAGAAACTAAGCTGGCAAATTTTTCTGTGATTTATAATGTGTTAATGTTCTTAATTTTATTCTTTAGGTCAAAGTTATCTTTTAGAGGAGGGTTAAATATTTCTCTTAAGCAATTTAAGAAAGAGTACACCAGTGATCAATTATTGTTAAGCAAGGAACTACAGCTTGCTCATCAGACGCATTGAACACAGAGGGATTTTCACGGGTGTATTCTGAGAGCGTCTTGTAGGATGATACAAACCTTGACTCATAATTGTGTTTTGTGGTTGTCTGGTTGGCTTTGGCTTTAGTTTGAAATGTTTTGTTTTGGTTTTAAAGAACAGTTGATGATGCCATTCTGTATTTGTGTTCTTTCTTGTACTATGAATTTTGCAATATTTCTATTTTCTTTTGGAACTTGGTGTCTTCTCATTACAGTTATCTTTTGTTAAAGAGTAAGATCTTATTATAATAATTTCTGGCATAGGAATCTGCTTAGATCATTTACCCTGCCCCCCACTCCCCCTTGGTGTACATGGTCATGTGGTATAGGCTTGGGTTTTTCATAATTTCTACATTCTGAAAACAACATATCTTGGCGTAGGTTTTTCCTATATAATTACAAAACTGATTAGTGTTATTATATTTTCACCTAGTATTAAATCTCAAACAAGTATGCACTTATAGTTTTTAAATTCTTGCAGGACCTCGTGCAATCATGGTTGTCAATGAGCTGTAAATAAGTTACAGATTTCAACTCAGCAAAGGAATGATTTAACAAAGCTTGTTAACGGTGTTTTGTTTCTCAATATTGTCATTAGAGTATTATGGTAAGAACTAAGATGGATTTTAGTTGTTCTAACGTTACAGGAGTTTATTATGTTAAACCATTTGTGCCTATGCTATTTTTATGTTTAATTGCAATTTGGTTTTAGTGTGTTTATAGAAATTTTTAATCACTTAATTGTGTTTGCTATGCTTGCATTGTGCATGTGTATTAAGTTTGTCGTTGCTCTGTCAACTAGTTGGCAGTTATACCTATCTAATCTATATATATTAAAAGCTAAAGCTAAGAGAAAATCCAATTAGATTCTTAATTGGATTCGCAATTTTGCGTCACATGTCCCATCTAAGGTTTTCAATCTTTGTGCCAAGTGAGTTATTGTATCAATTTAATTTCTTAATTTTGCTGCAGTATTTATTACACACTGCAATAATCAGAGAGTCAAATTTTTGTTTTTAATAAATGCAATGAATTTGCCGCGTGGGTTAATTTTGTATAAAGATGGAATGTTGAGGAATCACATTTGTGATTGCCAGAAATTATGCAACTTGAGTAAACAGCCATGGCTGAAGCCTGAAATTGTAGCATAAAGTCAATTTGATTTACACATGAGAGTACTCCATGAACAAACGTATTAGTCCCCTCTATCTTGCTATCTAATTGCTAATATTTTTCTAACTTTTCTTTTTGATTTGTTAATCTTTGTTTGAAAAATTCCTTATACCTTTGTAGCGCAAAGGCTACCTTGTCCGTTTAATTTGATAATATCCTATCTAATATCTAATTTTTCTCTCTAACTTTTCTCATTGGTTTGTTAATCTTTCTTTGAGGAATCCCTTCTATGTTCGTGGCAAAAGCTACCTTTTTTTTTTTCTTTGATTTAATAATATATAAGATAATATGATTTTGACTATTTTATGTTTCTTCTTATTGGTTGAACAACTTGGAAAGTGATACTTATGAGAGAAATTAGATAGCAATTGACATCAACACAAGACTAGCCATGTACATGTTTGGTTAAGAGTGCTCTCTAATATATGTTAGTCAATCTGCTGGTGAATAAACATTTAATATTGTTTTCCCCCAAAAAAGTGTTTGATATAGACATAGCATTGTTAGTTTATTGTGTGAATTAAAATTCTATATCAATTTTTTTGTTTATTTATTTAGGCCAATTTATATAAGTTTTTAGCTTACGAAGCATTTGAAGTTTTATCTTCTCAAAAAATTAAAAAACTAAGTATTTGAAGTTTTGATATCAATTGCAACTCTCTTATGAACAACTTTTAGTTTGGTAAAGCCCATTACCATATTTTAAAGTTGAAGCAAAACCAAAATCTAAATAAAATCCATATTAGCTTTTAATTGTAATTTAATTTTATGTCAAGTGCCCAATTTTAATTTTTTTTAATTTTGCTATCAAGTAACTCATTTATAATATTCAGCACGAAAGTCAAAATCATTACTTTATTGTTATTATTATTAAAAGTTTTCGTGTGTAAGCACGGGTTACAATCTAGTGGGTATAAAAATATGTGGAAGCTATTATAAATTTATCCTATAAAATTAGGATATGTAATTTTAGTTGATAAGATGTCGAAAGGAGGGGCAAAAAAAATCAATCTTACATTTTTCCATTAAGGGTTTACCCTTACAAAATTGTAAATTCAATTATGGTTATAAATTGTAACTTTTTCTAATTGAGTTGTAAATTCAATTATGGTTGTAAATTGTAACTTTTTCTAATTGAGTTGATCGTATTAATTAAAATTAGACAAAGTCTAGAAATATAATTAGCAAAAAAAAAAAAAAAAAAGACAGTCTAGAGATATAACAAAATGTTACAATACTTTTATTTTTAATTGTAGTAGGTTCAAATATATTATTTAATTTAACTTATGGCAGGCTAATACTTTAACTGTTGTAAAAATATTGTGATATTTTGTTGCCACCATATAACAACTCTAAAGTTATTGGTTTTATTGGACATTCATAGAAGCACCTTGTTTATCCAAGCATTGAGAGTGAGCAATTATAGGTAGTTTTTCCGGTCCACAGTCCATTGTGCGGTTCCGTATTTCGCAGCCAATTTGGTTTGGCATGGTATTGCAAAGTTTCTTTTAATTGAATTGGGAACTCCAAACCCCCATCATTTCCCAGCTTGTGCTCAATAGCAAAAGCGTTGAATGGCTAAATCAGCCTCAAAACGCCACAAACCAACAGTGGTCGAAGACAGGATCAACAATCTAACAGACTCTTTTCTCACAACCAAAGAGACTATTGTCACTCACAAGCATTTTGTCGAGCAGGTGGAAGACACTCTGGACCCTTTGTGCCAATGCTCGACTTTGATCGCATCAAATTTGGAGGGATATCTTCTTCAATTGAGGAGCAAAGAAAAGAAAAATGATAGCTTTTTGGATGATAGCTTTTTGGACCTCTATGAAAGAATTAAAACTTTAAATTCACCTTCAGGAAAAGAAAGAGAATTTGAACATTATAATAGATCACTTTTAACACAAACCATGATAGATAATTGGCATAATAGACAAATTGATAATTTAGTATATACCGACAGAATTACAAATATGACATATAAAAACAAAGAAAAGAACTTTGAGAAAGAAGACTTAAAAAACAAGGATTTTAAGCCACTTGTGATAAACAAGAGAGACTGTATAGAAATAGTGCAACAAAATAATAAAAGTTGACATAGTAGTTGAAACAATGCAAAAGAAGAAACTAGATATAATGGATGAAGAGAAAGAAGACAATGAAAAAAGAATAAAGAAAGACTTGGTAAGAGATTTTGAAAGACAAAATGGCTCAAAAGAAACCCTACATAAAGAGCTAAATATAGAAAGAGATATAGAAAGAGACATAGACCAAGACAAAGCAAAAGAAATAATGGAAAGAAAGAAGCTAGAGACAAAAGAAGAAGTAGGGAAAGTCATAAGAAAGGATATAATAAAAGAACATAGTGTTTTTAAAGAATCCCTATGTAGGAAGCTAGAAGTAGAAGAAGAAAAAGAAAGATTGAAAAACGTAGTCAACAATGGATGGAAAATTGATAATAATAATAATAGTTTAAAAGACAAAATTGATGAAAGACTAAAAAAATTGAAAGATCCATAATATATACTCAAAATGATAGTTTGGCAGAATTAACTAAAAAAATGAAAATTATAAATTCACCTTTAGATATGGACAGAAAAAGAGATATAGTAGTCTTAAATACTACTGAGTCATCAGATAATGAGAAAACTGACAAGCATATTAAAAATATAATTTGTCATAAATGTAAAGAATATGGACACACTAAAAAACAATGTGATAGACATAATAAAATTACTAAACAAATCAGTAAATTAGAATTTGAAAAGGATACACTAAATGAATTAATGGAAATATTTAATGTAAGTCAAAAAGAGATAGACCAAGTTGAGAAAAAGAAAGAACTAAAATCAACTACCCCACTTAAAGTCAATAAAAGAAAAAGAAAACAAAAGACATATTAATGAGATTGATAGATAATCTACCTAATCACTTAAAAGATAAAAAAGACTATTTACTAAAATTAAAAGACTCTATAGACATACCTATTGCTTATATTAAGTGTAGGAAAAAAGGACACCATGTTACAAAATGTAGAAAGAAAGAAAAAGACAAGAAAGAAGAAATAGAGAAGAAACAAGATAGAGTAGATATAGATATAAAAAGAAGAGTAAAAATAGATATAAAGCTTGTAACTCTACCTATAACTCTACAAGACCTAAGGACAAAATCTAAAATGGTAAAACAAGAAATTAAAGAAATTAAAGAAGATAATTCCACAGAATTAAATGAACAAAATATTGCAGAAATAATAAATTTGACAGCATGTTCTAAATCTATGATAGACCTCCCTTCTTTAAATATGTTGGATAATAACAACAAGAGACAAAAAATTTTGAGTTTAATTGACAGAGTAATTTTTCAAAAATGGCATACAGAAATCACTTTAGTAATCAATAAAGAATTTTCTTTGACAAAAATTGCTTTAATAGACTCAGGCGCTGATATAAACTGTATCCAAGAAGGATTAATACCTTTAAAATATTATGAAAAATCCTCAGAAAGATTAACTCAAGCAAATGGAGAAAAGCTAATAATTAATTATAAAATACCTAATTTCCACATATGTAATGACGGGATATGCATCGAGATAGCTTTTGTTTTAATCAAAGACCTTTCTACTAAAATTATTTTAGGGAATCCCTTTATGGTCTTGCTCTACTCCCTTTCAAAGACAGATGAAGGAATTGAAACTAATGTAACTATTGTACCTTTTAAATTCATCCTATCTTTTATCCCGAAAGAAGTTTATTCCCTTGATAATATCACTATCTTAAAAGATATTGATAAAGAGAAAATCTATAGAACTGAAACAGGTTTGACATCTTTAAAAACATAAATTTCACTTGATGACCAATTGACAGAAAATGACATAAAGAAATTAAACAGGATATAAAGATAGAGAATTGCTCTTAGTCTCCCATTGCCTTTTTGCATAGGCACCATATAGTCCAAACACCTAGTTTAGATAGAACTATCCTTCTAATTTCTTTTGAATGGACTGATAGTTTTTCTGATAGCTTGACACACGTGCCGATTATAATAAATAACATATTTACACCCTTAGTAGCAATCCTAAATACTCATATCACAAAAGATTTGTTAGTAAAAGCCTTGACATATTCTCCTATATTAATTAGTAAAGAAGACATTAATTGTGGTAATTTCTTAAACCAAAAAAAAAAAAATTTTAACTTCTTAAGGGCTATTTATAAGATCTTGACTGATTTTTCTATTATAGTCATTGATGAAAGACTTTATGGAGAGGTTTTACTATCTCAGAATAAGATATATACATATATGGATAGAATCATAATAGATTTTGAAAAAATTTTGAATTCCATTCACTCTGACAGACTTTATCATGGCTACTTTAATCCCACTACTACTCAGCAAGGGCACAAAGGTGCACAGGGAAAAGTTTGTTTTATTATATATACTTTAAAATTTGAAAATGAATTTTTTACAAGGCATTTTAGAGAAATTTCACAGAAGGAGGACATTGGTAAAAGGATTTTTAAAATGAATTTGAAAGAAGCTTTGCGTGAAAATATTTATATTCAAAATAATATAGCAAAACATAATCTTTTGCAGAATACTATGAGTAAAAGAACCTCCCAAGTAGAAATAAAAGGAAAGGGCAAGGCACCAGCGGTGCAGCCCAAACAAATTCGGAAGCCTTCTCTAAAGATTCCAAACAAGCATGAAGGCGTCTCGACAGAGACAATATCCCTTCAGAATACGTTGCTAGCAGAGGCAATGTATTCATGTGTCGGAAAAAGTGAAATTTTGCAAGAAGTGCTTCGCACTGACCTCATTTTCAGGAAGGAGAATTTACTGACCCTCCTTTTTATATTAAATTACTTCTTGATAATTTACAAGCAGCCTTCACCCTCAAACAGATGACGAGTTGATAAATGTATTTATTCTCTTTCTAAGCAATTAATAATTACTGGCGAAACTATTACTAACCACTAGTATCCTTGCAATCGGGACCACCTCCTCAGGAAACTCCATTGCAGGACCACCCAAACAACGCCTGTCCCTTAGCTAACAAAACAGGCTGACCAACGTGAAATTATGGTTTGCCAACAATTTTGAGGTTGACCAACGCTATCAAGGAGCAAGTAGTGGCTTTGTAGTAATATGAGTTCCTAGTAACTTCTTAATTGCAAAAAATAAAACTCATACATCTAGCATCCATGGCTCTGATACCATTAACTACCCAGAAGAGAGCATAGCAGTAATATAGAAGCATAAACAATGATAAAATAGATGATAAAGAAGAAAACAGCAAAATAGATATATTCAAAATAAGTTAAAACAGAGTATGGAATATAAAAACAGAAACTAGTAAAATCTTACTTGAATAAAAACTTCTATCTTTGATTAAAACTGAAAACTGCTGTCTTTGATACAAACTTGAAAATAAAACACTGTCTGAAGAGTTACAAGATTACAAAGTAAAATTTGTAAAGGGTTACAAGATTATGTCTGTTTGGAAGGGAAGGGTTACAAGATTACAAGAAGGGAGGGATTACAAAAGTCTTTCTGAGAGAGAGAGAGAGAGAGAGAGAGAGAGAGAGAGCTATCTTGGACCTTAATTCTAAACTTGGAATTTGGACCTCTAAACTGGACCCGATAGCAAGGATATCAGTGGTTAGTAATAGTTCCACCAGTAATTATTAACTGCTTAGAAAGAGAATAAATACATTTATCAGCTCATCATCTGTTTGTTTGATCACACTTAGGCTAGGCACACACTAATTTGAAATATGGACTATGATGATATAGATTATGATGAAGAATATGACATAAGAGATATTGACAATAATTGGTTAAACAGTAATATGGGTTATTATGAAATAGATTCTGACTCTGACAATGATATAGATAATTATAATTATAATTATAATAGTAACACCTCAAATAATTGGAATACTTTAATAGGAAATAAAATCAACCGACAGACTAATAGACACAATAATAGCTTTTTAAACATAATTAATAAAAAATTAGAATATTTAGAAAATATCGAAAGATCCACTAAAGTAGAAAAGAGTGCCCTCTAATATATGATAGTCAATCTGCTGGTGAATTAACATTTAATATTGTTTTCCCCCAAAAAAGTGTTTGATATAGACATAGCATTGTTAGTTTATTGTGTGAATTAAAATTCTATATCAATTTTTTTGTTTATATATTTAGGCTAATTTATATAAGTTTTTAGCTTACCAAGCATTTGAAGTTTTATCTCCTCAAAAAATTAAAAAACGAAGTATTTGAAGTTTTGATGTCACAATTGCAACTCTCTTATGAACAACTTTTAGTTTGGTAAAGCTCATTACCATATTTTAAAGTTGAAGCAGAACCAAAATCTAAATAAAATCCATATTAGCTTTTAATTGTAATTTAATTTTATGTCAAGTGCCCAATTTTAATTTTCTTAATTTTGCTATCAAGTAACTCATTTATAATTTTCAGCACGAAAATCAAAATCATTACTTTATTGTTATTATTATTAAAAGTTTCCGTGTGTAAGCACGGGTTACAATCTAATGGGTATAAAAATATATGTGGAAACTATTATAAATTTATCCTATAAAATTAGGATATTTAATTATAGTTGATAAGATGCCGAAAGGAGGAGCAAAAAAAATCAATCTTACATTTTTCCATTAAGGGTTTACCCTTACAAAATTGTAAATTCAATTATGGTTGTAAATTGTAACTTTTTCTAATTGAGTTGATCGTATTAATTAAAATTAGACAAAGTCTAGAAATATAATTAGCAAAAAAAAAAAAAAAAGACAGTCTAGAGATATAACAAAATGTTACAATACTTTTATTTTCAATTGTAGTAGGTCCCAATTAAGGGTGGCAATTTTTATCTATATCCATGAACCCGCCCATTACCCACCTTGTTTAGATAAGTCTTAACTCAACCCATTTGAATATATGGGTTAAATGGGCAAAGACCCATTTGGTTATTTAATTAGATAGGTCTAAATGGATAAATCCACAAATACCCACTAAACCCATATAAAATTTAAAATTAAATAAACCCACAAATTCCCACTAAACCCTTCAAAAATCTAAAATTGAAATAAATAATATAATCTCTAGATTTCTTAGCCAAAATATTCGGCCCTCAGTTTCACTCTCCTTAAACACTTTCCCTCAGATTTTCTCACTAACCAAACAAAAGTTGACTCTTACTTCACCAATAAGAAAAACACCAAATGGAAAACAAAAAAACAAAAACGAAAACTCAAAATCACAGTCTCAAATTGACTCACCTTCTTCTTCTTCTTCTTCTTCTTCTTTCTTCTTCTTAAAATATCATGGCCTTGGCCACACCATTGGCTTCGTCCTCATCGTCTTCCAACATCATGCTCGCAATCTACTAGAAGAAAACCATTTCCGTCGAGCTTTACCAGCCTCTCCGCAACACTTCGCTTTCAATTACTCCGAGCGCGAAACTCAAAACCTCGAGGATGATCTCCAAACCCTAAAGCAGTACCCGCCGATTTGGAGCGCATGCCTGACCCGACTTCGCGACCTCCTCCAGAATTACTTCAAAGCCCTCTGCCTCGTCGAGACTCGCTTCCCGATCTCTCCCGATAAAGACCACGTCAACACCATCACGTTCACGTGGTTCGACGCGTTCAAGCTGAAGCAGAAGGCAGCGTTGTAGAACATTCACCTAGAGAAGGCGGCAGAGCTGTTCAATTTAAGGGCGATGTATAGTCAGATTGGGCTAGCTAATATAGCTCATTTTCAAGGATTTAGTTTAATTTTTGACCTTTTTTTTTTGCTAACTAATTTGACAGATGAGAAAACTTGTATACATAATTATAATTTCAATGATAAAATAGCTAAAATAATAACACTGGGCATGGGCAATTTCATATTCTATACATAATTATATTTGAATATATAATTATAATTTTAGGTGTCTTACTGGGCATGGGCAATTTCATCGATCCAATGGTTTTTTTAAAAGCTCAGATTTATCATTTTATGAATATTTTGGTAATTTTGAATGTCTAAGGGTATATTGGTAATTTTGAAAGTGTAGGGAGTATTTGGGTCATTTTGGGTATTTAAGGGTATTTTGGTAATTTTGGAAGTCAATAGGTATTCAACTAATTTTAGAGGTATTTGGCTCATATTGGGTTAAATGGGCGGGTTACTAATTAAATAGGTTGGGCGGGTAATGGATAATTAATTTATATATAAACAGGTCATAACTAAACAAATAGATAATTACACACCCAACCCATTTATGACCCAACCCATTTACGACCTAACCCGCCCATTTGCCACCCCTAGTCCCAATATATTATTGAATTTAACTTATGGTAGGCTAATACTTTAATTGTTGTAAAAATATTATGATATTTTGTTGCCAACATATAACAGCTCTAAAGTAATTGGTTTTATTGGACATTCATAGAAGCGTCTTGTTTATCCAAGCATTGAGAGTGAGCAATTATAGGTAGTTTTTCCGGTCCACGGTCCATTGTGCGGTTCCCTATTTCGCAGCCAATTTGGTTTGGCATGGTATTGCAAAGTTTCTTTTAATTGAATTGGGAACTCCAAGCCCCCATCATTTCCCAGCTTGTGCTCAATAGCAAAAGTTTTGAATGGCTAAATCAGCCTCAAAACGCCACAAACCAACAGTGGTCGAAGACAGGATCAACAATCTGACAGGCTCTCTCTTTTCTCACAACCAAAGAGACAATTGTCACTCACAAGCATTTTGTCGAGCAGGTGGAAGACACTCTGGACTCTTTGTGCCAATGCTCGACTTTGATCGCATCAAATTTGGAGGGATATCTTCTTGAATTGAGGAGGAGCAAAGTAAAGTCCTAATCAAGATCAGATGAATAGGAATCATTTAACACTTGAGCGCGTATCGTGTCCAGTGTCCACGCTGCGCTTACACCTAACTTGGAAGAGCTTGATCTCCTCATTTGTCCTCTCCAACCTTTCAACACAACTTCCCCTCTACCTTGTTTAATTTGAAATTAAAGAGCAATGTTGTTCTTAATCCTTCTTCCCTCCCTCCCTCCCTCCCGGGCTTCCCAAATCTCAAGACTCTGCTTCTTGAAGATGGCCAGTATGCAAACTGTGACTCTTTCTCGAGACTCCTCAATTGCCGCTCGGTCCTCCAAAATTTGTCTTTAGAATTACAAACATATATGTGTGTGTGTATATATATATATATATATATATATATATATTATTTTGTAAATCGTTGTGTACCTACTACACTCAAAAAGTTTATATTTAGATTTTGCTTCTTGTGTTTATCAGTACAACAAACTTGGGGCTCTCGAGTACCTTTGTTTCAGAGATTATTATATGATTGAAACCTTTTTGATAGGAATCTGTGTAACTTGGTTGAAGCGGATGCTGGGGTTGATTTCGATAATGGTAAAGATAATGGAAATAGGATTTTTGACTTCATCAAAGTTATCTAACGTTAAATGCCTTCATTTGGACTCATATCTCACTCAGGTAAAAAAAGAAAAAAGAAAAAAGAAAAAAGAAAAAAGAAAGAGCGTTTTATCATGTTCTATTATTAAATGGTTAAACACTTTTTCTTAGATAAGCAATTATATTGTTGTGATTATTAGTAACTACTGTAACTTTTCCCTTTCTTTAAATGATCCTGAATTGATCTAAGTAACTACTTAGGGGGTGTTTGGTGAAGTAGTTTGAAAATTGTTGTTTATTGTTTTTTGAAATACGTGTGGGTGAAAAAGTGTGTTGAAATACGTAAAATGCTGTTCAAAAATTGAAAATTGTTGTTTAAAAACATAAACCAAACACCCCCTTAACTTCTGTTCATAGGAAGAAACGGATTTTTATGTTTATGACGAGGAAGATACTTCCATCATTGAAAGCATGTTCTGTGAGGAAGGAAATATTTATTGAGCGGATTTGTGTAAAGAAGAATTTTAATATACTCTACTTTTACAAGGGACATAATGAAGTGAAAGTAGGCCTACTCAATTAAATTTGAGTTCAATTGGAGTAATAAATCAAAGGAAATTTGCACTAAATCTAAATCCAATTTGAATTACGATTCCAGCCTGCATGCTTGTTCGTATTTTGGGTCGAAAAGCTAACTTAAAAGGCTATAACTTTGTAGTTTACCAAAAATTAGGATTCTAACTTTAATGGGCCAAAAACTTCAGTTAAGTGAAGCTTGAAAACTTGGAATTTTTTCCAAACGGAAATTCAACTTGTAATAGGATTACTTAACTTATTTAAAGGCTATTTAGGGCAAAATTCAGAAGAGAGCTTCTATAGGATGAATTTAGGTTTTCTTAAAATTTATAGTTTTTAGACTTTTATTTGGTATTATGGCTTATTGGAAGTATTGCTAAGGTAAGGAGCGAAACCCAACCATTTATTGGTATGTTCTTAACAATTCTTTAACAATTTTAATGCTTATGTTCTTTTCTTTTCTTTTTTTTTTTCTTTTTTTTTTTAATTTACTCATCTAGAAAAGTGTTTAGTTTTGTATAATTATTTGATTTATCATAGATTCTGGGCACGTTAAATGCTTAGTATTCCTTGTGAACTAATTTCACTAGTTTTGTTTTTGCCTAAAATCAATCAATTTCATGAAACTACCTTAGACAATTAATTCTTAAGTTCTTTTTGTTAAATCATCTGACTAAGATCATCCTTCGTATGAGTTTTAGTTGAGTTATAAAATCAATATTATCAAGACTACCAATAGATGTGTTGTGTGTGGATCCTTAAACCTTAATATATTGTTATTTTCTCTCTAATTTTACCAAACCATCAAAATCTCTTCAATTAAACTTTATTTTTTTTAGTTTTATTCTCTTGTGGTTTGCTAATCAATTCCCTTTTCCCTATGGATTCGACCTCGGACTCACCTAGTTATTATTTTGCGACAATCCTGTACTTGGGAGCATTATTTAAGTGGCAGTATAAATTATACTTATTAAAACATAAAGTTATGATATATATTCTAAGTAAAGATTAAATTTATTTAAATTACTTGGTAATAGAATTTTAAGTGAAGTATAGTTTTAAATTTATTAGAACATAGAAAATAAAAGTTTTATTCATAGTAAATTATTATTAATAGAGTTTAATCTTCAATAACAACCTTAATAATAAAAGAAAGTGTAAATTATATATTTTAATAACATTATCAAAATTATCTTAATGATTACTAAATCACTTGAAAGTTGAAAGTTTAATATAGTTTCACCTAGAGTAAATCAAATGGAAATTATTTTAATACTCTTGTAATACAATGATGTAACACTCCCCCCTCAAAAAGAAAAAAAAAAAATGATGTAACACGCTCTTCTCTTGCACGAATGACAGATAATTCTATGTACTCTCTAAAACACCCTTTATATTTACCTAACATTCTTCCAAATAAAAATTCAGAGGAGCGATTACCATGTCACCATATCATGATATGTCTTGAGTACCCAATAATTACTCAAATTAACTATATTAAAAAATTTTGATTCCTATCATCAAAACACATTAATTTAAAACCAAAACAATAAATGAAACATAAATGGCCAATTCATAATTCTTCACCTTATATTATGAACATTTTCTATCTTCCACTCTCTACAATCGTATTAACGTTTGTAATTCTAAGAATTTATTGCCATGCCGATTGGGTCTCAACAACATTTTTGACCCCTAAAAAGGCATGCGATGTGACATAATAAATAAAATACCTTGCATTTTATGCACTGCATGTTTGGTTTCATAGAACCCTTTATATGTATATATGTGTGTGTGTGTGTGTGTGTGTGTGTGTGTGTGTGTAAAGAGCTTGGAACTAAATCTAATAGCAGAGGCGAGGAAGTCTCAAAGCAAATCTAAGATTTGATTTGAGACATTTGGTGTGTATATATATATATATATATATATATATACACTCCAAAATTTCAAATATTAGATTTTTTTTTTATTTGATATCGAAACTTTTGGTTTTAGTTCAAATAGATTTTTTTTTAATTAAAGTTAAAATAGACTTTAAGTTGAAATAGAATTTTATATCTTTTTAAAACTTAGCTAATAGAATTTATTTTCAAGTAAATTATCTTTCATACAAGAGTGTAATTTACCACCGCACATCCTTGGTGCGATAGTCACTTCACAAGTGTAAGTACTTGTAGGGTGTTTCACACATATATACACTTAGATTAGGCTAAAGTAGAATTCTATCTTGTATCATAAAAAAATAAAAATAAAATAAAAAGAGTGTAATTTTAATTAAAAAAAAAAAAGAAAAAAGAAGTAATGTTCTCTTGGTCTTGGGGCTATTGAAAGAGAAAAAACATTCTCTTAATAGGGAGTAAGTACATGTCCTGCCATTAAAAAAGTAAAATCAATCCTAAAAATTGATAAAGTGAAGGAAAATAAAAAGTTGATATCAACATTAAGCTTTTGTGTCTATCCAGAGATAAATAGAGCAAAATTAAAAAGAAAAATTATAATTTTGACTATGCAAAGAAATGTTTCTCTCACAAAAAGTACTTTAAAAAAAAATATATATGACATTTAGTTTTGCAGGACTTGAATTCCTTTTTTTTTTTTTTGTTCATGTTGATAAAAAATCATGGATTAAAAAAATGAAAAAAATGTAGATTATTCATAAGTGAAGGGAAAAATAAATGTTGATATCAACATTAAGCTTTTGTGGCTATCCAAAGATAAGTAGAGGAAAATTTGATAAGAAAAATTAATTTTTTTTTGTCTTTCCAAATAGATTAGTAGAGGAAAAGTTGACAAGAACAATTAAAATTTTGTGTCTATCTAAAAAATTGTTGCAATTGGTACTGCTATTTGGTGCAGCAACAGCTACTAAGACCAATTTTAAATTAATGCAATTTGGTACAACCACTATGCACAACCACAACTTTTAAGCCTAACTTTTATTATATAGTATATGATATGATATTATATGATTTTTGCAAAGTAAATGAGATTTTCTTGGTTTCTACTTCTATTTCTTGATTTCTCTCTATTTAATTTTTTAATAAATTGTATGAAAATAATCTTAATTTTTCACGTGTTTGCATATATTTGTAAAGAGTAATTTCATAATGAAAGGTTTCTCTAATTTTGTGCATATAGATCAATGAAGAGAGTTTGAAGCTTTGAATGGCTGGTTGAAGGGATCATCCTTCTTTATCGTTTATTAGAGGATACCTAATGTAAACAACCCAATTTGTATTTCTATATAAGTGATAGTTGCATTTAAAAAGAAAAAAAGAAAAAAAAAAAAAAAAAAAAAACCTCCTGCAAGATACAATAGATGACAATTGGGTACTTTATGTGACCTATTGGCGTATTAATTTCATTTCTTTAAAATTTCTCTAGGTTTTTTTGATTTATAAGAAACATTCATAGAGCATATTTGGTTAAAGGAAAGAAAGAATTATAAAGAATCACATAGAATTTGTAATTCATATGGAATTTGTTCTTCTCATAAGATTAGGTTAGGGAATTGAAAAGTTGTAAATAAACCACAGTTTAGAAAATTCAGTTTTACAAAGTATTGTCCATGAAACTATTATCGAGTTTCTTCAAATTGAATTTATGTTGGATATGAAAATAATGAATTTTTTTGAATTATTAGCTTTCAATTCATTTACTTCATATTTGATTATATTATATATAAATAGCCTCATCACTCGTGCTTTGCACATGGGAAGAGGCTTGTTGTTATTTTTTATTTATTTATTTTGAGTTCAGTGTCTGTATAGTACACCAGCCAAGGCATTGGAGAATGCTGACATGGCTAGATTTGGACTCTACATGTGGAACGACTGTGAGCAAGGGAAAAGAAACATTGGTTGGGAGAAAGGATCTTTGGTCCATGCCAACGGTGTGACCATCTTGGGGAAGAGTGAGCTTTGCACCTGACATGGACACTCAACACTCACAAAAGGGAGATAGTGACCCTCTTTAGTCAGAGGTTATGAAATCATTCCCTTTCATTGGTTATGCTTACCACTGTTGGGGACACATGCATCACTCTTACTGCCTCTGATGTCCCTTTTCTTGTCCAAGGATTGCTCACCACATAGTGGCAGGGTCACTTTTCATGCCGCTATATTGACCTCGGCTTGCTTACTCTCTCTCCTCTAGCCACTATACAGTGCAATAGTTGTATTACGGTTCAAATGGGGGAATCACAGTTTAACATATGTCTCTTGTACCTAGCAACATTCCTCGGACTATAAGAGGAACATGTTGCTTGACTATTAGGGCAAGAACCAAGATAGAACATTAGAGAAAAGAGTAGAAAATTTGTAAGGAAGTGAGGTAGAGAAAAGACCTTTCCATTAGTAAGAACATCATCACTTTACAAGGGAAACCTCCATTTTTCCATATAATAAAAAGCTTGACAGGGTCAGGGACATTCACCCTTACTCACTCGTGGTTTTTCATTCATTTTAAAGGGTTTTCCACATACATCCCATTGTTATCTTTACTTTCCTTGCACTACTTTCTTTTTCTCTCTACTTTCTTTTTCTCTCGACATTATGATGTTAAAGCTTTCATTTTCATCATTCTTGAGCTTTTTCATCAAAATGTACTATTAGATATTTTATACAAGTTTACAAATCTAACTTGCATGTACAATGTCATAATGTTTAAAAATGAGATAGAGATAATGTCCTAATTTTTAGGATCTTTCTCTAGTGATTTTTTTTTTTTTTTTGATATGAATGGAAGACATTATTTGAAATTGAAACTCTTGATTTTTTTTTCCAACCCTTACGCATTGGAGTTCAAATGGGAGAAGTCATTTGTCTAAAAATATAAATATGGGTACTGTTAACGGGTGCTGTACAGCACTTGTTAATAATTCATTTAAAGAAAGTTTTTATGGGAAATGAAAAAAAAGTAATTAATATTTTGACAGCTTTTTTCATTTCCCATAAAAATGGTATCAAAACTTTCTTAAAATGGATTATTAACAAGTGCTATACAGCACTTGTTAACATTTTCCTATAAATATATATATATATAATAATTGTGAGTTATTTTTTTTTATTTTAAAAAAAGGTAAGGTGATGTGTAATAATGTTTAAAAGTGAGATAGAGATAATGTCCTAATTTTTAGAATCTTCTCTATGTGAGAGTTGATAAAAGTTTGACGGATTGGAGAAGAGAAAGGAAAAAAACCTAAAATTTAGGAACTTTTTTAAAAATAAAAATTACTCTTTTTACCGGTTTATGGTTTTTTTTTTTTTTTTAGCAATGACAATAGGTTTGTGTTTTTAAATTTGAAATTATTTAACTAAAAGATAGGGATATTTTAGAGAGTTTAAGAACTTGTGTAAGAATATTTTAGTACCCAAAATAATGAAATCCAAACTTGTTATTAGTAGTATAGATTAAGAAATATCAATTACATGTTGATGCTAAAAAAAATTATTGGTAACATTAACAATGAACATGTGATTATTCTCCATAAAAATAATAACAATAAATACAAAAATAAATTTTATAAATTTATGTTATGAAAAAATAAATAAATAAAAAACTGTGCGAAGCATGATCAAAATTTAGTTTTTATATAGGGCAAATTACAACTTACCAACACAAGTTTAACTAAAATTTAAGTTGTCTATCTGTGATTTGAAATTTGGCACTTTACCCACTTGAGGTTAGCTCAATTAGGGTTCCGTAACCCACATTTGTTAAAAATGAGGCTAAATATGTAATTTTGTTCTCATTTTATGTCACTCTCCTCCCAAAAAAAAAAAAAAAAAAAAAAAGAATAGGGGAAAACAAGATCAAAAAATGAGGATTTTGTAAATATTAAGATCAATAACCTCATTGGTCTAATGTTTGTTCTTAATTTTTAAAAAATTTCACTTTTTGATAATATAGGGCAAATTACAACTTACCAACACAAGTTTGACTAAAATTTAAGTTGTCTATCTGTGATTTGAAATTTGGCACTTTACCCACTTGAGGTTAGCTCAATTAGGGTTCCGTAACCCACATTTGTTAAAAATGAGGCTAAATATGTAATTTTGTTCTCATTTTATGTCACTCTCCTCCCAAAAAAAAAAAAAAAAAAAAAGAATAGGGGAAAACAAGATCAAAAAATGAGGATTTTGTAAATATTAAGATCAATAACCTCATTGGTCAAATGTTTGTTCTTAATTTTTAAAAAATTTCACTTTTTGATAATATTTTCACTTGTTCTTATATGTTTTTTTTTTTAAAAATGTTTTAGGAGGAAAGAAATATAAAATGAGAGCACAATTAAATATTTAGCCTCATCTATATATATATAATAATAGGTAAAGCAGAGAGAAAATCCAATTAAATTTTAAATTGGAATTCAATTAGTGTCTAATTTTAATCTATGTGTCTCATCTAATCTAAATTATAGAATTTTGTGCCAAGTGAGTTAATTTAGGTAAAAGTTGAATTTCAATTAGAGTTTAATTTTGCGACATGTGTTCTATCTAATATAAATTTTTAAATTTTTGTGTCAAATTAGTTAATTTAATATAAAAAACGAGAAGTCCAATATAATAAATCATAAAAAATATAATCATATAACTAAAAAAATTCAAATATATATATATATATAATATATTATATGTAATTGTGATTTTTTTAAATGTATCCGTGCATATGCATAGGGTTACATACTAGTATATAATAATAAGTTAAACAGAGAGAAACTTAAATAGAATTCTAAATTAGAGTTTCAATTTTGTATCATGTGTCTAGATTTGGATTATCAATTTTGCACCACTTGTCCTAACCAAAACTCAAAAAAAAAAAAAAAAATCTAATTAGATTATAAATTGGACTCCAATTTTGTGTCATGTATCTTATCTAAATTTTTTAATTTTTGTGCCCAAATAAATGATGTATTAACATTTAACACAGAAGCCAAGAAAACTATAATAATAATGCTCATTGGCCTAAGCAAGAACATCTCACCTGCACACTTTTATGGGTGAACATCTCACCTGCACACTTTTATGGATGAACATCTCACCTGCCCACTACCAGAACCAAGGAGTTCAACGAGAAAGACTATAAAAGTAAAACATCACTTTCTCCTAATGCCATATCGTCATCCCATATCTCTTCCTTCTCTCTCAACTTCTGCCAACTAGATCCACACACTACCATTTTCTCCTCCTTTCAATTTTCTAAGAGCAAGGCGGGTTCAAACACAATATTCAATCCCACTCTTCCTTACTTCACACTCTCATATATTACCGCTTCATTGGCGCCTCCAAGAAGATTTCAAGTTCAATGTGGAAACTGAATCTACCAAGATAACATCTTATCATCACAATTGTTAATATTTCAGTGCGTAAGCACGGACTACATGCTAATTTTTAATAAAAGTGGGTTACGGAACCCTAATTAAAATAACCTTAAATAAATACTAGCCTCATCACACGCACTACGCGAGTGCGATGAGACCTTTTTTTTATAAAAAAAAAAAAATCCCATGTTTTATTTTATATATATATATATAACTTTTATTTTAAGAATCTAATTTATAAGTTTTTTTTTTTTTTTAGATTGAATCTAATTTATAAGTGAATAAAGTAATTTGAAAATTTACAGGAGAGTAGTCCTACTTTTTAGGCAATGCTTTAGTGGGAGTTAGAGTTACATTTTTACCGAATTGTCCTTTAGTTTTGTTTCTACTTAAACATAGAGGTGTAAGGGCATTTTTGAACTAAAAAATGAAGAATCCAAACAGGGAAAGCCCATTAAATAATAGTACAGATTTTTTGAGAATGAACTTAATTTATAAGTGGATAAAGCAATTTAAAAATTTACAAGAGAGTAGTCCTACTATTTAGGCAATGTTTTAGTGAAAATTAAAGTTACATTTTTACCGAATTGTCCTTTAATTTTGTCTTTACGTAAATATAGAGGTGTAGGGACATTTTTGAACTAAAAAATAAAGAATTTAAACGAAAAAAGCCTCTTAAATAATAGTATAGAAAATGTCAAACTTTAAACTAACTACGAGTAAATGACTTAAATTTTGATCATGCCACAAAAGATAAGTTGCAATTAACCCTTACAAGAATCCTCTTGGTGACAAAAACTGAAAAACCCATCCCTTCCCTTAATTTCAGTCGGTAAAAGAAACACGCTACTATTCACAATTACAGTCAGTACAGGACACCCTTCTCTCTCTCTGCACATTGTCAAAACTCAAAAGACGAGGTTCTCTCTTCCTCTCTCTCTGTTCAGTCTTTAAAGCTTGGAATTTTTTTTTCTTTTTCTTAATCAGCGTTTTTTAATTCTTGTGTTATTCCATTTGGTTTGGAGTTAAATGGTTAAACAGATGAAAGAGTTAATGTTACACAAGCACAAACTGCTGATAATGAATGCTCTGCATTGATAGAACGAGAAAATTAGGTGGCTAGAAAATCTGCAATCAAAGGGTATATACTTTTGTTTTGCTTATGTATGAAAGGACAAATCTTTTTGGGTTTAAGAATCTTTTTGACATTGGGTTATGTCCAATATGCATGTTTGTTTTTCTTGATTACATTTGGTTTGCAATTGTGGATTACTTTTGGTAGATATATACATATTTTTAGAGAGAGATATAACAAAGCAATGAACTATAGTTTTGCTTTTATAATTTCTCTGAACTTACAAAATCGAAATATTAATTCTTGGGGTGCGCCTCTCTTTTTGTTTTTCATGAGTATGATACTATGATCTCCCTCATTGTTGTGCCATTATCTGAGAAGATCATTTATTTTATGTATTATTTATCTGTTCTTTAAAGTGAACTCCACATGCTTAATGAAATGTCTGAGTTGAATTTTATTGAATTGGATGGATAATTTAAATAGGTTGGATAAAGATCTTGCATTGGGTTCAAATCCTATCTGCAGATATCCATTTGTTTGATGGGAATATGAGGTGTTTCTCCTCTTTAAAGCCCATTTAGTAGGTGAGGAGGAAGTTGCCTAGGATGGACTATTGTAAGAGTAGATGAATAACTGGTTGTGGATCACCATCAGGGTGCTAGAAAAGTAAGTGAAGTATATTTGTTGAGAAAAATGATAGGGTGAAGAATAGCAAAAATGTTTTTAACTTCATGGAATTCCTCTGTGGGATGTAATGAGAGTGATGGGTGTTGGGGGAAACACCATTTTTGGAACTTAAAAAGCTTTAAGCAGTGGTTTCTTTTTTTCCCCCAACTAGTGGTGGTTATTATATCATCTTCGGTATAGATACGATTAAGCTTCAACTTGGGTTGGTGATTTATATGATAGTGTATACACAATTGCATGTTCCTCTTCCATTTATCTCAAGTTCACTTTGTTTTGACCTTTACCTTTTTTGAACTTACAATTTTCTGTCTTAAATAGGGTTTATGTTTTCTTCTATGGAATCAAACTAAATAGTGTTGGATAAGAAATAAAAATTTTGAGAACCAAGCCTAGCGGATGTAAAAACCGAAAATTAAGGTTCTCTCTAAAATTTTTTATGCAATTTCAAATTAAATATGGCCTCTTATTTGAAGATATCAGAGCTGAAACTTTCAAGCTATAAATTAGTTTCTCAAGTGCCACCACATTCATTTGCCATTCACCAATTATCATGATCTTAGTTTGCTTATTGCAGTATGTGGACATAATGTCATCTAGATTTACTCTGCTGGGCCTATATTCATTGACTGATTTGAAGAATTTTTTTGTCCATCTTCCATATTATTATAACTATATCCTTGCACGTCATGATGATGATTTAAACCTTTTTCACTATATCCTTACATGTATGAATTTTGGAGTCACAATTGGTTAGGTAGATGTCATAGGCTTGGGAAAAAGTATATTGGTTGGGAAGTAGTCAGTTGGTCTTTTGACATGTCCATGGGGCTCCCCATATACTTTTTGTTTTTGGCTAATGAAACACTCTTCATGTCTCGTGTTGCTAGATTTTCTACCAATAGGCTCTCTCAAGAAACACATCAAAATGATAGTATTTTTAGACTTTATATTAAAAACTGCAACTAAACTTTTTATGTTTATTGGACACGTATTGTAAGTTTTTTTTTTTTTTTTGATGATTGATTAGATTTTATGCTACATTTTAGTCAAATACATTTGTACTCAAATTGAATGAAGTATGGAGTCAATTATACCTTCTTCAACACTTTGATGAACAAATTCAATAAATATTGCTTGAAGATGTAAGAGCAAATTTTGTATTTATCATGTGTCATAATTCTTTTTTCCTTCTAAAAGTATGAGTACTTATCAAAACAAATGTAAGAGCAATTTTATAATAATGGGTTTAACTAAATATGAATTGCATTCATGTAGCCCAAAATTTTGAAATATGATTACCATAATAAATTTCTTCATAATATTTGTGTGTTTCCATTTTAATGGATCTTACGTGTAAAATTTTGGTAATTATCATCATAAGAAATATTCAAACTGAATACTTCAGCTTTTAAATAGTTTAAATTATAAATCTTCTAACATGAACATGTTAACATTTGAATAAAAGTTTTTTTTGTACATCACACGGTTTAGCGATTAGTTATTTATAATGTTAGTAGAACCCTAGTTGACTATAAGCTATGAACGATTTTTTTTCCTAGTTATTTATTTGAATTGGATTTTAAGGCAATGGTTTATATATATATATATATATATATATACACACACACACATTAGCCTCATCACACGCACTTTGCGCGTGCAATGAGTTTTTTTTTTTTGGGTGTCTAGTGTATGTGAGATTAGGAATTAAGGAAATTGAAAATTCAAAAAAAAAAAAAAAAAAGAGAAAATTTAAATAAAAGAAATTGGTGAGTCTTGATAAAGTTAAAAAAAAAAATGAGAATTTTTAATTTTTTTTATTTTTAATTTTAATATTTGGATAAGTTTGTTTTGAAGATATGGATTAGTAAGAGAGTGTTGTATTTTGTAGGCATTTTACGTAGAGTTGGAGATATATTTTTATCGAGTTGTCCTCAAGTTTTGTACCTATTAAAGCGTAGGGTCTAGGGGGTATTTTTGAACCACATAAAAGTCCAATTTAAAGAAAGGAATACTATTATAGATAGTGTGTCTATATATATATAAAGTAAATGACTAATTTTATGTAGTTGGAATTATATTGGTTTGTGTTTACTTCTTGGAAAAAATAAAATTCATTGCAATTTTTAGATTTTTTTTTAATAGTACTTTATGTAATCAACTTCCTGGTATGGAATAAGATTTCCAACATTTCATCAAATATTTAGTGGTTTGGATGTTTTTCTTAGTCCGATAATTTCAACAACAATGGAGGGAGATTTGAACCTTAATTTTTCTCATGAAGGATTTATCCACAACCAAAAAAAAAAAAAATCTCATAAAGGACAATGGGAAATACTATTAATCTTCATGACTCTTGGTTTGCTCTTTGATTGTATTTAATACTTATACTATTTGCATAAAATTTTACTACTATGCCCAACATTTTGTATTGGTTGAATAAGATTTCAAACATCTCATCAAATATTTTAGATTTTAGATTAGTTTGATTGTTTCTAATACCTGTACTAATTGAACAAATTTTATTACTAGGCCCAAATTTTATTGGCTTGCATGGAATTTATTGGAAAATGTTTTCTTTCTCTTTCTCCATTAGCTAGTATTTTGTTAGATTTTTCTCTAATATTTGATTATTTGATTTTTAGCCATAATATTTCAGTGAGATTTGAGGGTTAAGTTCAACTTGAGAACTAGTTTTTTTAAGGTTAAAATATTACTATCGACCCTAAAGTTTGTATGAATTTTGTTTTTCGTACATAAAATTATTGAAAGTGTTACACTTTCAGTCCTGCAACTCTTTTCTTCTTTTCAAAAATAATGTTTTTGAAAGATCATTTTCGTCCTAAACTATTGAAAGATTGTTCTAATAAAAAAGGTCATAATGTACCGGGTTTGACATGTGAATAAAGCTTCCTTTTGATTAAAAAACAAAAGGCTTTTCCAATAAAAACAAGTCTGTAACATTTTGTATTTTAATAGTTGATACCATATGTAATTTTTGATAAGTATGACACAATTTGAACTAAATGGTGTCTGATGTTCTATGATAATTGCTTTTACTAGTTGATACCCAAAGTTATATAATTACATTTTTTTTTAAAAATAATGGTGAATTTATTATCTTATCACTATTAACAAAATAGAACAACACCATTTGATATTATTAAAATTTGAATTCTTGACTTGGAACGGTAGTGGCTAGGACTATGCGAGGGCCCGATTAGGCGGGTTGAGGGAAATTTTTTTATGAATCCGTTGTTGGCGGGTTGAACAAATTCCAAACTGCGGCCGACCACCATCCACCAAAAATGGCAGGTTGGTTGGAAATTTGGTTGGTTTCAACTCAGCAGATTGGGCAGTTCGTGTGGGTTAGTTTTAGAATATATGAAACTTTTAAAATTTATTTTACCATTTACAGATAAATATAATTTGTATTTCCTCCAAATTCAATAAACCATTGTAGAAATTATAGGAGGTAATCCACTTTCCCATAAATCAAGTACACATGTCGTAAAGACTTAAAGTATGAGTACTTTTTATCTTTTTTTTTTTTTTTTAAAGAAGGCATACCTGTGATTAAGAAAGTATTATTCATTTTTCTTTTTAAAATGAGTAAATCATGGAGCTAACAAAATTAAATACATTAAATTATATATATAGGTGGGTTGGGTTGGGTGATGCAGGAGGCAATGGAAGATAGATTTACTATTTTTGTTTGGTTTTATGTATTGAGGGCAATTTTGTAATTTCATAATATTCTGGAATGGGTTGTGCTTTAGATCTTCTTTTGGGTTTTATTTAAGTTTGGTTATTTAGTTGGGCTTAGTAGTAAAAGCCTAAGGAGTCCAAATCTTAGTCTTATTAGGGTTTTAAGAAATCCTAGTTCAACTCGGTTAGGTATTAGACTTCTATTTAAAGAGTTGTAATGCTTTCTATTGAGATGATTATTGTTTTCCAAATTTAAGAGTTGTGAAGCTTTCTTTATGGTTTGTGTGATGCAAACTTCACCGAGGTGTGATGCCAAGGAACCCTAAATATAATGCTTAGGAAGTTTAGGTGTGATTTTTTTTTTTTGATAAGTAATAATTTTTATTGATATCAAAACAAGGGACACCCTAGTACACATGGAGTGTACAAGGGGTCAAAAAAAATTACAAGAATCAAGAAAGGAAGAGAATGATTGGTTTCGCAAAGTAGCCAACCAATCGAATTAAAGTTCTAAAGAAAAATAACTTGAGGTCTGGTATGGTTCTCTCATTATCTTCAAAACATCTACTATTTCTTACCTTCCAAAGACACCACATTAAGCAGTGGGGAACAATTAACCATATATGATGATTTCTACGACGGCCAAGTTTGCCTTGCCAGCAAGCTAGGAGCTCGACAATAGACTGTGGCATAACCTAGCTTACTCTAAATAAACCCAAAACCATAGACCACAAATCCGTAGCAACCGGACAGTGAAGAAATGGATGGACCGTTACACTTGCACTTGTAGCACCAATCCAATATCCAAACCTTCCTTACCTTTTACGTAAATTGCCAATCGTCAAGCATTCCCCTAAAGCAGCACAGGAATAGCCACCCAAACCTTGATTGTTCTCCTTTGTTTCATCCCTAAATCCTACTAATTCTTATTCCCTTGGAAACCCTTTAACCCCTAATATTTTCCAGCCCTTTCCCCACCAAAACCTAACCCTAAACCCTCAAAACAGAGTGTTACCAGATCTGCCCCAAGAGTTCTAAATCAGTTGTTCCCCCTTGTCCTACGTCATTGGGTCTTGGCTGTTTTAAAAAAACTCAACCCGCTATCCAACCTAACCCACCACTTTAATAGTTGAACCCTCCCAACCCACTTGGAAATCAATTTATATCTGTGCTGGGAAGTGTGGAGCGGAGCAGGTTGGATGGTTTTAGCGGATTGAGTGGGTTGTTTCACAAGCCTAATAGTGGCATTACAAGAGGTCCTCTTTGGGTGAATCCCACCACAGAAGCTTATCTTTTTCAACTGTGAACTTTCAGGCTCAGGGATTAAGATTTGTGCCATGTAGCAGTTAGATTTTTGTAATTTTTTCTTGATTAGTAGCCACAATTGAATTTCCTTTTGACTCTCATTCAAGAGACAAGGGCTTGAACCAGGCACCGGACTCCTACTCCTACCTGGACGGAGATCTCGACTCTATTCATGAGAGCGCCGGAGAGCCTTTCTAACCCAACTCCCACTCCTTCCAAACACCAATGGGCAATAGGCAATGCCAAACAGTTGGATGGAAACTCATCTGGCAGTCCATTTAACATTGTACGGTTGTGATCAATTCCAATCTATTTCTCTAACAAAATTGAGAGTAAAAATTTTAAACTTTTTATGAAGAAACATAAACCCAGAAAGAGAGAGGTTTGGGTGTAGAATAGATAACATAATAATTGCCGGTTTTTCAATTTCTTTACCCCTACCTCAAAGACAAACTAACACAAACCCAGAAATTTTACTACTTTGATGTTTGATTCTTTTAATTTTCTCTGGAAGTAATCTGAGAAAATACAAGAGTCTTTCTTTCCAAGTATCTTCTGCCATGTGTGAATGAAGTTTCACACTTGTAATCCTTTGCTCTCTCTATCTTTCTCTATTTGTGCTGTTATGGATTGTTTGATTGCATGAGAAGCAAAATTTTGGCATTTCTGATTGGATTTTGACATTCTATATTTTTACTTTCTTACACTTTTCTCAGCAACCAAACAGAATTATTTACTCTGTTATTTTGTTTTGGGTTTTCTTATATATAAATTCTTTAGGACTTCATTGATGGGATATTTCTTTAATCTTTGAAAATGCAGGCTGATTTTGATTCTTTGAGACAGATTGCAGAGAACCCTTTGGTGTTTCCCTTTAGATCTTGAGGTCATTGACCACTTCTCCTTCACAGATTGCTAGAGCTACTGAGATGGACTTTGGGTTGCGGTGGGGGAGAAGAAAGACGCTTAGAGTTGTGAAAGTCGTGAAAGTCAAAGACCAATCGCAATCAACAGTGGTCGAGGACGACAGAATCAGCAATTTACCGGAGTCTCTCCTCTGCCATATCCTCTCGTTTCTCACTACCAAAGAGGCTATTGTCACAAGCATTTTGTCACGCATATGGAAGCCTCTCTGGACTTTCCTCCCGAAGCTCAACTTTGACAGCATTGAATTTGAGGGGATATCTTCTTCAGCCAAGGAGCAAATTCCTAATCAACAACATCGTCATCATGATCAGTTGAATCGTTTTACATTTGCACATATCGTGTTCTGGGTCTTGGCTCTTCGCAATCGTAATAATGTGAATCCCCTCAAACATTCTCGCCTCTATTGGAGGAGTGATGGTTCTGACCCAATCCATGTCAAAACATGGCTCCACACTTTGCTCCACACTCTGCTTTCTCATGACTTGGAAGAGCTTGATCTCCACATTGGTTTTCCCCAATTTTACATCTTCCCCTCTACCTTGTTTAATCATGTTAAAACATTAGTAGTTTTGAAATTAAAGGGTAATATTGTCCTTGATCCTCCTTCGTCTTCAGCCCTCCTCTGCTTCTCTAGTCTCAAGATTCTGCATCTTGAAAATGTCCATTATGCAAAGCACGACTCCTTCTCGAGACCCCTCAGTTGCTGCCCCGTCCTCCAAAATTTGTCTGTCGAAATATATGAGTGGGGCTATAGTAGTATGAAGATAATTGTACCTACACTCAAAAGATTACGTTTATGTTATAGTCTTACTCTTCCTAAGCACAACGAACTTGAGATAAATGCCCCAGGTCTTGAGTACCTTTATTTCAGTGGTAATATAAGAATCAACGTTTTGTTGGGGAACCTGTCTAACTTAGTTGAAGCCGACATTTGGGTTCATCTTACTAATAGTCAAGATTATGGAAATAGGATTTGGGACTTCATCAAATCACTGTCTAACGTCAAATCCCTTCATTTGGACTCATATTCAGCAGAGGTAAAGCACGTTTTTCCATGTTCTATTATTAATTGGCTAAACGCCTTTTTCTTGGACAGGCAGTTATATTGTTGTGATTATTATGTTGTTGTGCAGTGCCTCTGTAAAGCCACTGAATTTGATCTTCCCATGTTTCATAATTTGGCTTTCTTATACTTTCATGGTGGTACTTGTTTGTGGAATGTGCTCCCGCACTTGCTTCATCGAGCTCCTAATCTTGCAGTACTAGTCTTTCACAAGGTATATTATGTTCAAACGATGAAATGTTTTTTTTCCCCCTTAAATGATCCTGAATCAATCTTAAGTATTTACTGTATCTCTGTTGTCAGGAAAAAGAATTTTTCATTTGTGATAGGAAAGATAGTTCCATCATTGAAAGGATGATCTATGAGGATGTTCCTAAATGTATATCATTGCACCTCAAGACATTTCATTTTAAAGGATTTAAAGGGTTAACCTATCAGCTGGAATTTGTTAGACATATCCTTAAGACGGCAAGATTCTTAGAGACGATGACAGTCTCTTCTGCTCATATAAATTCAAAAGAGAAGGTTCGTGTTCTCAAGGAGTTATTGATGTTCCCAAGGGAATCCAGGACTTGTCAAATTGCATTTCTCTGAAGTATATTTCGTTATGATTTCTCTCTCAGTTACTAAAGCACTGTATGTGGTTCATTTGAATCAAGTAAGGTAAAAGTAGGAAGGATAAATCCATATCTTTCAAGTGAATTATTGTGGCAGCTTTTTCCTGGATGTCTTCATGTTTATTTTATCTGCACTCTCCTTGTTTTTTCATTAAGAGTTTCCTTTTATTTTTTTAAATAATAATAATAATAACAACATAGAGAACTTTTTGAAAGAAGAGTGTTTTGGGCTCACCTCTAACTAATAAAACCTACAGGTGTGTGGAATTCTTATAGAATCCTTAGGAGTTTACTTTTCATGTAGTTACACACATAGTAATGGAATCAAGAATTTAGAGCATAATCCTATCATATTTGGAGACTCATTAATCAACCAGATGCAAATTTCATTATGTAGTCAAGGGCATCTTGATGCACTGAGGGGCCTAAGACGAAAATTGAATTGAGGCCTTTTATATATTTAAAAATGAATTTAAAAAAAAATTTAAATATTGCTTAAACTCTATTCTCTTGTTAGATGCAAAATTACTAATTAATATGAACTAGAATCACCAATAATTTTTTTTTGAGAATGTCTATAGACACAAAAAATTTGACAACTTTTTACACCTGTTGATGTGGCAGATTAATAGTGGTAAGTAAAAAAGTGATGTTAGTAGTGAATCTAAATGAGAACTAGTAAAAGTTTGCCAACTTAACTGTCGTAAAATTTTTTGTGTATAGCTATTTTTTTTAGAAGTGCTAAATTCGTAACATTTTCATAACAAATCCTAGTTGTTAAATTGTTATTAGTACTAATTTGAACTCACAACTAAAATTACTTTTTTAACCACCAATAATGGTCAGTAACAATTTGTCACTTAGAATTTATTGTGAAAAATATTGTGAACATAAAATTTTTCTTTTGTGAAAAAACACTATTTTATTTATTAGCTAATATTTGAGATTAATTAATACTATTTCATTGAAAGAAATAGCCATATTGGTTGAAATTAGGGGGGCTTTTTTTACTCAGGGCCTTAGACGACTGCTCGCCTCTCCTATTGTGCCATGTCGGATACACATCCTCCCTCCCCCTCTTGGCTAACACTTAAAACTTCCCCATCTAGTTCACAGCCCATTAGTATTTTTTTTTTCTCGACCCTTTTATTGATAATCCTTCAAAATTCAAAATCTAAGTCGATTAAATATCCTCCATTTCACTCTCATCACATTGATAACATATAAGGCCCCCCTAATTTGAGCTTTCCCATTTCATTTATCCATCAATATTTTTGTCCTTCTTAAAACCCTTTACTTGACACCCCTTGAATTTAAAATTCATCCATTAAAAAAAAAAAAAAAAACATCATTTCCTCCTTTGTCCTTTTACCCACTCAAGAAGTAACTAAGCTTGTGTAGTTCAGACAATCTTGTAATTCTGTTAGATAGAGCTTCAAATTAGCTTTTGTAAGTCACCACATTAGAATTTTGTGAGCCTAGTTAGAGCCTTTGTTGGATCATCAGCCTCCTAGCCAACAAACAATCCGCCATTCTCAGCATCCGGAAACCACCACCAATGCTTCCCCATTCATGTGATACAGTGCCATCAAGACCCATTGATGCTCAAGCACATTAGAATAAGAGAAGAACTAATTGGCTATGTAAATCCAGCAAGCTGGATCATCTCCTTGAAATTTGGGGTAAGTCCATTTTCAAGGGCTTGATTTGCCTTACCAAAGAAAACTCTGTAGCTGTTGAATTGCTAGGAACGTGGTACCCTCATGACCCTGATTGCTTCCTCCTTCTAATTCAGCCATTTATTGCATGAACAAATTAATAGACTATATGTGTTTCTGAATTTCTTGCAACTCCTGATCATGGTGATCAGTGATCTTGGTTAAGGCTGCAATCTTTTCTTTGTTATGATAAGTTGATTGAGTTTCTGTCATCGTGAGAGTGATATGATAGAACCGCTCTAATACCTAATATTAAGGTCTTGCTGGCCTTAATTGTTTAAACGGAATTAGAGTTGTCTTGGGGTAGTGTTCAGGTGATATTTGGGGTAGGTTACTTCAAGGGAATTTAAATTTTGGCCACCTAAAAAAAAAAAAAGAGTTAAGAGAAGAGAGAAGAGAGAAGAGTTTAGAACTTGGAAAGAATATTATTACTTCAATGAATATCCTACACAATCTCTCCTAGTCCTTTTAACAAGCTATTCGAGCTTCTAACTACCTGAGAGTTGGTAGTTAGTCAGTCTAACACTCCCTAATAGCCTAAGTAACTCCTAATTGACAACATGATGAATAATAGTTAGTCACATGGTTAATTATAGAGTTAGTTAGCTGCCTTACAGTCTAGTACTTTACTAGTGTCTACCAATTTCTGCCTGAATAAGCTGAGTACAAGTAAGCTAACAAAAGACAAAGAGCAAGCTAATTAAAGGTAACTAACAAGCTAAGTACAAGTATCAATACAATGGAGCAACAACTCCACTCATGCAGCAGTGGTACAGCAACACTGCAACTCATTATCTCAACTAGCTAAGCTGATGCCGACAGCAGGTAGCAGATTCTGCAGCAATGCAACCAGCAAACGGGTTATGCAGCAACAGACAACAGGCATAGCAGAAGCATAGCAGGTAGGTAGTCCAGTCTTGAGGGTCTTAACAGTAGTTGTTGTTGTTGTTGTTGTTAGAAGTAGAGTTCAAAATCATAAATCGTTACATATTCTCCTCCATTTGTCTCTAATCACAAGGCTAACATTTAGTGGTTCTAGGACCACAGATTATTTCACAACATTTTTGTTACAACTTTGACGTGGTAGACTATGAGTAATTAACCATTACTTACACATAGACTCACTATTTTCTTTTCACCAATCACACTCTGCCATGTCACAATTGTGGCAAGAAGTTGTGAAAAATGTTGTGGTTCTAGACTTTTTCAACATTTAAAGCTTCCCTAATTTTGGCTTTCAATTTCTCCATGAACATTTTTCCCCCTTTTAAAACCCTTAGGTTGTCACCACTTGATTTAAAAACTTATCCATCTATTTTTTTTTTTTTTAAACGGTTGCATTTCCTCTTCCTTTATCCAAACCCTATGACATCTTCCCTCTCAATCTCAAATTTCTCTATGATAAATAGAACTATGACCTACTCAATGCTAGGGCCCCCATGATTCGGAACCTTTACTTCCTAGAGATATGGAGGTTCTCTATTAAGTGATTTTTTTTCCCCCTATATTTTATGAAATTTTTAGATACATCTTGTTAGTTTTGTTAATTTTGATATTAAGGAGAGAGTTTGGAATCTGAAGTGGTCTAAAAATATATAAAAAATTGAATTGAGGTTTTGTTAGGCGTTGGACACCGAAAGTGCTTGTTTCAATTTTTTTTTCAATGATTATAAACTTTTGAGACACGTTTTCTGAATTTTTTTTTCCATTTACCCTTAAATATCTAATATTTTCGTTAGTTGTCACGTTTCAAAAGAATGCTGAAAACTAGCATCTTGAGTTTTTAAAACTCGAGATCCAGTTAGAACTTGAGCTTTTAAAACTCGATTTGTGGTGTTTCTCAATACCCTTACGTGGACAAATTTTCCACGTGGACCAAATTTCGCCATGTAGAAATCGAGTTTATAAGACTCGAAATCTGCACAATATACACCCTCCGCCACTTTCAAACACCTCACTCAAACACTCTCTATCTCTCATACACTCTCAGACACTCTCAAACACTCTTGAGTCTCTTAGTCTCTCAAACACTTTCTCAAAATCAATAATCAATCACCCTGAACCCCTCGGCGTGCAACAAAAATCACCCTCACCCTTAAACGCTCTCCTCTTTCCTCACAATCGGCTTTAGACGATCCCCTCACTCATACCTTCAAAATCCCTTTTGTCCCTACCAACGGAAGTTCAGTTTTTTCAAGTTTGAAGGTATGTTTTTCCTATAAAAATTTGAGCTTTTTAAATAATTATTCCATCTGGGTTTAGCCCAAGTGTTTGTGTTTGATTATTTCCCTTGTTAGTGCTTTAGTTTTCTTGTTAGTGTAAGATTTAAGTTAGACGGATTTGTTTTGTTACTTGTTGTATGATTTGGGTTGCTGGCATGTTCTATTTTTGTCTCTGTTTTTTGTTGGTTTCTGGGTAATAATGCTTGATATGTGTTTACTTGCTTGGATTTATGTTAGTAAAATCTTTGTTATGGGGTGGTTGCAAATGTTGCAGAACTCTTTGGAGTAGTGTAATATGTCTTTACTTATATTTTGCGTAGAAATGATGCAAATTTCTTCATTGGGCTCAAAATTAGAGAAATTTGTGCTTTTGTTTGTGCTCTTATTTTTGTTCTTGGGTTATAATTACAAAAATTTAAAAAAAAAAAAATTGAGGCTTTTGAGTTTTGGTACCCTAAAGAAAAAAAAAATTGTGATTTTTTTACACTTGAAATTGTTTGCTGATATTGAATTGAGGTTTTGTTCTGTTGTATTTCCTGATACTGAATTGGCTTACTGACTTATGACTCTAAAGTGTGTTGAATCATTGTGTTCTGAAATGTAAGTGTGTCAAGCTCAGGATTTTGCATTACTTAAATTGTGGATCTGTAGCATTGTTAGGATTTTTGGTCAGACTGTTCCAAGCTCTAAGGATAATGCAATTTAGTTATAGTTTTTAGAGTATTGGTAATCAAGATATTCTGTGTTTTTGTGATACCCTTACGTGGACAAATTTTCCACGTGGAGCAAATTTAGCCATGAAGTAATCGAGTTTACAAGACTCGAAATTCACTCAAACGGCTCACTCAAACGCTCTCAAAGTTTAAACACACTGAAACACTCTCAGTCAAACACTCACCTAAACTTCGCTCCGCCCTCTCAAACTCACTTTCAAGTAACAGTATTTGTTATTCTTATCCAAATCTTTTATGCAGTGAACTATTTTTTATATCTTCATGTGAAATCATTGTGTGTTGTGGTAATGCCTGATTTGTGATGACTCTCACACCAAATAATGTATGTCTGCCACTATGTATGATCTCACAGTAGCACTCTTTGCAGTATGGAGCCTCAGATCGATGAGGAGCCAGAGATCGTGCGCCCTGGTCTAGACATACCATCATTGTTGACGCAACAACAAAATCATCGATCAGAGGACATTTGGAATGGCGAGGTGAAACATCTAGTTCTAACAACTGCTTTAATTTTTATGTTGTCTTTGACTTTTAGCAAGTTCTTTTAAAGTTGTATATCTAGTTCAAACAACCGCTATAATTTTTATCAATTTTACAAGACCCGGGCCCACTTATGTGCCGTGGTCGCTCTAAGGAGATGGAAAACATAACGATGCAAGATAATCGGATGATTGACATTATCAAGTTGGTGGGGCTAGAAGGATTGTTTAGGGCCCCTTCCAAAGAGAGAGATCATAGCCTAATATCGGCCCTACTTGAGCAATGGCGGCTAGAGACTCATACGTTCCATCTTCCACATGATGAGATGTGAATTACCCTAGAAGATGTGGAGGTCATTTTGGGACTTCTTGTAGACAGTGAGGTCTTGGTTGGGCCGATTGTTGTGGAGGTCATTTTGGGACTTCCTGTAGATGGTGAGGTCTTGGTTGGGGCCGACTATTGTGGAGGATGGGGATTGGAGCTAACTGTGTGTGGAGTTGTTTGGTTTTGCAGTTCCGAAAAATGACAACAAAACTTTGGTGGGGCAAAGAATTCTCATCAGCCGCCTTGTTGAGCGCATTGCAAAGCCACTGCCTCCTGATGCAATGGAGATTCAGATACATCAGTATGCCCCGTGCTATATTTTAGCGTTACTAGGGGATAAGATTTTCATGAACAAGTCGGGAGATTTGGTGCATCTGATGTTCTTGGAGTTCCTGCGGAACGTTCATGATCCGCCATAGTATAGTTGGCGTAGTGGTTGCCTGTCATGGTTGTACAGAGAGTTGTGCTAGGCAAGCCGTAAAGAGGCATTGCAGATTGGTGGGGTGTTACAATTGGTCCAGTATTGGGCATGGGCGAGGTTGCCATTCTTGTGCCTGAGGATAGAGCCCTCACCTAGATGTGATTATGGCCCATGGCCAAAAGCTCCACTTGCATTTAAGTAAGTATTTTCATGATATTCAGTGTGTTATGCAATGTACTCTTCTTAGTAACTAAGTAGTATTATCTTATGTTATTCGCTCGTAATTGTAGGTGGGTGTGGGTGCCAAGCCCGAAGAGTAGGCCATTCGGCATGGCGTTAATCCACTATCGCGAGCAATTAGTTAGCATGCAGTCGGGCTAGGTAATAATATACAAAAATTCTGTTTGGTTATGTTGAATAAAAATTGTTATTCTTTATTTCATCATATTTATTTAATTGACTTTAACGATGTTTCATTTTTTTTTTTCTTGCCTAAAGATTGGATCCGTATGTATAATTTTCCTTAAGAATATGTTAAAATCATTGCTTTAACATATCTTCTATTTTAATTTTTGTTTTTCCCTTTATCTATGTATTCTCCCTTGTTTCACATTTTAAGATGTTATGATAATTTTTTTTTTTTTTTTTTCTATTATAGATTATGTGGCAGCCATACGAGACAGACTTAGGCCACCTTCCTTCCTTTTGCGTTGCAAGGAGGGATACGTGGACGGTAAGGGTGCCATTTGTATGTTTTTGCATAGTAAAGACACACCACCCAGACCGTGTCCTTCGATATTTTGGGTTGGCGTACGAGCAGCCTGACCATGTTGTGTACGATGATAGACTGCATAGAATAGACTTGCGTGGAAAGGTGGAAAAAAATTGGAGGGAGGAGCATGGACCATATATCCTTACATGGGATATGAGACAACGACTTTGCCATGCACCTCCTTAGGCCGGTGAGATGCCCCGTGATCATGCCTATTACCACTGGTACCGTCTAGTCACTCAAAAGTATGTCGACCGCAACAGCGTTAAATTAGATATAATGGTAATGTGTTCTAATTAGATTTTATTGCCTGCTTTGTTTTTTTTTTCAGTACATGTACGAAGGTAGAATCAATTAATTTCTTTTTTCAGCAAATCTGGTTTGATCTAATTGACATCCAATTAAAAAGACTTTCTGTTACATATAGTATTCTAATAAAACTTTTAGGTCTTAGTTGAGTATTTGAGTAGATTAATAAGTACTATATTATCCATTCTATAATTGATACATAAATTTCTCAAATCTGATTGTAGTGGTTCTTTCTCCATTTCAGATTAAAAGCCATTTAGCACTGTTGGAGATACTTCTTGTAGGCAGCCGAGAATACAACCATGTCCAGTGCGTCCTAAATAATGTGGCAAGGCTTGGTGGTGGTCCTGCAGCAAATGGGCAGGCAAACAATGGGCATGAGATTGACTCAGCAGCTACTGCAACCCCAAGCACAAGCGCAGCATCCCTAAGTACACCGACCCGTGGTCGGCGTGCTACTACAAGCCCAAACACAAGTGCAACTAGCGGCCGTGGTCGGCCTGCTACAGCAAGCCCAAGTACAAGTGCAGCTAGGGACCATGGTCGATGTGCAACAACCCCTCGGGTTGTAACTAGTCCTGAGATACCTGCACCCATCTTGCATACATCTCCTCAACCCGAGGTCCTTCCACCCATGGTAGATGCATCTCTTCAGCCTGAGGTCCCTTTACCCACCCCACCTTCGCAGCCCAGTTTTGATCTCAGTATTCATTTTCATTTGACCGCTCCAATGCACCTCGAGACACCCTCATACCCACCCACCAGATCCAGTGCACCCACTTTGCCCATAGACCCACCCCGTACCGAACCCATGACAATGATCCCCACTCCTGACCTCTACACAGAGCATCATTACCCACCTACCTCATCCTCATTCGACCCTCTAGGACCTTCGGTTGGGATTGACACTCTACAACCAGATTTTGGTGTACCAGACGAGCATCCCCCTTCATCAGCCCTCACCCCCACAAGGTAGACCGCAACATGCTAGAAGAGTGCCCACTTGTGGGACTGGTGGACACAAAATAGGACACAGAGGCAGCTCTATGGTATGATAATAGTAATTACAATGTAATGATATCTTTTGCCGTTCACTTTATTCTTATCATTACACCGAATATTGATTGTATGCATCTAATGACCCACTTGTGGGACTGGTGGACACCAAATAGGACACAAAGGCAGCTCTATGGTATGATAATAGTAATTACAATGTAATGATATCTTTTTCCGTTCACTTTATTCTTATCATTACACCGAATATTGATTGTATGCATCTAATGTCTTTGCAGCACGATGATGAGCCTAAGGATGATGCCCCACGGCCTCCTCCCCCGCCCAAACATTACTCGAGGTTTAAAAAATGCAAAATTGGTGAACCTTGAAAAAGAGGTTTGTTAACTACCTTGTTTATGGCAGGGTAATAGGATCTAATAGCCTCCCACAACTATCTTGTTTAGTGGTGTCACCTTGTTCAGGATTCATGGATGCAGAAGGTGGTATTTATTTTTAATATGAAATGAATAATTAGCTATCATGAAATTTGAAGAGAAGCTTAGCATGTACACCAATACGAGAATATGAAACGAAAAAAAGAATGACAATTTGAACAACTGAGTGAGTTAATTGTATTTTCCATAGGCTTAGCAATGCATTTGACTAGTTCAGGGTTGACCAATTTTCAATATGGATGTTCAAACTCTATGAAATGGAGCCTAAGACTTTCTACTGCTGCTGCTACTGCTACTGTTAATAAGAATTACTATTATTATTATTGTTGTTGTTATTGCTATATTATGTTATTAATATTATTGTTACTAGGCACACTTATATGCCTTCACCCAATCTGTCAACCACAGGTTCCAGTGGCAAATGGAAGTGGATCATTTCCTTTTTCTGTGGATGTTCCCCGAAACACAAGGTTCTTGTTCTCCAATAAAACAGTCACCCCAGCAAAGGCCATTGCAAAGGCAATTGTAAGACTTTTGTGCTATGGCCTACATTTTACTCTTTGCATGAAGTGGTCCCCATTTGGATGGTTCCTAAGATGTTGGTATATATTTTATAATTTTGGTGGCAGGTGTATCTATTAAGACCTGGTAGTTCGATGCAAGATCAGTTTGAGAAATTGGTCAACCTCTTGGAACAGTTTGTTCACTCACATTCTCATACACATTTTATTTTATTTTTCTAAGTGTGTGAGTTGGTAATAAAAACTGTCAGTTCTTTACTGGTGTCTATTGTTGTAGATATTACCATCCCTCCAATGGTGGTCGTTGGACTTATTCATTGGAGTGATTTTTGTTCCATTTGGTAATACAATTCAAGAAACGCCTACAGCATGAGCAACAGTAAGAATTTCCTGCATGATGATATAAATCTGTTCTTCATGCTTTAGCACATTTTTATTCTTTCTACTAAAGTACTGTTACTGCAGGAACACAGAAAACAGTAGACAGCCCGAACTGCTTCTTGGAAAATCAGAAAGGACGTATTTCGTCAATGTGGTGCTGAAGTTAATTGATCGTGGTCAATATAGCAAGAATGAGCATTTTCATACACATTTTATTTTATTTTTCTAAGTGTGTGAGTTGGTAATAAAAACTGTCGGTTCTTTACTGGTGTCTATTGTTGTAGATATTACGATCCCTTCAATGGTGGTCGTTGGACTTATTCATTGGAGTGATTTTTGTTCCATTTGGTAATACAATTCAAGAAACGCCTACAGCATGAGCAACAGTAAGAATTTCCTGCATGATGATATAAATCTGTTCTTCATGCTTTAGCACATTTTTATTCTTTCTACTAAAGTACTGTTACTGCAGGAACACAGAAAACAGTAGACAGCCCGAACTGCTTCTTGGAAAATCAGAAAGGACGTATTTCGTCAATGTGGTGCTGAAGTTAATTGATCGTGGTCAATATAGCAAGAACGAGCATTTATCCGAGAGAGTTGCTGCAGCAACTTCTGTTTTGTCTTATGTGGAGCCCTCTTTGGTTCTTCCTTTTGTGGCAGCTCAATTCCATATGGCTTTAGAGACGGTAAGTAAGTTTGTACCTTTTATTTCATTACATCACAGAATTGTTGAAACTTATAATGATTGTCTGCAGTTTTCCTGATGGAAAACACCTGTGCATTTGTGAAACAATGTCCTATTAATAGTATTGTTCACCCCTTTGTTTGAGTGGTCTTTGCTATTTACGACTTTGTTTGAGTGGTCTCCTATTTGGGGGTTTTCGCATTGTCTCTCTTTGTTTGACTTCCTTAATTCTGTTAGTTTTTCCATTTGATTGGTTTGTATTCATTTCTGTGCAGTGAGTTTACTATCGTAAACTCATTGTACTTTTATAATCAATAAAGATTGTTATTACCTATAAAAAAAAAATTATTGTTCACCCCTTTAAGTTTTGCTTGTTTCATCACATTAACTTCTCTTTCACCAACATTGTGTCTAGTCAAATGACTGCCACCCACCAGCTGAAAATGGCTGTAATGTCAATAGCATTTGTTGGGCGTTCACTATTTCTCACCTCCCAATCAACTTCAGTAGAATCAGTTGAAAATGGTGATGAGTTCACTGATCTTTTGATGGTTTCATTGTCCAATGTATTACTTGGAATGGATGACAATGATCCTCCTAAAACCTTGGCAACCATGCAACTAATTGGCTACATTTTTTCCAATGTAAGAACACAAGCCCTCAATATTCTTAAAATACTTGATTATTATTGCCCTTATAACCATAAATAAATGCTTTTACTAATCCATTTATACTTGCAGTTGGCTTATTTGGATGATAACATAGATGAGTCGTCATTCCTGCCTATGATTTGTTTTTCTGAATGGCTTGATGAATTCTTATGTATCCTATTTTCCTTGCTTCTGCACTTGGAACCCAGCAGTGTTACGTTTGTATTAACATTCAGTTCTTCCATATCTTCTGTTCTACATTTCTATTATGCATTGGAATAATTGGTTACTGCTGCTGCAGGAATGAAGGCCTACATTCATCTGCAACATCAGGAACTTTTCTCGTTGAGGATGATCCTTACTACTATTGCATGCTTGAAATCTTGGTTGGGAGACTTTCAAAATCCCTGTGTACTCAGGTTTAGTTCTGGTTAATGATATTCAGTTCATTTCTTTTTGAAATTTAGAATCTCAATCAAAGATGTTCTTATTACTTTTCTTCATGCTCCTAACAGGCTTTAAAAAAAGTTTGTAAGTTCGTGAAGACAAATATCCTTCTGGGGGCAATTGCTGAGGTTGGACTGCTTTGTTGTGCATGTGTGCATTCAAACCCAGAAGAGGCAGTTACTCACCTTATTGAGCCCATTTTGTCCTCTGTTATCTCCTCTTTAGAAGGAGTGCCAGTTACAGGATTTGGAGGAAGAGGAACTTCAAAGTCCTCTGTTTCAATAAAGGTGCTTCTCTCATGTATGGTGTGTGTTATATGTTTTCACGTTGAACCTAAGTTCTTCTTTTGAAATTTGAATTGGTTTCTTTCCAGGCAAAACCCACACTTTCTCCTGCTTTTGAAACGTCAATTGATTATCCATTGAAAACACTATCAGTTGCCATCAGTTATGGGGGTCCTGCTCTTCTCCGTTACAAGGATCAGTTTAAGGAAGCTATTGTTTCTGCTTTTGATTCTCCATCTTGGAAGGTCTTGTATTTATCCTGTTGTTGATTAAAGTACCTGCTCTTGATAATGAACTGCCAATAGGCCCTAAGTGGCATATTCCTAGTGATGAAGTTAATTTTGCAAACGAACTCTTGGATCTTCATTTTAAAGTGGCTTTGGATGATCTTTTTACAATGTGCCAAACTAAAATCCATTCAGATTCAGGTAATTATCATAGTTATTCCTCAAGGAACTTTTCCCATAACCTAACTGATGTGTTAAAAAATAAAAAATCTCATCTAGAAAGAAAGGATGTTTTCTTCAGTATATCATTTTATTAATGCCACATTATTTTAATTTACATTATCAGTATACAGATGAAATGAAGTTTATACAGGTTTGTCCATTATCTGACAATTTGCATGCAATCTGTCACACAGGAGATGAGAAAGAGCACTTGAAAGTGACTCTTTTGCGGATTGATTCATCATTGCAAGGTGTTTTGTCTTGCTTGCCTGATTTCAGGCCGTCCTCCAGCAATGCAGTGGTTGAAGATCCAGATCATACTTCTTTCTTAATGGCTGGAGCAACAGGTTCAACTGTTGGCAGCACTCAACTGCGGGAAAAAGCTGCTGAGGTTATTCATGCCTCATGCAAGTAATGTTTAAACTTCAGTATTCCTCTGGATATTACTCCTGTTTGGCTGGGTCTGATTTGCTAAACCTCATTGATCTTTGTGCTTTGAGCAGATACTTGTTAGAGGAAAAATCTGATGACAGCATTTTATTGATACTCATTATTCGTATTATGGATGCATTAGCAAACTATGGTAATGCACAGTGTGTTTAGATGAGCTGGATATTAATCCTTTTTTTTTTTTTTTTATGTCTTACCTCTTATAAATTATTCTTGATTTTTGTCATACAGGAAGTTTGGAATATGATGAGTGGTCAAATCACAGGCAGGCTTGGAAGTTGGAATCTGCTGCCATAGTTGAACCTCTAATTAACTTTATTGTGTCATCTCATTCTAAGGGAAAGAGAAGGTGAAGAATATTCTCATTGAATCTCTATTTTGACATGAAATTATGTATCAATGCTGTAGCATTTAAAAACTGATTCTTTTCTTTCATTCCAGGCCGAGGTGGGCCATTCATTGATAAGGCATACATGCACAATACATGGAGATCCTCACAGTCATCCTATCATCTATTACGTACAAGTGCAAAGTTCATTCCATCAGATCATCTGAATCTCCTGATGGACGATCTTCTAAATCTATCTTTGCACAGTTACGAAACTGTTCGATTGTGAGTCCGCCGATCTTCTTTGGCCTACTATATGATCAAATCATAGTACAGATCTTCTAAGTGCCTGTTTAATACAGCCTATTTTGAGCTTTTTGAATAAGTGCTATCTGAAAAAGCTGTACTCAGAAAAAAGTGAGATTTAAAAATCTCTGTTTTAAGAAAGTGTGGTTTCGAACTGCTATGCCAACTGGGCACTAAATCTTATTGTCTATTTTGAATATAATGTGACTTGTGTAGCACAAACATGTAATGCACATTTTAGATTTAGTAATTTAAAAATTACTATATAGATTGCTATACTGAATTTTTATTAATAATTATAAATGATAATTAAAAAAGGGCACAAGATCATTCTAGAAGCAATGATCCAATAGAGGGAATGAAATCAATTAGAAGACACTGCCTACAGCCCACATGTAGATAAGGTGATGTCTTTGGTAGTAATAAAATTTCAAAGTTATCAAAAAAATGATGATCAAACTTTAGCTCTTATTCTCAAGTTTGGAGGAGTTTGTGAATTTCTCAATGGCAGCCTCCATGTTGGGTCCCTAGCAGATATAATGTGATCTGACTAGCTATTTTGGTAAAAATTTGAATTTTATTGAATAATGATGGAAAAAAGATATGTTAAGTTGTGTTTTCCGACAGATCTTAGAATGTGGTATGCCTTGAGTTTTTCAATCTGGGTGGGAACATATTCCTAAAACTAATGGTTAGAACCTTTGATATTTTCCTGGCAAGTGGTTCAGAGATATTAATCTTAGTGTTTTTTTTTTTTTTTGGTTTTGGCTGCAATGGTGTTCGATTATTATTCTTATTTTTATTTTTATTTTTTTTTTAAAGTAATGGTGATTTATGATATCTGATTTAATATTTTGACATGGTTCCCAAACTCACTGGCAAATCTCTACTGAAGCTGATGGGACTTGCTTAAATTGAATACTGCTATTAATTATGGAATAATGTGTCTGCCAATAGTTGTGGGGTAACCTGTGTTTTAATCATGTTATTGAGCATAAATCAATTCAAATTTTTCAGCTTCAAATCTTTATTTATAACTCTTCCACCTATTGGTTTGGCACCAAAAAGAAGCAATATCCCTATATTCTTGAAGATCTGTGTTGTGCTTTCTTCTGTAACGTGGAATTCAAAAAATTGTACCATGGCAGCCTGCCTCCTGATTTGCGCCATACGATTTATGATCCAATGCGCTTTATTATAGGGATTCAAGTGATACATTGATGTGTTTTTGGTGACTTCTTCAATATTTTTCTTTTGCCTGTATTATACAGATCATTAAGAAAAAGCTAGACTTTTGGCGGGCTCTGCTGTGGACAAAGGCTGGAGAGTCTAAGAGAGATGGAGAGGACAAAGGGGAGGAAGGTGGTGAAAGACAAGGAGGTTGGTGATGGTGATCTTTGCTGGTGGTTGGTTCACAAGGGAATTGCAGCCTCATTCCTGTGCATTGTTGTGTTTGCACTTTTGGTGAGAGTGGCTATATCACTCCATCCTTATTTTGGTGTAGGAAATCCTCCCAAGTATGGAGACTTTGAGGCACATAGGCATTGGATGGACATTGCCCTTAAGCTCTGTTTGAGAGTTTATACCGGAATGGAATAGAATGGAATGATTATAAGGAAATGAAAAGGAAAGGAATGGAATGGAATGGAATGTATTTAAGTAAGGAAAATGAATAGAAAAAAATGGAATGGAATTAAGTAACCTTGATTAGATGTTTTAAAATGAAAGAATGGAAAGGAATGAAAATGAATGGAATGTAAGTAATCTTGTTTGGGAGTAACATGTAGGGAATGTAATAGAATCATTTTATGACAATATTACTATTAGACCCCTATTTTAAAATAAAAAATTGAATATATAGGGGTATTTTTGAAGTTTTAGTAAAAATTTTATTAAACTTAAATCCATTCCCTCCCATTCCTCTCAATTTTGAGGGGAACAAAAATTTGAAGTTTTGAGAGAAAATGGAGAAATGAGCATTCCCTCCTAACCATTTCATTCCCTCTCACTTAAACTCCCAAATAAGGGAATGGACTTTCCATTCTCTCCGTTAAAATTCCTAAACAAGAGGAGGGAAGAATATTATAAAAATATTTCTTTTATTCCTTTCCAATCTCTCCTCCCAAACAAACCCTTAATTTGCCAGTCAAGGAATGGTATCGCAACAGCACAACTAATGATTTCAGCTACTGGGGACTTGACTACCCTCCCCTTACTGCCTACCTGAGCTATTTCCATGGTCTATTTCTCAAATTTTTCCATCCTGAATCAGTTTCTCTTTTCATGTCCCCATTTTGTCATTTATTGTTTTTTTCCCCACTTTTGTTAGAATTTATAGTTTTCCTATGTTTTTGTTGTATATTGTGTCATGTCCTTCACAAATGACAGATCTGCTTAACCATTGATAGTGGTATAATTTTTCATTTTATAGTGAGACCAAAATTCTAGTAGATCCTTCACAGAGGCCTCTATTGTCTTTATGGTTGAATTTGTGACTGAAAAGCGATAACTCAATTTGAGAGAGATTTAAAATTGTTATAGCCGAAAGTGATTTCTTTACCACAGCGATGCAAAAATCTATACATATAAAATAATAATAAAATATAATTTATATATATTAATTAAATTAAATTAAGTAAAATGCTTTTATTTTTTTAGAAAAGTTAAGTAAAAGACTCAAGTGAAAAGTTGATGGTTTCTTTTTTGATGAAGTGAAAAATGAAAATTGTAGATGCGACTTTAAGTGTTAGTCTCAAATTCTTCTTAAAATGATATGATTATTTTCTTAGTTGAAAAATACCTACAAGTCTGCAACAGTCTCTTTATGAAGGTAACATGATCAATTGTAACAAACCTCTGCCAAATACAAATGAGCATTTACTTGCACTAGATGTTCTGACTACTTAGATGAGAAGGGGCATCTTGCGCTAAATAAACAAATTGAATTACATTAGATGCCAAATAATGGAGATGAAATGGCATCACATGACATTCCAAGATCACAATCATTATGACACACATATTGTCAAGGACATTGACATCCTAATATTTCAATCCCATTTTCTCTCTCAAGATGCTTACTCTATTGACATCACCACCGTTTGCAACATACGTTATACATGCACAAAGAAACAAAGCTAATATTGTGGGGGAAAAAAAATCAAAAATAGTAATTAGCCTTTTTGATCCTAGAACATTTCGCACAACCAAAAATTATTGCGTGATCATTCCCTCTTATCTTCACCCTCCCCCTTTCTACTGGTTAGAGAATGAGCTTCTTCAACAGATTCTTCTCCCACTTCCTCAGAGTAAGCATGCCTGTGATAATTGGAAGTAAAAGTCAACATAAAAAAAAAAAAAGGTGTTGGTGAATAGTTTTTACTTTGTTACTTTCTTTAAGCATGAAAAAAGAGACATTTATAAACTTTCTCCCAAATAAAAAGGAAAGAAAGACTGGAGATGACCTAGCAAATGTAGACTGTAAAAAGACATTTAAAGCGAATGTGTTTGTTACCTTCCAAAGGTAATGAATCTGTGGTCATGGTTTGGTAGACTATAAGCTATGTGAGAGTTGTGCTAGTGTGATGTAATTGAAGCACCTTAAACTCTATGCACGTTTATTTGCATCCCATGATTATGCACATGGGCGCAAGATGTCTAGGTCCTTGGGAAATGTCATTGATCTGCTTGAAGTAATAAATGGGATATGCTTGGAAGGTCTTCATAAGTGGCTAGAGGATGGGGTATCGTTAGTAGTTCCATAAATTGTGGAATGCTGTACGATTTGCTATGGCCAAGCTGGGGGATGATTATGTTCCGCCCACAAATGTAAATCTAGATGAGTTGTCATTTAGCTATCAATGGATACTCTCAATATTAAACAGAGCCATATTCAAAATTATTGCGGCTTTAGAGGCGTATAAATTCTCAGATATAGCAAGTATTGCATATTCATGGTGCCAACTGTGTGATGTTTTTATTGAAGCAATTAAGCCTTTCTTTGCTGGGAGTGATCCAAGGTTTGAGACTGACAGGAGTTTTGCTCGAGACACACTTTGGTTATGTCTTGATAATGGACTATGATTGCTTCATCATTTTACGTCGTGTGTTTCTGTGTCAATTGAAGTTTTGCGAACAGTTTATATATTAAAAAGAAAATTATGTATAATTTTGTTATAAAAATAATAACTAATGAATTTATTACATGAAGTATTATTGTCAAGCATGACTTTCATGGAAGATACTATATTTGTTTTTTTTTTTTTTTTTGTTCTTTATATTTATATGTTGTATACCTAATTATACAATGTTTGTATACATAAGATTATAAGTTTCTTTTATAAAGGAGATCTTGTGTCTAGGTGCATATATATACATATTAAAGTTGATAATTTGTGTATATGTATATAACTTACTTTAGAATAAGCAAATTAAAATTTATATTTTCATACACACACATATATATTCCTCTCATTTTTAGGGCAGTTTCTATTTGTGATTTGAGTATATCTTGACACAATAATTCGGCCCCCTCAACTCAAAACTTTTGACTTTGCCACTGCGAAAGCATATAACACACCATAAATAGCAATAAGCAACAACAACAAAAAAAGCATTAGCTAAGAATAAAAGCTCATACATGCAAAATTTAAAAAATAAAAAGCAAGACATAAAAAAAATAAAAAATGAGAGGAACTCGAGCCTTTGAAACTCGAGTTCCAGAAAGCATTTGCAACATTAACAAAAAAAAAAGTGAGAAGTAAAAAAATAAAAATTGGGAGGAACTCGAGCCTTTGAAATTCGAGATTCAAAGTGGAACTCGAGTCTATGAAACTTGAGTTTCACTGAGAAAATTTTTTTTCCCTAGTTCATGCATGCTTTGTTTCATGCAGATTGGATACTTTGTTTTTGGAGTGTTCACACTAATGGAGATCGAGTCTATAAAACTTGAGTTTCATTGGGAATTTCGTTTTTCCCTAGGCATGCAGGCAAATCAGAAATTGAACTGTGTGCACACACTTGCTAAGAAACAGAGATAAAGGAGCTGAAAATGTAATCCACAAACACTCATTAAGAGGCAGAGAAGTTGAGAATGTAAATGCACTTAAATTACATCAAAAGGAGTTTTCAATAGGTACCAAACTATAGAAACTGTTACGCTCTCTGCATAAACATAGTTTTACAGTGTAAATTAAATCACAGCAAAAGGCATTCTCAATATATCAACATTCTAAATATGCCCAACCACGCTTAATTTGCAATTCTAACACTCAAATCATAATCTTCATAGAAGTGTATTGGATAGAGAATTACAAGTACATTAAAAAAAAATAAAAAAGTTAACTATACCGATACAACGTAGTCACTTTTCCTAAGATTGGCAGTTCGCATAACAAAAACATCATCCATAGAAGCATACTTGAAAAACGTAGACTAATCACGTTAGGAGACAGATAGTAAACATTAGGTAAACATAGAATGAACAACCTGATCCAGAACTTTTTGCCATCTATCACCTATCTAGTTTGGAACATGACCGCTTATGGAAGCGCCACGGGACTGCGGACATTTTTTGCGGTTATGCCCGGAAGCATAACACAGTCCACATGTCTGCTTGGGTTGACTCTCTATCAAATCTGCGTCCTCCCTTCGACATCTCGGTTCTCGATCCTTATTCCTCACTTCATCTATCTCATTCCTTATTCTTGACTTCACTGGTCGACCTTTGGCCTGCAACAATGCTGGATTAGGCAACCACTTTGGCCTCATGAGATCCCTCCACAATGACTGTGACTTAGGAACCACAAATGTGTATGAGTAAATGTTAAGGGCATAGTCCAAACTATAACATGGGTGAATATATGTGGTCGAATCAATATTTTTCGCATCACATACTCTAATTGCATGTGAACAAAGGATCCCTATGTTTTGCCATTTTCCATAATTGCATGTTCTTTCCAATAATCGAATTTCATAATTGTGGTTTCCTCCTTCTGCGCTACACACGTTGAGTGAAGTAACTACCTGATATATCATCTATTGATTGCTAAATGCCTTGAGATAGTGTTCCTCAAATTTACGCATATTTCCCTCCCATATGGAGAAGGCATATATACTCCATTTCTTACCCTCCAACAACTCATTCGTAATTTCTTTGTGTCGATCGTGGAAATATTCAACAAGTTTAGACCAAGTGAACTCAACCATTGTGGCAATAGGAAGGCCTCGTGCACCTTTTAGTACACCATTGAAGCACTCTGATATATTGGTTGTCATTGCCCCACAACGTCTCCCACCATCATGTGACTGGGTCCACATATCCACAGACTCGCTCATTAGGTATATGTATGGAAGATAATCTTGATTCTTTTCCTTGCCATCCTTCCCCGTCACCTTTTTCTTATTCCTAATGGCCTCAATTTCCACCTGCTTAATGAACTCCATTATGGTATCAAATTTAACTACCTGAGTAGCATATTCCACTTTCAACGCCACTGACTTTAGAGTCGAGTTTTGAAAATGTGTGTTAAAGTTGCTAACAACATGTCGAAGGCAATATCTATGAAATACCCGTGTTCTTCCAGTTTGCAATGGCGTTTTTGATACCGAGATGTCGGTCAGAAATTATGCAAATGCCTTCGTCAGGTATCACATGGCCAATCGTATCTCTGAGGCATTGTAAAAACCATCTCTAACTGGACCCTGACTCACAATCCACAACAGTAAAGGCGAGAGAGAATACCTTATTGTTAGCGTCGATTGCCATTGCGACCAACAACTTTCCCTGATATTTACCATACAAATGGGTCTCATCAATATTGATAACCGGCTTGCAATATTTGAATCTATCAATGCTTGGACCGAAAGACCAAAACATATAATGCAAAAATACGGTATCATCTTCACCGGTGGGTGTGGTATGATAGAACACCTGGGCAGTCGGATCCTGATCAATATATGCCATTAGCAACTTTTGCAACCTTTGGTAAGACTCTTCCCAATTCTCAAACATCTTCCCAATCACCTTTTGTTTTGCATCCCATACCTTGTAGTAAGAAGACTTATGACCCTGATATTTCGACTCTATTATAGATCTGAGACGCTTAATTGGGGTAGTGTGATCCTCACATAACTTCTTAAGGATTTCTGAGTAATAAAATTACAAGGCATCATTCTACCATCATTTCGCACCCCAGTCGGTATACACATGCGAGGACCTACATACTCGGTGACCATCCATAGTCCGTGGAGATTGGGATTCATGACTACATAGACATACCACTTACATGACTCATCCATGTATTTCGCACAAAGTTTTTTCTTCATCGACCTACTGATCATAAAATGTTTATTTTCCTTGAGGGCACAAATTGTTAATACGCAATGCACCTCCACTTTATTGGCAAAAGTCAACCCTTTGCACAAATTCATCCCCTCTCTCCAAGTAGACACAAATGGTATATCAATATGTGAAGGATCAACCATATTTTTCCAAATATTTGCAAAAAATGACAAGGCAGGAGGTGCGTAGGTAGGGATTGTGTTCGTAATGTTAACATTGTCTGCATTAGGTTCACTACCGTCCAATGTCTCATCGTCATCAATGTCCCTCTTGAAATCCCCAAAGTCCCCTCGTTCAATCCTCTCTTCAAACTTATCTCTATTAACAAAATATTCATTGTTAATGGCAGTAGTCTCATCAACATAGTTGCCATCATTATCGTCGTCATCATCATCGGCATGAACATCATCTTCTTTACATGTGTAGAATACTCATATTGAGCACCCGGAACTCTAACCTGTAAACTTGTGGCTATTTGTTAGATTTGCTCGATACCAAATTTTGCACACGGCTTCAACTATGTGTACAACTCAATACCATTTACTTCAGGTATTCTCTCCAACTTGTCAAACATGATCTTTACATGTTTGTCTGTTTCTATTGCCATATACTTGTAATTAATTCAGTGCTTCAGGACTTCATGTGACATACAATAAGTAATTTGTATGTTATATACAGCAGGATTCGCACACAATTCTTCCATAACTATCATCTTCAATTCATCAAGGGTCTTCAACCTACGATCAATTTGGGTATAATAGAACTTTATAGCTGGCCCTTCAAATGGCAATCTCTTGTTCGCATTGGCATTCTTAAGCAGATCACTGTGGTATAGGATTATATCAATTTCAGGCATTGTGAACTTGTTAGAGTCAAGTTATTATCTACTCAAACTACACAAAGTACAAATTTTAATTCATTCAAAGGGTATGAATTTCATTACACATTCGTTACACATTTCATACTCAAATCCTTTTTCCGTCATGCTAAGACTACCCATTTTATACCCAATACAAAAAAAAAAAAAAAAAAAAAGTAAAAGTAAAATCCTTGTAAAAGTGTACAACATTTTATCTAATTAAATACCCATAACATTTACATACTCATTTCATACCCAATACAAATAAAGTCATTTCATTACACATTCAAAAGGCATGAATTACATACTCATTTTATTATAAGTCATTCGAAGGGTAGTCACTCATTTCATTACATAACCATTTAATACCCATTCATCACAATTTATTCACTACCCATTTCGTGCCCAAAACAATGATGAATAAAGTCAAAAAACTTGTAAGATCATGATAAAAATAAGAGCCTACAAATGATAATTAAAATTTTGATAACAAAAACCATGCAAATAAATACTCAAAAAATTAACATTAACAAAACAAAGTTCTATAATTCATAATATTGGTATTTTAACTAAGTTACGTTAACTATCTACAAAATAAATAGTCAAACTCTTTAATCCACACCCAACGACAACCAATGCCCAACTACAATGACATTCAAATCAAAAAACCCTTATCTAAGATATGAATTTGTTGAGAGGGAAGAGTAGTGAGAGATGCAATGTGGTGAGTTAGAGTGAGAGGCAATGTGGTGTGAGAGTTATGGGTGAGTGAGGCAGTGAGTTAGTGAGGCTAAGTGTGTATGGGTGAGAGAGTGAGGGCTGATAAAATTTTGATCTGTGTACTGATGCGTGTAGCTGTGTTTATAAACTTTTTCTCAACAAAACTTGAGTCTATAAGACTCAAGTTTTATGCAAATTTTAATTAGATATCAAGTTTCTAATACTCGATATCTATGAGTATAAAAAAGTTTTTCTTGTAGCAAACCGAGTCTTAAAGACTCAGTTTTTGTTTTGTAGAAATTGAGTTTTAAAGACTCGAGATCTATGTGGCATTTTAATCTAAGTTAGCAAATGCACAGTAAGTACAAAGTGAGTTTCTAAAACTCAAGTTTTATATGGATCTCGAGTTTTAGAAACTCGAGATACTATTTAACTAAATCAAATTTAACATTGGCTACCTTACCATATAAAATCCCCTCACATTGCTACTCTGCAAAGTTCCTCCACATTCTCTTTGTTTTGAATTTTAGAGAATGTTGTAGAATACACACAAAACAATAAAATAACACGCACCACAACAAACTATATTTTTTTTTATTAAAAAAAAAACAAGCGCCGCAACAAACTAAATTAATTTAATGTGATTCAGTTTACTCTAACTCTACATACACAGCCAAGGCAAACCGAAACTCAATATTAATTATATGAATTACAACCACACATAACCTCTCAAATATAAAATTAACCCAAAACCCCAATGCACCAAAGAGTGCCCTCAAATAAACATACTAGACACAAAACTTAGTCTTTTAACTCTCCCAGGACTAAGCTTTGATACTCTCTCAGACTCTCACCCACATCGTAAAGCTGCACCACCATTCTATTTATAGGAATTAGTGTATATAATTACTCACGACATCTATGTACTACTTATCTTGTTTTAGTCATTCCTACCAAAATGTAACTTGTTTTCATGCATCTCCCTTGTTCTATATAAAAGATGTCATTCAATTCATTTGGAACAGACCAACAAATAAAACTATAGCTTTCTTTTTCCATATAATCTTCCTTTCAGATACTCTGTTCTTGTTTTGTTTGTGTGGCTTATATCAGGAGTTTATCTAATCTAAATAATTATGTGTTTATAATGCTGTTTTCCTGTTAGGCACGTTCGATTTATTATAAATTTCTTGCTCTTGTCGATACTCAAATATCAAGGTGCATTGACAATAAAAATAATCAATATATAAACCTAACAGTATGTCGGTACTCAAATTTAAAGAGAAGGTTTTCTCATTGTTTTACATTTTCAAGGGAGAAAAAAAAAGTATAAAATAAAATAAGTTGGTAAATCGGGTACCAATCTTTGTTCCAGAGATTATATTATTAATATTATAGTTTATATATATCACAAGAAAATCTCCACAAGCTGACCTAAATAAACCTAATGAAACCAATTTTCACCAGCCGTGTCCTGCAGCTTTTGACATTTTCCTTTCGTTTTAAGATCTTTTTTTTTTTTTTTTTTTTTTTTTTATGTGGATGTTAAATTTTAAAAATAAGTTGTCTTTGCCAATGCCATACAGTCAGCACCACATCAGGGAAAGTTGAAACTTAAACAATAGTAATAATCCCTTTTATATGCTATATGATTTTAGCATAATTTATTCCTACAATATACAATTTTTTTTCCATCATATAATATTAAAGAGATTTACTTATCAAAAAAAAAAAAAAAAGAGATTTATATATATGACAGATTAGGATAGGCATCGGTTAACTTTGACTAATGTTAGACATCTTTTTCACAAAGGTGATAAGTGATAATTTGGTCATTGTGGTATGCTTTAAAAAAATTATAAAAAAAATGGAAGAAATTATAATTAGAGTAAAATCACAAGAAGTCACATCCACATCAATAGTTGCAAAAAAAAAAAAAAAAATTGTGTGGACGATTGTTTAGGCCTTGTTTGGATTTTTTTTTGTCATCGCTCATTACTCCTCACTTAATTTTCGTCACTCATCACTCATCATTTAAAATACCCAAATTTTTCCGAACACATTTTTTTAACACTCATCACCCAGTTATGCCTTTACTCTTTGTTTAAAAAAAAAAAAAAAAAAACCCGGAAGTCAACAAGTGCGGCTAACCAATTTCTATCATGCGGCTGTGATTAGTTTTTTTTTTTTTTAAAAAGCGGCTAGGATTGTTTAAAAAAAAAAAAAAAAAAAAGCAAAACAAAAAGTCAACAAGTGTGGCTACACAGTAAAAATTGTAAGGTTATTTACAAAAATGCCATTGAAAACAAAGTTTTGGAAACTGAAAACAGCCAAAATGTGTTTTCAGTTTCCATAACTCATAACTCAAAAATCAGAGAATTGAGTGATGGAAACAGAGTTATGGTGCTCCAAACGGACTTTGAGTTATTGGTCCCACCATTTTTGAGTTATAAATTATGAAAACAGAGTTATGAGTTATGGAAACTAGAAATTCAAACGGCCCCTTAACTTTCCTTTAAGAGAAACAGGATTTTGGTTCATCTCTAAAGCAGAGATGGAATAGAATAATGGTTTGATCATTGATGTAACAGATAGGGCATGAAAATGGATCCATTAGTTCCATTCCCCAAGCCTACCCCTTTCCCATTCGTTACTCTAAATTAGTCTTAACTAATAAATTTTTTATTACAACAAGTTTTAATTAAAAAATTAGAGTGTGATGGAAGTAGTATTGATTTAATTACAATAAGTACTTGAATTTGGGAAAGTTTTTCATCGGAAGAGTAATATTATTTATAGCTAACCCCCCCAATACCTATATGATTTCTTCTGTCTGCCTTTTGGGATTTTTTTGTTTAGACATTGCCGTCTCCAATTATTTTTTCTTTTCTTATTCTTTGTTTCAAATATTGGTTAACAGCTCCTTTATATCTATTCTTTTACATTATAGTATATTTTTGTCAGTAGTCAAAAGAGATGTCTTACTAAATTCAAATTTTGCCCACCAAAAAGGCTAATGAGTAATGAGTTGCAATTAGTGGTAGAAATAGAATCAATCCCCCCCACCAAAAATAGAAATAGAAATAGAAAAAAGATCCCGTTTAATTGATTCCTCCAATTCTCTTTTATTTTTAGCCGGATATGCAACATAATACATGATATGCTATTTATTTATTTTTTTAAATACCACATATCTTACCATTGGAGGATTCAATTGAAGATGATCTTATCTCATGAAATAATGAGTTGTTGTTCTAGTATGATATGAGAATTCTTGTGACAGAGATACTTTCTAAAAAAATCTCACATGCTGGCACATCTTTGTTGGAAAGAAAATTATGCTTAAATTAATTATTGCAAATTTTAGCTGACTAGGCAAGAAAGCTGAATCTTACCGTATAAATTAATATCTATTGGTCAATAACAAGGGACCTACCAAGCATGATAATGACAGTTGATTGGTTTTTCAACACGTTTTTTTTATCTCATCTACAAGAGGAATGGAACTGTAAACCCAATTGAATGATCATGCTACAGATCTTTAGCTGGCAAACTAGTTTTTAGCTAAAAAAACAAAGTATAAAAAAGATAGATAGTAAAGAAACCTTCTCAATTAAGGTTTTATGTATAATTCCAGATTTGCTTATTCAAGCATTGCCAATAATAGGAATGGCAAATTGCTGCAGTCTTTTCTGTTATATTCTGAGATTTGATTCTCAAAATTTAACAATATTCCAAAAGGATACCATTGTGAAATTGTAATATATATATCTCTCATTATGTGGGTTTTTTTTTTTTTTTTTTGGGGAGGCTTGCTTTAGTTTTCTTTGTTGCAAGTCTACTATAGTGTTCCATGTTTTTAAATGGAAGGGTCTTTCAACTTTCAAATACTCACCTCCAAAGTGGAAGAAGAAAATGAGAATCACTTGCGGAATATTACAAACTGTCATTGATTATCATTACCTAACTTCCATTAGGACCACGTAAATAATAAAAAATAAAGAGTAAAAAAAGACTGACTCTTATAAGGAGATTTACGAATCCTAATGATGTTAGGTTAGATTTCATAGGGATTTATCCAACAACGGTTAAGCATTTGGCTTTTCTAAACTGAGGTGTGATGAGTGTATTTGCTTTTCCTTTAGTTGCTCCAATGCTTAATAGGGATGCCAACTTAGTAGTAAGAAAATGGGCTCCAATGCTGATTAGGATGCCATTGCAATTTGGTAAAAAGTGTTTGATAGAGCTTTCAAAAGATTTCAACTTTTTTAGACAGATACTAGAACTTGCGATTTGCTCTTTTTCCCATTTTCGCTTCAATGCTAATTTTCCAGTTGCTTTCAAATTTCAATGCAGATAGCAGGGATGTGCCAGCTTACTCAACCAGGAATCCAAGAACAATAAGCCAATAACATCGGGCTCTATGCTTATATGTAAAAATTTTCCAGTAAAATTTTTAAGCAAGTAGATTCATTATTGTTTGATTCTCTCTCAGAGATGAGGACTATGGAATTCCCCTTCCACTTTATTAAAAGGAAGTACATGCTCAACTGATGAGAAGAGACTTGCGAGACATGACATTAATTCTTGAGCTCTTCAAGTAGTTGGATCGAATTCACTTAAATGAGATTACCGAATTCTATTAAATTTTGTTCAATATTTAATATTGGACTTCAAATAGAGAGCGTTTCCAACTAAAATTTTATGAAACTAAAGGATGCAATTGATTAGTCCTCGCGGAACTGGACAAGAAGATTAATTGAGTAACCACATAAACCCAAAAAAAGAGGCAAGCATCATCAGGAGGGTGTTAACGTTAGTGTACCATATAAATAGTAGTATTAATTTGCATGATATGAGGTCAATAGCAACCCAACTAGTTTTCACACCTGAATTCCAGTTGACACAATTTCAATGCAAATTCCAATAGCACCTGATATCATTTGTGCCTTGCCTTCAGTTGCCAAAGATGTTGGTTAAAATTGGATCATTAAGCTATATACATACATACATAAAAACGATTGTTCTAGAGTTCTTCGGTCCACTCATGAGCTGTCATCATGAAGAATTGGACCAACTCCTCTAATCCTTGAAACCCAGTGGTGTCCACATGCTTGTGGATCATATGGTAGACCCAGAAGAACTCCTTTTGATTTATTTATTAAATTATAGCCAACAAGTCTCAGAACATGACATATAATCATCCAAACATAATCCATCATGAACTAAAGGCAAATACCTTTAAATGAAAACAAGGAGACAAAAGATCTCAAATCTCTGCCTATGCTTAATTTTCTGTTCATGTAACCCAAAAAAAAAAAAAAAAAAAACCCCACCAAAAGCAAATTAAAATATGTAATTTAGGGAAAAATACAGTAACACAAAATTAATCATACAAACAAAGGCCCAACTTCTATAAAATAAAAAACAAAAAAGTCTCATATTCACAACACTTTCTTGCTTTTTAACCATTTCCCCTACCACTATCTTTAGCCCACCACCAGATAATGAGTCCAAAACTTCACTAAACATTCTAACCCATTGACCCCAAATGCTCCCTGAAAACCTTTAACATTTCACAAAATGTGACAATTCCAACCAAGCTACAATCATCCTCAATAACCCAAACATAATTCACACGATGAGCAATTGCTTGAATCATCACTGCCACCAAAGAACTCTTAGGGTGACAAACTATTGCCTCTGCCCTCCTCACCATCCTGGCTGAGTAACTCATAGACCTGCTATACTTTCCTGACCTTGGAGGAGACAATGAAGACTCATCATCAGATGAAGATGATGCGCTACTTGAATAAGCTGATTGAATATAAGCTTCCAACATGCCATCTAGATTCTTTTCCTTCAACCTTGCTTTGACCAACCTGACTAAATCTTCTGGAGGCCCTCCACAATCAATGTAGGCCATTAGGTCCCCAGAGGACAAGGTTGTGATGGCTGCAGCAACCGTTTCGTCGCAGCAGGCGAGCGTGAAGGGTGAGATCTCCCCTATCAAAGTTCCCTCACTGTCAACAACAGCAACAGAAGTTTGTTCAGCTAGTGAACGTGATATAGCTTTTACTGCTGATGAGGCTGGAGAGTGATAGTTAATGGCTAATATGTCAGTGTTGATAATGCCAAGAGTGTCAATAGAAAGTGCTGGAATTGGAGAGAATAGGCCAATGGAGCTAAGGAGGAATCGGATTATGTCCTCTTGAGTTAGCCAGCAGTATTCAAAGCCGTTGTGGATGGTAGTTGCAAACCCTGCGGTTGTTGGCTTTTGAAGCTGTTTTCTTCTTGAATAGTTGCTTATTTTCGTTTGTATTGGTACCACTAGGTTCTGGGTTCCTTCAAGGATGAGATCAATGGCTTCTAATAAGCTGAAAAAGAACAAAAATCACAGATCCATGTTATGCAAGAAACAGAGGAGGCTAGGATAAATTGGGTCAGATTATACATTAAAACTAGAAATGTTACATAGAAATGATTTTTAATTCATGAAATTAAACAAACAAAGAAGATAATTATCTTAACGGGTCCGGAAAAAATCAAATAGAAAAAATTTAACTTCAATTAGAATTTGCTATAACTGAAGAAATGAAAATTAAAAATTGTAAATTAAGCAGTTCACTTCTTTGAAATATTTAATGAATTTACTATCCTACTTGATCAACAAAGTACTATCAAATATATTAGTAAAAAAATAACCACCTAACTAGTGTGAACACCCCTTAAATTTCAGCAAAAGAACTAAATCACACAACGCATGAACTTCAATCAAGCATTTAAAATCATAGAAAAACTCCTATAGGGACATTGAAACCGAAATTTAAGGAAAACCCAGATGAGTCCTTGCATTGAAAAAGGTAAAAAAAAACTCGAAAAAAAATTAAAAATTTTGTTAACATCAAGAACATAAAGTAGACAAAAGATCCAAAATTTGTGACCAGTGTCAATAAATAGTACCTTGAAGATGGTTCCAAATGCATCACAAGTCCTGGAATCTTTGGCAAGATCGCAGAGACAGGTGCCTTAAGAGCTGTAGAAGGAGACAACAAGCTGTCATCTTTGCAAAGATAGCATATCACATCTACCATGCACACCTTGCCAACACATGTACATGTACAGCTCCGGTGATCACCACCAACATTAACTGAGACTGAGTGAGCAGCGTGGTGATCAGCACAGTCCCATATGCTGATGAAGTTGTCTTCAGAGTTTCTCAAAGCAGCCAAGGCGTCAGCAATGGTGGCTGAGATGGGTAAGGACCTCAAGGCCGGCTTGCCAAGGCAGAGGTCTGATATTACCACGTGTGCCAACAAGCTCACTGCCATGCAAAAACTAGCTAAGTGATATATCAGTTTTTGTTTTGTGAAAACAAAAACTTCAGCTAAGAAAAACTGAGAAGTGGGTTGCTTGTGCTAGCTTTTAGAGCTTGTGGTGGTGGTGCTGAGTTTTTGTGTTTGTAACGAGAGGCAGAGGGGGTATTAAATAAGAGAGAGGGTGGTGAGAGACACTTGGGTGCAAAATGTGAGTACGGCAAAAGTACCAAAATTTGTGGGGTCCTTGATTTCTTTTGGCCACATTTTATTTTCTTTTTGATTTAGATGACACATGACAGCTAAGATGACTACTTTTTATCTTACCAAAAATTTGAAATAAAGAAAAAAAAAAATGTAGGATTAAAAAAAAAAATTCACAATTTTTTGACACGGCAAAGTGCACAAATATTGGATTTATATGCAAGGAACTGATAACCATTAAGGGTGTGTCGTGTTAAAATTGTGATAAAAGAATTGTAAAATAATTTGTAGTCTTAACACTACATAAAATTAAAAAAATTTATATTAGTACTTTGAGTTAGTGCAGGTGTGGGGTATTGTTTGAGTGCTGGACTTTTCTGGTCTGAATATGCAGTATGGAAAGTGTAGGGGTTTTTTTTTATTTTATTTTATTTTTTATATCAGAGATCATATTAAGGCTTAAAGTGTAGTAAGTTTCTAATTTAAATTCTTTTGGGATCACATCAAAAATAAATAAAAATTTGGATGATAATTAGGATAAAGTCTTTACAGACCACACTACAATTGCCACCAGAATAGTCGAGTGTAAACCAGAAGGAAAATTTTATTCTTGCTTATCAAACTTACAATATTCAAACTGACCTAGAATTAGGACACCAGGAAGTTGTTCACAAAAAATTTTGGCTTAATTGTAACGTCAAGCTTCAATCCATATTTAAGACACTTAAGGTAGCATTTGGATTGACATTTTGGTAGCACGTTTGTGTTTTTCCTTTTTTTTCTTTTTTTTTCCTGTGCATGAACAGTAACTGCACTATTCATGCACATGAATTCACTGTGCGGAAGACAAATATAGTGTTCACGCACTGTTCGCGAGTCTCACGGTACTATTCACACATTTAAATATTATTTTGCTACAGTACTTTCAGTTTTTAGTTTTCAGCAAAATAACTTGTATCCAAACAGAATATAAATCTACTCAAACTTAAACGTAATAATACCAGTTTTTTTACAATAATTTGATAGTTTTATAATAATAAGGAAAATGTAAATCAACCCTAATTCTCTTTCTAAGGCTCCGTTTGGGAGTTTATAAGGGAATGGAATAGAATGATCATAAGAGAATGGAAAGGAAAGAAATGGAATGGAATGTATTTAAGTAAGGGAAATGAATGGAAAAAAATGAAATGAAATGAAATTAAGTAACCTTGATTGGATGTTTTAAAATGAAGGAATGGAATGAAAATGAAGGAATGGAATGGAATGAAAATGAATGGAATGTAAGTAATCTTGTTTGGGAGTAACATGGAGGGAATGGAATGGAATCATTTTATGACAATATTACTATTAGACCCCTATTTTAAAATAAAAGGTTGAATATATAGGGGTATTTTGAGAGTTTTAGTAAAAATTTCGTTAAACCTAAATCCATTGCCTCCCATTCCTCCTAATTTTGAGGGGAATAAAAATTTGAGGTTTTGAGGGAAAAGGGAGGAATGAGCATTTCCTTCTAACCATATCATTCCCTTCTAACCTTCCATTCCCTCTGTTAAAGCTCCCAAACAAGGGGAGGGAAGAATATTCTAAAAATATTCTTTTTATTCAAGTCCATTCCATTCCATTCTATTCCCTCCTCCCAAACAGACCCTAAAGGAGAACAAGTTACACTAATAAATTCTTCTAAAAAAAATTATACCACTAAATAATAAAATTTTAAAACTCTTAACCCAAAAAATGCTTATTAACACTCCCTATACATTTAAAAATATATATATATATATATTTTTTTTTGAGAAACTAGACATTCATCTTGGGACTTTATTAAAAATAAATAAATAAATAAATAATGTCAAGGAACATCAAAACCAGCAAGCTGGGAGATATCTTCAGGTAGGCCACCCAACCAATCCTGAGACCCCACTAAGTTTTTTGCCTTCTTAGCTAACGCGTCGGCAACAACATTACAAGTGCGATGGACATGAACAAATTGAAAAAATTGAAAGACAAAGACTAAAGTGCGAATATTGTCCACAATATTCCCAAAAGAAGTCAACACTGTACTCTCCTGAGAGATGGTGTTGATCACTGAAGCTGAGTCCCCTTCGAAAATAACATTGTGAAGATCATTTTTAGCAATATACGTCATAGGGCGGTGGCAGGCTAGAGCTTCCAAGTTGGCAATTGTCGAGGATAACCTCTGATGCACGAACGCGGCCCGACGCGGCGACGCGCGAGCGACGCCGCTGCTCGCGCGCCGGTGTCGAGTCGGGCCGCGTCTGCCACGTGGTTGACTTTTTTTTTTCGCCAACTCGGGCCGACTCGCGCCAGCGCGGCTGCGACGCGAGCCGATTCGCCCGGAACCGGCCGGATTCGCGCCAATTCGGGCCGTATCGGCAGTATAACACCGAACACTCTCTCTCGCCTCTCTGTCCTCACTTATTCTTCCATGTTTTTAGTTGAATTATTTCACACATTCTCTCTCACAGCCACTCACAACCACTCAGTTGAATTAGTTCACACATCATGTTTTAGTTATTATCTACTATTGCTCTTAAATTTGGTCTATTTTTATATAATGTGAAAAAGTATGCTTAGCAATATATTAAAAATATAAATATAAATATTTTTAATAATTTTTTAATCGCCGAGTCCCGCCGCACCCGCACCCACCTTTTTCAAAAATTGCCGAGTCCCGCACCCGCACCCGCACCCGCACCCGAGTCCCGAAACGCACCCGTGCTTCATAGAGGATAACGAGACTGGCATTAACAGACCAGCAGAGACTTCTTCATGCCAATCACGAATTACAACCCCTATACCTGCCGAATTGAGAGTCTTGAAAATAGCATTATCATACTTCACTTTGAAGGAGTCCTGTTCTGGAGGCTGCCACTTGTGTTGGGTTAGGGGTAGAGGCATGGGCAGATTGTCTTCTTCCTGAGCTGCTAGGAATTCTTGCAGCAATTTGCTCGCCATTGAGTTGATGTTTGCAATGGGTTGCACCGTTCGCCCAAAGTGAAAAGCATTCCTTCGATTCCATAAGTACCATGCCGATATAGTAAAGATTTCCTTCTGAAAATCATCCATTACCTATAGAAAACAATTAACTAAATCGCAAAAATATTAGAGAAGGGGGATTTAAGGCTTGCTAGGACCAATCGTGACTACTCCACATGGCTTCCACCACTTTACACTTCCACAAGGCGTGTAAGATATCCCCAGGACCTTCATTGCAGAGCTCACACATCTCCGAGGAGATTATTTTTTGTCGAGCCAGATTGCACTTCATAGGGAATGCATTATTGCATGCTCTCCAAACAAAATGTTTAATTTTGTTGGGCACACACAAGTGCCAAATTGCCTTCCAGAATCTCTTTTGTGGCTGTTGATTGGAACTTCTAGTCGTGGTACATGTAGTCAGTAGCTTGTAAGCGTTACTTGTAGAGAACACACCCGATGGAGTTTAAGCCCATACCACCCGATCAATTGTGTTTCTAATGCTCAGCGGGATTCCCATGATAACAGAGGCCTCATTAGGCAAAAATAGCTCCTGAATTAGTTCAATTTTCCACTCTTTCCAATCAGCATCAATTAAGGAGCTAACTCTTGTCTCGGGCAAGAAAGAAGGTAGAGGAGAAATGATGGAGCTGCTAACTTTCATAGGCAGCCACTTATCTTCTTTAATCTACATTGATTTCCCATTCCCGATTCGCCAAACCATACCTTTCCAGATCACATCTCTATCACTAAGAATACTTTTCCAAGCATAAGAGCCAACTACAGAGTCCTTAGCTTTTAAGATGGGACAGTTTGGGAAAAACCTGGCTTTAAACACTTGAAAGCATAGAGAATCTGGATTGTTTATCATCCTCTAAAACTGTTTTGCTAAGAGAGCATCATTAAAATTTTCAATTTCTTTGAACCCCATACCACCCACTTCTTTTGCTTCACAAGGCTTTTCCCAGCACCCCCAGTGCATCTTCCTCGAATCGCCACTATAACCCCACCAAAATTTTTGAATAAGGATTTTCGGTTCCTTGATCAGCCCCTTGGGGAGTTTGAAACAACTTATGGTATAAGTCGAGATAGCTTAAATAACATACTTGATGAGGATTTCTCTACCAGCTTGTGACAGCAGCTTTTCTTTCCACCCTTGTAATTTCTTCCATACTCTCTTTTTTAAATACACAAAGCTTTGTTTTTTAGCTCAGCGAACTAATGTTGGCATACCCAAATATTTTTCATATTGGCGAATTACTGGTACACTTAATAGATGCTAAATCCAAGCCTACAAAGGGAATGGGGTATTTGAACAAAAGAAAATATTTGTCTTCTCCTTGTTTATTTTTTGACCAGGCCCTCTCTCACATACCTCCAAAATGTCCATAATATTTTTGCACTCGATCTCTGTTGCTCTACAAAACAAAACACTATTATCTGCAAAGAATAAATGGGAAACTTGAGGTCCATTTCTACATATAGCAACACCCCGAATATGGCCATCTACTTCAGCTTGTTGAATCAAACTCTGTAACCCCATAACACACAATAGGAACAGGTAAAGGGATAAAAGATCTCCTTGACAAATCCCCTTTGTTGGTTTGATGTTACCCACAGGCTGCCCATTAAGAATGACTGCGTAAGAGACAAATTGCAGGCAAGATGTAATAATTTTAATCATCTTTTCCTCAATACCTAGATGGCACATTAACCTCTCCAGAAATTCTCATTCCACATGGTCATATGCTTTGCTAATATCCAGTTTAAGTTTTAATGTTACCCACAGGCTGCCCATTAAGAATGACTGCGTAAGAGACAGATTGCAGGCAAGACGTAATAATTTTAGTCATCTTTTCCTCAATACCCAGATGGTGCATTAACCTCTCCAGAAATTCTCATTCTACACGGTCATATGCTTTACTCATATCCAGTTTAAGTGTCATATATCCCAACCTACCTTTTGTCTTCCTTTTAAAGAAATGAAGGGTTTCAAAAGTCACAAGAATATTATCTGTAATCAACTGACCTAACAAAAAAGAACTTTGAGAATCTGGAATAGACTTAGCTAAAAACTTCTTCAAACGGTTAGCCACCACTTTAGCAATTAATTTATAAATGACATTGCACAAGCTAATAGGCCTAAAATCCGAAACTTTCTTGGGATTTTTAATTTTGGGTATCAAAGAGATAAAAGTGGTATTAAGAGATTCTGGAACAATAAATTCAAATCTCGGAGAACAACTGCTGTTACATCCTCACCCACAATATGCCAAAAAGACTTGTAAAAAATAAGGGACATACCATCAAGGCTAAGGGCAGTGTTTGGAACCATTTGGTTGAGAGCCTGCTTCACCTCACAAGCTTGAAACTCACCACCCAAACTTGGATCCAAATCAACATCAATAGAATGATGAATACCATTTAAGATACTATCAAATCCAGACGGGTTAGAGCCAGAAAAAATGTCCTTAAAATACCTATCCACCAGTCCTCCCATTTTGGCTTCATCTTCCACCCACAAACTGTTTTCATCTTCCAATCCCAAGATCAGATTTCTCTAATTAGATCTGCAATGGAAATATGTTGTGTTTCTATCTCCTTCTTTAAGCCATGTATTATGAGAACTTTGTTTCCACATACATTATTCCCTTGATTGGAGGATGCAGATTTCATTCCTATGCTCTTGAATTCGGTTTGGGTTAGTTCTGAAACAGCCCGCTTCTTCAGCTTCCTTTTGTTGAGGTTCAAAAATCATAACACCAGGCCCAAAGAAATAGCACATTGGGCCAACCTCTTGGAAGAATAAATTGAAAAAGGGGATGAGCTCACAAAAAGAAAAGGATGTTAGACCCCAAGAGATTTGAAGCCCAAAATCCATAAAGGGGCAGGTTTTAGAGCTCACGAAACAAAAGGAAGAAAGGAAAAGGCCCAACCTGCCAAAAATCAGAAGACCAAGGAAAGTCCAGTAGAAAGAACTAGGCCGGGATCCCAGAAACTGCCAAGGGCTCGGGATCCCTGGGACGCACAACACAGTCAAAGTAGGATTGAGACAGCTCACAAGGGGAACCAGAAAGGCACAAGAACTGAAGGATAGATATGTCCTTCTCAAGTGCTCAGTGATGCAGCAAAAAACCAGAGGGCTGGGAAAGCAACAGCTCATAAGCAAAAGGCTGATACGTTGGGGAATTCAGAAAAATGAACTATAAGAAGAAGTAAGAAGAAGTAGCTGGCAAAACCTTCGAATTGGCAGGGAAGGATTCGGCTCACTTGGGAAAGATGACAGAAAGTAAGGGCGGCCAAAAGCTAAGTCTGAAAAGGGTAAAGGCGTGGAAGCATCGAAGGAGGAGAGATTGAGGGTTGGCTCTCCAAGGACACCCCAGAATGGAAAGTCAACAAGAGACTTTCAGGGAAATAGCACAAAAAGAAGGAAACTAAGAGAAATAAAGAAAGAATCTGGCCTCAGAGGGGCTAGAACAACAGGGGCTCTGGTACCCAGGGAGCAAAGGAGAGAGAGAGAACAGTGGTATCTCGGAACCCTAAATTGACACTATAAAAAGGTGATGTGGCTAACGTTGAAGCGACATTCAGCAATAGTGTAATCATAATATAATCACTACGTAAACTCCCTTCAAACTCAAAGAAAATAGGGAAACATTGTTCGGTATCCCAGAAACAGCCACTATAGCACATGCTTAGATTCAAGAGGATTCGAACTTTGCAAGTCTTAGAGGCTTAGATAGCCATCTAAGTCTGTAATTTTTAAGCTTATTTGGACCTTGTATTGCATCTTAGTGAGCACATCATAATCAATAATTAGGAAAACTAATTAAGCATCTCCTTTTGATTTAAGGATCTCTAACATTTATTTTTGCGCATTACTTTATTACATTGCCCTCCTTTGCTGTTTTCTTGTTATTCAATACATATATTCTCGCTTGCTAGTGTATACGTATTTTAGGAATCTTGCCCTTTGCACCACTTGGTTTGTAAACAGCCAATTTAGTTGCGGTAAACCAAACCCAGTCCCTTCAAACTACAACAAGAGGGTCCGGGGTCCTTGCTTCAACTTAGGCCTGGACTGTCAAAAAACAGACCCTCACACCTTCAAATTTGCCAATTTTCTTCTAAGGGTAGTCTGGACATGGCCAAACGTGTTCCGATTCCAAACCTTGAGATTTTCCTAAAAAGACATTATTTTTTTTATTAAACCCCCAAGCCAAACCAGGTTGCTACCCTATATCCCAGGAATCCCGAAACACTTTTTCATAAGATCTATCCTTCAACCATAAAGCTTCAAAGTAAGGTTGACCCTTTTTGTAAAACCTTTGAAATTTAGAGTCCGAACATAGCAACAAAGGTTTGTGATCAGATTGAACAGCATCCAAGTGATGTATGCAAGAGGAAGGAAACCTCAAAATCCACTCAACTGAAGCCACACCTCTATACAAGTGAATCCATACATTCTGATTACTCGGCCTTCTATTACACCACATAAATTAATAACCAAAGAACCCCATATCCCTCAATCTACAATAATCAAATGCATCCCTAAACCTTTACATTTGTCTTTTCAGTCTACATAACCAACCCTGTTTCTCATCGTCAAGCAAAATCTCATTGAAATCACCAATAAAAATCCATGGTAAATTAAACCGGTGGCTTAAATGTCTAAGTAACGACCAGGAGTTTTCTCGGTTAGCGATATCAGGGTCTCTATAGAAACTTGTGAATCTCCAAGAGTCATTCGCTCCTTGGTCAATAATAGTATCGATGTGGCGAGTTGAGAAAGTCTGAACATCAACACTTATATCTGCTAGCCAAAACAAAGCCAAACCTCCCCTTGTGTTATTTCGAGGAACCACAAATAGATTATTAAACTGAATCTTATGGCCAATTCTTTCTTAAACCACTTGTTGAGGATCAAAATTTCACAAGAAAGCCCATTCCATGAAAAGTAAGGAAAGACCATGAGCCTTAACAAAAGAAGGCCCAATTCATGAAGTTAAGAAAGACCATGAAGACCCAAAGTCCTAAAAAGAAGGAAAAAAAAAAGAAATAATAATGAAAAAAGAAAAGGATCTTAGAAGAAGGATCCCGGCCGGGTCAGAGGACATGCAGTAAGGATCTCGGGCAAGATCAAAGGAAATGCAGCAAGGATCTCGATCAGGCCAAAGGATATGCAGCAAGAAGAATCAACATCAAGGCCCTATGTATGTTTAGATTTCCAGCAAAAAGCCATTAAAACCAGCAAAATTAGGTATTATATTTATAACCCATGGTCCAAGCCCGTGGGATCCCGAGTGGATAGTAAGAGAGAAATGGTTTGGTCAGTAGGGGAGTGATTTCTGGAGAGGAGGATCCCGAAAGTTTTCCTTGGTTCATATATTTGCTTAGAATGCATGAACCAATGGAAAAACTCAGGTCCCCCATATGCATAACACCTCCCCACAATTTCCTCTTAATTGTCACTTTCAACTAAAGTTGTCAACTAGTACACTGAGCAGCCCACCCACTCCTTTGACTTTCCAAGAAGGAATCTTCTAATTGTAACTAAAGCCAAGTGCCCCTTTTGAGTTATAATTGCCTAAATAAGCTAAACCTTTGCCCAATACACCTTTTTAGGTTCCAGAGAACATGGTTTTACCCAGCAAACCTAGGACGTCCTCTCCTAGTGTACCAGACCAGGTCTACTATAAAGGAACACTAAGGCATAGCAGCAGGGGGGGAGAAAAATGGGGATTTAGAGGGATAGTTCAGAGGTTTAAAAGATATATTCTTAGAGCTTTAATAGCCCAGCAAGGAGGAGAAAGAAAAAAACAAAATAAGAGAGTCAGGGTGGAAGAATTTGTCCCATATCCTTGAGATCATTCAAAATATCACTTAGCCTCCAAAGAAACATATGCCAAAACATGCACATATCAGATATCACTCTCTCCAACGAAAATACTCCTCACCTAACTATCTTGGAAGGCAATTTCCAAGCAAAGCCACTTGGACTTGAGTTTCAATTCTCATAAGTCTTGTGCAAAAGCACTAAGTCTGTGGGAATTGGGGGCCAGGATCCTCGTGGCTAAACTATTCTCATGAAGTTCATTTACATATATGTATATGTATTAAAATCTATATCATAATCTAAGAAACTAACAATTATTTGAAGATATGTGTATTGTATAGTGTGTTCTTATGTATGACCTATAGAGGTAAAGGGAAATGACACAACTCTATTGTATAATAAGCATGGAGAAAGATCGTATAGTTTAGAGAATCAGCATTTTAGGTTCTTACAGGCCTAGTACCGCAGGGAACCACGACATCACGCCCGGGGTACCACGATGTTACGCTCGAGGTACCAAGTGAAGAAATTCTTTTAAATGTTCACACAATAAAAGATAAACCTCAAATACTCTATTTCAATCTCTTTCTCATTGTGAATATTATGAATAATTATTTTACTTGTTTTGTAAGAGTAAAAGGTCATTTTATGACACTAAAACACTTATAATGATATTTTATTGCTTAGGAGGAATCGCATTTTTGCCTTAGGGAGCTTTATGTGACTTGCATACAATTTGGTTCGTAATTAGCCCTCATTTAGCTGTGGTGAACCAAGCCCAGTCCACCAAATAACAAGTAAAGGGCCCAGGATCCATGTTTCTACTTAGGCCTGGGTACTATCCAAAAAAGGACCCTCACACCACTTTTTCAAACCTTTATTTACATCAAGAACACCAATTTGGGATCTTTAATGCGACCTAATGCAACTAGCTCATCTTCTGTCTGTGGGTTCCCAAGCCCACAACAGTTCTAACTAAGGCAACTCATAATGCCTGATGGCGCTAGGACCCAGCTGCCACCTCACAATTCTCTTTATCCAAGGAGCTACAGAAACTCTTGCATTGTTTTTTCCCAATATTCATCTCAGCGTCCTCCAATACAGGCTACCTATCCATCTTTATAGGTGAGTGGGACAGTGAAGGCTGCCCTGCCACCCTAGCTAGTTTCTTCCATTTTTTCGTAGAACCCAAGGGAGTGAAGTTGGTTACTTGATTAGTGCAATCACTCAAGGGTTGAGAAGACCTTCATTGGACTGCGATCTGGGCATAAGGGTTGTTTCAGCCTCACTGTATCAGTCCCTTCCACATGCCCTACAAAGAAGTCCTTAATGGACAAACCCACCACTACCTCCTCCAAGCGAGCTGCATGTTCAGCTATGTCACTACCATGTTTCTACCCCTACGAAAAATCACCTAGTTCGCCCATAGCCAGAATGCCCTCACCGCGAATATTGTTTGGCCTTGAAATTTTGAAGTTATCCATTGCTATGTTTGCCTCCATTGCCGACAAATAAGCATACCTTGTATCATCCAAATTCAATTCATTGTCACTGTTGCTTGTGTGGTTTTTTAGTGGACCCTTGGGATTATCTTTTTTCCTCCACCATGGAGCTTGGCTACAAGAGCTACCCAAAACAACCACCATTGATTTACGACTTATCTGTAAAGGTTCTGCTCGAAGGCACTACCCGTACTGTTGATCATCCCTTCTCAACGACCCTTTGCCTCGAAGCCAAACTTCACAATCCCACTTTCCATGTGTGACCCGTCCACACCAGTAACAAAAATCGGGCAGCCTTTCATACTTGAGTCCAACCCATCCCACCTGTTTTCCTTCAGTACATAATCTAGAGCACTAGACAAGAGGTTCAGAAATATCCATGTTAATTCTAACCCTCAAGAACTCACCACTTGCATCATCGTCCTTTAGGTTAGCGACTTGGAGAACCTTCCAAATAGCCTTCCCAATCAATTCCCTTGTGATGCGAACCTCAACATACTCGCTTTGAGACCCAACAAACAATATTGGAATATTACCCAAGAAAGCTAAAATTCAGATTTGATAAAAAAACCCAGACCCAACGTTTATAAGAGAAACGCGAACCAAAGGTATAAGTAACAGACCTTGACCCAATGATTATAAAGGAATCACGAACCAAAGGTATAAAGTTTGAACGCCACAAGGAAGAATCTTTGATAAGTTCACAGTTCTTGAAGAACCAAAGAGAAGAGCAAAGCCTCACCTTTTCTGATTTTTATTCAATAAATCTCCTCTATTACAATGAGTGCATGCTATTTATAAGGCACGGCTGAATGTAGAAAACCTAAAAAACGTACTAAATAATAAAACCCTAATTAAAAACTGATTTGGTCTGAAAATAGCAGATCCAAAATAGGAAAAACCCTAAAAAACGTTCTAAATAATAAAAGCCTAAAATTAAGGAAGATCTGGTCCAAAATTAGAAGATCTAAATTAGGAAAAGTATCTATTAACTGATTTAGAGCTGGAAAGTCAATCAGCCATAAATCTTTGCCATAAATAACACCTAATTACGTCAGATCAGCCCTCAATAGCTTGGATTAAATTTATTAGGCCTTCATCTTCTTTTGGGCCCAGCTTGGAATGTGAATCAGCCCAAATCCCTTGAATCAGCCCATTAAGTGCTTCTTTGATCTTCTTGGATCTTGCTCTTGTAATTGGCCCAACTGGAACTTGCAATGGATCCTTCAAAGCTTGTTGATTCTCATCACCTTGTTTCAAACTTCAAACTCCTCTCCAGGATTTTATGGAATTGAACCCAAAACATAGCACATGAAAATTGCAAGTAAGGCATCGATTGGACGTCGAGGACTCGTTCAAACACCACAAGATGCTTACCATACGACCATGGTTCAAACTCAAGAACACACTCGAGATCCAGAATGTCCTCAAATTCAAACATCAAAATATGCTCACCAATATCTCTAATCTTAAGTTCACCAACAGTTCTCCAAAGAGGTTTGAACGTTCGGGCCACAGCATCCACGTTCAAGACCCTTTTCATGTAAAACCGACCTACTAGTCGATGAATTAACTCTTCCTCCTCTTTTGGAACCTCAGCACCATCCTCTTCTTCTTCCATGAGGGAAAATTGAGCCCACATATCATCCAAGCACAACATGATAATACCAAGGAGAAAAGACGAGAAAGCAAACCAATACCAGCACCCCACCATACACACCGTCCTATCGACCCAAGGGAGGTTGAAGGGAACAGATACCTAAACTAGGTTAGGCACACAATTCTACAAGCGACTAAGGTGAGAAAACCGAACCCTAGCACGCAAGAGAAACCCGTTCAGATATTTTTTTAATAAATAATTTTATTTAAATATCGATATTTATAAATACAGACTTGAGGATGTGGTTGGTTTTCTTAAATTTAAAAACAATGCCATAAAATAGCTAAAATTATTGTTTATATATATATATATATATATATGATTCATTGCAACCTAGAAGTTAATGGTAATAAAAACTTAAATCTAGTTCATATAATAAAAAAAACTTAATCTATTTAGTAAACTCAATTAAGAACATCTTAACTATAAGTTAAATAAATAATAAATAAACTTTCAAATGGATTTATTAGTGGATACAAAATCTCAAATATAATATTTACATTAAGAATAAATTCAAACTTGTTAAAAAAAATAAACTTGAACTTTTTAATAAAACTTAATTACGATTCCAAGCTTAACTTATACTCAAAACAAATTTAAACAAACCAATATTGAAATTTGCAAAGTATCTCAGCTTGAATTTGCGTGTTTGAATAGCACTTTCTAGTTGCAAGAAAGTATCCAAATACAAATTACAAGAAGGCTATACAGGTGAAGCTTTTTTGGGTGATATGTGACTGCCTACAAGGGACCACAGTCAAACGGAGGGGGCTGTTTGGATTGAAGATTTCCATAACTCATAACTCTGTTTTCATAACTCATAACTCAAAAATGGTGGGATCCATAGCGAGAAGTCCGTTTGGAAAGGGGATAACTCTGTTTCCATAACTCTATTTCCATAACTCAATTCTCTGATTTTTGAGTTATGAATTATGGAAACTGAAAATACATTTTGGCTGTTTTCAATTTCCATAACTCATAACTCAATGACATTTTTGTAATTAAACACACATGAGACCCACTAGTCATAACTCAGCCGCAACTTTTGACCAATCTACCTTTTTTTTTTTCACCACGTTCCTCAATTGTAGGTCTTTTCACTTCAAGACGCGTAATGAATATGGTAGACACTTACCAAAACATAGAACTCAAACAGAGAACGCATCTTTGTCGCTGACATTTTATACGTGTTTTGTTTTGTTTGTAAATAAAAATGGATTTTATTAACATGTGCCATAAGGGCACACAACAGTATACCAGTTTTGAAAAAAGTTTTATTAGGAATTGAAAAAGTTTTGACAATTTTTTCAATTTCCAATAAAAAATTTTCAAAAACAGATTTGTTAACCCAATAAAAATTATCCCAACTGCTGTCGTTTTATATTAAAAAAAAAATCCCAACTACGTGTGGTATTTAATTTTCCAATATTTCATTCCATTTAATAATTTGAGGAAATTTTTCTTACATATAATCTAGGCTTTTAAACCTAATAGTTAATTATAGTAAGCATCCATTAATAAAAAACCAATCCAAGCATGCATTTGAATAAGGGTTTTCTTGATTTTTTTTTTTTTTTTTTTTTTTTTTTGGGGAAGACTGAAGCTTTATTCAAAGAGAAAAGTGGATACAATATCTTGGATAAGAGCTTGTTCTAAGAAATAAGGATTTTCTTGAATCCAAATGGAAAAATCATCAATATTGATTTGCTTATTGATTTCTTAACTTGTTGATTTACTTATTTGTCGAATCCCTATCTTGAGAAAATATCATTTTGATCATTACATTTTGGTATCTATAGGGGCAACGGGCCGACATGGGTAATGGGCTGGTATGATCAACACGCCAACGAGGATAATGGGCCTCGAATCCCTCATCCACTTGCGTAACATGTCCCCAAGTCCAAGCCGAGGACTGAGGCTAGGCCGAGGACTGAGGCTAGTCCGAGGACGATTCAAGTCGACTTAGGCAATCCGCCTTAGTAGTCGGGAGAGTTGAATGTGAGCTCAACGATCCTAAGGTTCCGCCGAGGACTCGCATCGCCTCGGGAAATTAGAGCCGAGGTAAGACTCGAGACTCAGCCGGTCAGGAAAGCCCCCCCCCCCCTAGAAAATTCCACCTGACGGAGTGAATGTTGTGGAAGCATGTACCAAGAAAAGATCACAAAATATCAAGGGAGAAGGTTGCCAGCCCCGCATTGAATGCTCCACAACTAACCCTCTAGCCGCATTTATGTAGAGAAGACATCTGAACAGTGATTTCTAGTCTTGCCGTTCTTATGTAGAGGGTTCTGGAAAAATTAGGGGGGACAGGTGCCAACAAAGAAATCATGACATCTATACGTGAAGGGTTCAGAGAAAGCAGGGAGGTAATATATAAGGAAGAAGGAGTCCAAAAAAGAGGGGAGGGGGGGGGGGAGGGAGAAAAAAAGAGGAGAGAGAGATTGGCACCCATTGCTAAGCAATACTCACATCAGACGACTATCCACGGACGTAGGCCGAGAACAGTCCTTTAAGCCAGAATTCTGTGTTTTATCCCAATCTGTGACCCTAGCCCATCCAGTTGGTGATCTAATCTTCACTAGCCCAGTCCTTCACAACCTACTCTCTACAAATTCATTGTTATTGGGCCATTTAGACGAATCCACCCACCTTTAGGCCGGATTTCGAAATTTGTGTCCTTACAATATTATTATTAATGTGATTTCTATATTTTAATAGCAGTGAATTTTGTTCATGTTATTTTTAACTCACAATCAATTTAGTTAGTGAATTAATAGTAGTGGTCAAATTAACTATAAATTAAAATATTATAAACCAAATTAAGTACGTACTGACAAAAATGATATTTTTTGTCTTGTTTATCATTATAAGGAAAAGACCACCGATAAAATCAATGGAAGGACAATGGAAAATTTCAGCTTATTCTACCCTTCCCAAAGGAGGTCATATTAAGCCCAACCTAAATTTACTTCTCCCCGCTATATAATTTCCATGGCAATTATTTTGTTCATGACTCATGAGATGTGGTTTGAAATCTCAAAAGCATTTCTTCTTTCAGACAAGTTTTTTTTTTTTTTTTTTTTTTTAAGATAAGCAAAAGTAATCTTGAAATCGACATTGTCCCCTATGGTCATGAGGATCCATTAATGTTGGCAAGTAGTTCAAACATTATAGCATGGGCATGGAAGATCAACTTTGACAATTTGTAGAATGGACGGTCTAGATTTATTCATATAGTTGGGCCATACATACAGTACCAGTATTGAACTCTAAAGCTGTACTAGCCTGTTTGGGTTTGATTGAGTGTGACGAACGATGTGAAGGAGAAAGTAGTGCACCACATTAATGTTTGATTTTTACTTCATAAAATTTGTAGCCACTTATTTTTAATCGTGTCTTTTCTTACGTTCATTCTCAAAAAAAATAAAAAAGGGTCTTTTCTTACGTTATTGGGTCTAAATAAAGTGTAACTGATGGAACAATCGGGATAATTACGGCCATTAATTCTAGGTTAGTGAGTAGGCTGATCAGTGACTATAGTGGGGGCCACTTAAGGACCCTTTTAAACTAGATTTTTTAATTAGCATCCTAGTACGCACTTTTTCCTTCACTTTTTCTTTTTTCTTCAATCCCAAATAAAAAAAGGATAGTGAGTTTTTTTCTTTCACTTGCAACTTTGCAAGTGCATTGCAACATGTCGTGTTGATTGCAGAGGCGAGTCACACGCTCACACTTAGATAAGTGGCACTAAATTCTAAAAAAAAAAAAAAAAAAAAAAGATAAGTGGCACTAAAAAGGAAAAAAAATATATATATATATATATAAATATTCTTTTAACTGTAGATTAAATTTAAACAGTTAAATAATGCTAATACCACAACAAAATCTATAACTTTTACTTTAGTACTATTCACAACTTGTCACGTAAACAAGTTACAATAAAGTAGTGTTTTAATTTGACATCTTCTTTTTTTAATTTGAAATAATAAGTCCTTTGCTTTTTATAATACGAAACATCGTCACTGTGAAAGCATTTTTTGGAAGTGAATTGTAAAATACCACGAATATTCGATCCCACCTGTCATAATTTTGAGTGTCAAGCAATTAAGAGAAACTCTTAGCGAGAATCGAGTCCAAGAAGTCTAGCTACACAGTTCCACCTGTCAAAATTGTGTATCAAGTAATTCAAAAGAACTCTTAATGATGATCACATCAAAGGTGTCTAGGTCTACAACTTATCCCAAGTTTCCAATAGTCCAACCACTAGACTGCACCCTAATGGATTTATCTTGAAAAATTAAGAAACGTCTTAATTCATCATTTTGTTACTATTCTATTAATAAATACAAATAATTTTTAATAAAATTTATTAAATCAATTACATACTCCTTATGTGATGTATTTTCCATCCAATCTTGTTAATAGAATATAATAATAGAATGGTCAATTTAAACATTTATCAAACTCTTTTCAATATATATATATATATATTTATCAAAGTTTAGGAATTTATTATTTCAAATTGAAATACTTGGTTCAGATTGATTTTGATCTAAGGTTTAGGTGATCTTTTCTATTTTTCCCTTCAAAAACTCCCCTTGTACGTAGTACATATAGAGGGAGTATATATGCAGGGTTTGGGCTAGGTAACTCCTCAATTTCTAATTGATTTATTTTATAATAGAAATCTATTATTTTTAAAAACAAATAATGTTTTACTAAAATATCTAAGGTCATTCGTGATTTCGTGTATAATATTAGGATAACATCTGAAATTTATTATTGATAGAAGTATAATTTATAAGGATGGCAATGGGGCGGGGCGGGATTGGAGGATGGGATCTTCGTTCCCGCCCTGCATGGTTGTTGCCTTTCCCCGTCCCCGCCCCGCCCCGGGGTGCGGGGCAAACTACCTTGCCCCATCCCTGCCCCTTGGGGCCTCGCGGGGACCCACCCCGCCCCACCCCTAATACAATTATATATATATAAATAAATTTTTTACTACAATAATATAAATCACAACAAAATAAAATGTTTTAAAATCCAAGTATTTAAATAAACCAAATATTTAAATAGTCTAATACATAACAACATAATTCAAAATTTTTTATAACAAAATAAACATTGTCATTGCATGAACAAAATCATCAAGGATAATTGACTAGTTTTTTAACAAAATAAATGTCGTCTTATAACAAATAAAAATTAACTAGTTCTTTAAGAATAAGTTTCACTTTCTCCCAATGTAGTGACACCACTTTCTTCTTCATAGACTTGGAGTGAAGTTTGGCTTGAAATTTGAAAAACACATATAGACTATAGAGCAAAGGAATAGGTCAAAGGGCGGCAATAGCATTAGGATTTTAGAATAAAAAATATTTTATCTCATATCTTGTACTCTTGTAATTCACTTTAAATATTAGTGATTTAGCGTTCACTAAATTTATAATTATAGTCCTTATTAGTGCGGGGCGGGACAAAATTGTCATCCCTAAGTATAAATATAGACACACACCACATAAAGATTATAGTTTTCTAAAAAAAAGTCTAAGATTTAATTTTACATCGATATGTACTTTTGTATTTTTGCTTCTTTTCAATATACCTAAACACCGTATGATAATTGCTTAAAAATAGGTATAAAAAATACTCAATCCTTTTGTCAGTCGTAAGATATTTCTCGAGTTTAATAGATACATATTTTGTTCTGGGTTATAAATACTGAATTTATATGTGAATTGTGTTTATAATATTTTTCTGTACTAGCTAGTACATATATCATATACTCCGTATTATATATGGCAGAATTCATAGCATATAACCATCATAAATTCATAATATGGGTCTCTCTCCAAAAATAAATTCCTGACTTTATTACTGTTCTCTTATAGTTGGGTGATAGCAGATTGGTGCGAAACTCCCTACATGTCAGCAAATTGTGAATATAAAACTCTCATGGAAGCAAACTATAAATAGGCTCATCTGCACGCCATACTTTCCGATAATAGGATTTAAAATTTTCTGAGAATAAGCTAGCTTGCGTTAATTGTGATCTTTGACCATTATGAAAAACCAATATTCTACCAAACGCAGAGAGAGAGAGAGAGAGAGAGAGAGAGAGAGAGAGAGAGAATGTCATGTTTATGGCTTTATGCAGTGTTTTACACCTTTGTTGTTATTATTAATTTATTGTGACGAACTTAAAGTTCAAGGTTAAAGTATTTTCTTTTTTAATCATTGAAGATAAGTAACTCCTAGTTGTTACAAAAATAGGTCATAAATACATAAGATTAAAAAGTTACTTCTTGATTTTTTTTTAATGTTAGATTTCTTGACCAATGACTAGTTTCCTCCACAAACCCTAGGTTTCCTCCTATATAATGTTGACAAGATTTTCAGATTCACCTTGAAGAAATTCTTATGCAACCTAGTCCTGAAAAAGAAACAAATTTGGCTCCCTCTTAGTGCTGTAAATAAGCTGCGATTTGTCGAGGAATGCATATTTAAGCTTGGCTTTTCAAGAAAAGTCAAAAGCTTGAACTCGTGACAAGCCTAAAAATAGTATTTGAGTTTGAGGCCGTGGGAAAGCTAAAAGTTTGAGCTTGACTTGGCTTGATTAATTAGTCAAGCCAAGCTCAAGTTTAATATCAAGCTCAAACTTGAACTCAGGTAAAGCTTTTGAGCTTGAGATCTAAAAAAAATTATATTATTAAATACTTAAATCTCTAAAATTAAGGAAAAAAAAAAATAATATATTTATTTTATCATGCATCTAGTCTTACTTATGATTAGTCATTATTCAAATGGATAGCGTAGGATCTTATGTGGCCAACTTAATTAATTAATTTATTTTTGAATGTAATTATAGTCTAAAATGGTTCTTGGTCAATTTAGCGAGAAGAAAAAAATTAAAGTAATGGGTAGTGGTCTCATGTTTGCCATGTCATCTATATATATATATATATATATATATATATATAAAATTGAAGTTTCTGAAGCTCCCACAATTTTTCATGTCACCACTATTTTCTCTTTATTTCAGATTCTTTTTATTTTAGGTTTTATATCTTATATATTTACTATTTATTCTTTTTATAATTATCTTATCAAGTGTTACAACAGTTTAGTTGAAGTAAAACTCTATTAAATATATGGAAATTCTATTTCAACTAAAATTCTATAACAAAAATTTTCCAGACCTTGCCAAATCATTTTTTTTTAAAAAAAAACAAAATTATTAAGAAAAATTGACTTGCACGGGACTTTTTTTTTTTAGAAAAATTGCACGGAAGTTTAAACATGGGTCTGGTGGGCAATATATATTTTATTATATTTACAATTCTACATTATCCATCTAAAAGTTGTAGGTGACCTTAAACTCAAACTTCTTATTCCTCATTTCTTGCAACCTGAAGGTGACCTTCCCTTTGAGAACAAAGCAAAGAATCATGGCAATAATAGTCTTCCCATAATGCATTAAATCTAAGAAGAGAGAGGTTATCCAGATCATCATAATCAACTTGCATTGCAAACACTTATCCAATTGAATCACTAGAGGGATAGCACGAAGATATCAATAAAACATTATAAACAAATTAACAGGAAATCTACCATTGGAGAATCAAGATCTGAAACTATCATAAGACGGGCAGAACCATTGAGTTGATCCATATGTACTCTATTTCCTAAAGTATGCATAGAAATCAGGTAAATTGCCTAATACTTGATAATGTTCATAACATGAGCAGTTGAAAATTCTCTATTTCAATAAAAAGAAAAAGTAGGAGCTCAAATTTTGCAACTTGATGGCAATTGGGGGCTCAGTTTATATCCTTGAGTGTTGCTTTTGATTTCCATGGTATCAATAACTAAAAAAAGAAAAAGAAAAATTATTTTATAGTTTTTCATATATATTTTTTTAAAAGTAATTTTTGTAAATGAACCACCAAACCCTACGCCTGTGACTATATATGATTTTTTTGTTCATCGTTTAAAGTTTAGATCTTATAAAATTTAAAACTTATTGTTTTATGAGTTTGTGTACTTTTTTTCTTTTTTCTTTTTTATATTTATCCTTTGAATAGTCATGTTTTTTTGAATTATTTCAATAACTTATTATTTAAATATATATCTTTTTTGGCATTTTCAAAGTTTTAACATCTGAATTTGTGTTAGTTTTTGCAATATTTGAACATGTGTAGCAAATTTCAATGACTATACCATGTATTATTCTTTTGAAAGTGATCAATTTTTCTTTTTATATTTCTCTATTGTGTAATCATATATATTTTGTTTTGTTTCAAAAATTTATAGGAAGTAAATCTTACGATTCTTTAATATTTTTTGGTCTTTCCAAAGTTTTAACATATGAATTATTCTTTTGATAGTAACACATCTTTCTCTTATATTTCTTTGTTGTATAGTCATATATTTTTTTTTGTTTTAATAATTTCTAAGCAGTGAATCATCTGTTTCTTTAATATTTTTTGTAAGCTATTGCACGTTTAAGCAATGGTTTCTTCATCAAATTATAACACAAATTGAAGTCATGCAAGAGTAAATTATGTAATGATGTAGTTTCTTAATCAATTTAAGATTTTATAAAATTATTTTAGTTTATCTCACAAATAGTTAGGATTCCATGCATAGCACGAGTTAGCGACTAGTTATTAAAATATATGTAATGAGTATATGTAGCTAATACATATAAACTTACACATGAGTCTATACTTGAATTGTTTTGTATTAAGCCTAAAAGTTCACGAGCTTGTTCATGAACAAATTTTTTCACTTGGGCTCGTAATCAAGCTCAAAACTAATACTTAAGCTTAACTTATTTATAAACAAACAAACATAAAAAAGCTTTTTATCGAACCGAACACTGAGTAGTTCGTTCATTACAGCCGTACTAGTCCTTCGTAGTAGCCAGAGATCAATTGCATGCACTAATGCGTACTAGTTAGTGGTCCTTATTCACAAATTGATGGCCCTACAAATTAATGCTTCCCAGTTCATAATTGATTTCCGATCCCTATTTATTCCTCCTCAATTTATTGTAATAGTGACTAAAATAGCAATGATTCTGCTTCATGCAAATCCAAAGTAGATGGGAGTCAGTGATCGACTACCAACCCAACATTGATAATTACCTGTGACATTATTATCAGGTCCATAAAATTATATGCTTATTCTATTGGGAGCCCTTCAAATTCTTTTGAAAAATGAAAAACATGCATATATTAGCTTATTCAAAAAAGTCAAACTTTATATATTATTGAGCTGATTGGACCACTCAAGTTATTGCGAAAATTAGACGAATTCTCTTGGCAGTGTACAAAATATATAGCCATTAATTTCTAGCCTCGAGTATACATATTAAGCATCACTTGTGATCTTTATTGAAATGTTACTACTACAAGTACATTCTCATTTGCAAACAAAATTTAGTAATTTATCATAGTTACCAAATGAAAAAGAGGGGGCACTTTAATAATCTACATATCAAATACTGATTTCCATAGCTTGGAATGAGTCGCAGCTGCAGCCTTAATGCAGTTCTTAGGATGTGATCAACCAGCACATGGAATCCAAGAAAGAACGAGGGCAATTAGAATAGGATAATGCTAAAATAACACATTCAACCATAACCTTTTTCTTCCATCTCATTCTTCCTTGTATTCAAACCATACTATATGGCTAAAACCATGCTTTCATTATTATATATGTCACATTGCCGATGGCTCTAACCACAATGATTTTGTTTTTTTTCCTAAGCTTATCGTGCTCGTACAGAAAAATTGTGATCCTTTTTCACATGCTATGGCATTAAAAAATAATCTTCATAAATAAAATAAGTCAAATCAAACATCTTCCATCAATTCATGAAAATTAATTTATATGTGAATTGTAACTATACATTCACTCCTTTGTTCTCGTTTTTTAATCTTTGGTTTTAAAACGCAGTACTTGAGCAAACCAAGAATATGAAATATTTGGACCCAACCACCAATAATATTTTAAGAATTCAACGACCAATACAGAGACCTAATTGTGAAAAAACTGAATTCAAACATCAAAACTAAATGCAAAATGGTACCCACCCATGTGCACAACACCCATGGCTTTGAACAGGAGGGCTATTTACTTGTTGCCTTTGTCCTATCACCTTTAGATTAGGGGCAATATTACTGCAATTTAAGAACGATACCGGTAGTTTTCACACACACACACACACAAAGAATAATACTGGTACAGCAACATCTAAGTATTAGCCCAAAATTTTTTAGATCCATTTTGGATCTTTAATAAATTAATTAGATTCGACCACTTACACAAAAATAAAGACAAAATTTATGTACAATATTTTAAGTACAATACATTATGTACCCAATCATATTCAAACATAAGGGTGTGTTGATTTTCAAACCAATCCGGAAACTAATTGTCCTTGTTTTATAATAATAATAATAAAAAATGAATTATTTTTTCCTATAAAAAAATATTATTTATGTTTTATTGGTCAATACGATAACATGTTTGTGTTTTATTTGTGTTTTACTTAGGTTTTGTCCTTAGAGTAATACTAGTAAAACAACATATTATATTGATTTAATCTATTGTGATTTATGGTATGTAAAAAGGGCTGGCTTTTAGACTGATTAATTAAGCCATTCCCTAATTAAGGCGGTAAGGCCCCATTATAAAAATGTCCCAAAATTTTAGGGTAGTAATTATTTTTATTAGAAAAAAAAATGTGTGGGTTGTGCCCCACAAATTGTTATAAAATATGTTCTTATTAGAACAATTTTTCAAAAAAAAAAAAAAAATGAAGTCATTTTTAACAAGTCAATTAATAAATTGTTAGTATTTTTTTTTTTTTTTGGGAGAAAGGATCATTCATTCAATCATAATAATAAAGCATCATGATACAAGGCTTCCATTGCTGGTGGAGGGGAATCCTCCATCCAATACAAATCATCATCTAAAGTATTCCTAGCATGTTGTGCAAGAATATGTGCAACCTTATCACTCCCCTCCTAGTACTGCTAATATTAGCCCACTGTAAACCATGAATCAAATGACGAATAAGATCCACCACATTACCTAACAATGAATGGTTAACCAATGTTGAAGAGATGGCTTGTATCACGTTGACATTATCTCCCTCAATATTCAGTCTCGTGAAACCAGCATCCATAGCAAATTCAAGTGACCTTCTACATGCAAGCAGTTCAGCTTCTTCACTTGTATTCACCTTCGGCCCACTGGTAGTCATTGTCAACATAATATCACCCTTATCTTTACGGACTATCGCTCCAACTCTAGATCTCTCCAACCCCGAAAAAACCGCCGCATCAAAATTAAGCTTGTAAGCAAATGGTGGAGGTGGTTGCCAAACCTCACTACTGGGCTGCTCCATTGGACTCACTGCCAGTTGCGTCTAGGATCTTTTGTACTCCTCAAGGTACTCTTCTGCTCTCTTATTCAGACCAGTTGGGTCCCTCAATTTACCTCCATACACCACACAATTGCGCTGGTTCCATATAAGCCATGACTGAATCCAGAACAACTTCACCTCCTCAATCGTTAACCTGTCCAACAGATACTCCATCAGTTGTATCATATCTTGATAAATTGTTAAAAGTTTTATATTCTATTTTGAGATGTTACAAAATAAAGTCATTTTTAACAAAACAATTAATAAATGTTTTAACTTACCGCTTACTTTTTCTATATAGTCAATGCTCATCTTTTATGAAATTTGAGCTCTTTTTTTTTCTTTTTTCTTTTTTGATTTGAGAAAAATGAAATTTGAAGTTAAAGTTATTTATATAGTCAATACTCATCTTTTATTAAATTTGAACTTAAAGTGGCTGGTTGTCAAAATGCCCTTCACATTACACCTATTGTATCTAGTCAAACTAGGTCTGTGTACAGTCTTCGTGTGGGTCAGTAATCTGATCTGAGTTGAAGTTGCTCTAGACCTTGGTAGTTGAAAACGTAGGGTACATATCATATTTTTCGTAAGAAAATATTGTGCACATATATATCTGGTCCATTTATTCATGCTAACCCCCTTTGATGAACACTCCACATCGTAAATTTTCATGTATAAATATATATTCAAATATTTATATATGGCAGCTCCTTCCAAAACCTTTATTTTCACAATGTCCTATATATATATTGCAAAATACACCAATATATGAGCCCCCAAAAAAAAATTAAAAACACTTATTATTGGTTAATTATGACATTTGGATCAAGATCATCTTCAAGGGTTTTACTTTTTAATTAATATTAGGAGTGTGAACTGTTATAAACATGCGTACACAAATTATCACTTCTTGGTGCCATGATGATATATCAAAACCTTCTGAAGGTAACTTCATTTTGCCTGTCTAAATAATCCGAACACAGTAGCAGAGCAATGATTACAACAAATTTCAAGCACCGACTGGGTAGGGTATGGTGTGTCAATAATGATTTAGATGAAATTCTGGCACATGGTGTAATTAATATTGTTTCGCGGTTGTCTATTACATAAGGATCGAATGAAAACTGGCTGGAGCTTAATTAATCGTGGGTTTCAGTTAACTTTATTAGTAATTTTTCTTATTGCCAAATAAGAGATCTGAAATTAGAACTTTGTTTAGACTAAAATCGATTAATGTCTTAACCTATTAATAAAAAGTAATCATATTTAGTTGTGTTTTCATTACCCTAAATAGTTATTAATTCCTAACAGTAAAAAATAATTAAAATTTTCAAAAAAGTACTATTAACTATCATTATCTAAAAAGTTTTGCGGATTCCCTCCCTCTTTTATTTTTTTAATAATTTGATAATTGAGGGAGTGAATATTTGAACTTGAATGTTTACTTGGTGTGTAAAACACTAGTAAATGTTTAGACCTCCAATTTTAAAAATATCAACACAGCTTATATTCAAACAATGTATATGCGGAATGATAAATATAAGCTATACCCAAACAATCAAACTACTCTAAGCCAAAATTTGATCACAACACAGTAATAATTAAATGCAAAGAGTAAAGGATAAAGAAAGCAAACGCAAGATAACCCCGGCATGTGTTATCGAAGAGGAAACCGAAGAACTCGGCGAAAAACCTCTCTGCCGCCCTCCAAGCGGTGAAATGATCCACTAGAAAATCAGTTGGGATATATGAATAGCAATATACCCTCCAAGCCTAATCTACCTGATGCACCTAAGCCCTCTAAGCTTCTTGCTCCAATAGGGTTAAGCCTAACCTTGTCTTCTCTAGCTTACCGGATCCCGCAATAAGCCCACTGCATCAACCAAATAAATTAGTCCTTTCTGAACTGCTTCCCAAGCACCAAATAACCTTCTCACTGATATGAATATGGTGAGGTAAGGATTTGGCTAAAGCTCCTCTCAAGGGTATGTCAATGGAGAGGGTGAGAATAGAGGAATTTGGAGAATCAAAAGTAAAAGATTGTGGATGAATCAATCTTATTGTTCTTTAGGGTTTATCTTTCAAAATTCTCTCTAGAAACTCTATACATTTTGTGGGTATAAGAGCATTTATAGTAGGGTATGAAAAGGAATGTGAAAAGTCATTTTTCTGCAAAACAGGGGGCTTTGGTGAGTGACTCTCAACTGGGATGAGTCGCGAGTTCTAGTCGCTAACTAATAGAAAGGCCAGACTATGCTTTATGTCATGTAGTGATCCAGCTATCATGACCCTTCAACTTCCTACATGCTCCACACGTGTGACACTTCTAGAGAGTCACCACTCGCGAGTCAATCGTGAGATGCTTTTTGATTGCACACACTTGATCAAATCTTCACACTCTCTCACACACAACTCTTACATAATTCCCACCTAAATACAGGGTTTCTAATTGCTGAATTACAAGTAAATTTGGCACGGAATAAAGCTAATACATGGTTAAATAAATTCAACTTTACAGAACTTTAAACGTTTTTGTTAAAAATGTCCAGAATTATCAGTTGAACATTAACATTCTTGGCTCTTCCCCCTTTCTTTTTAATTATAATAATTTAATAAAGAAACTTTTGTCAAGTATATTCCTAATTGAATTCATAATGATATGAAACCTAATTTAAAAAAACAAACAAATTACAAACTCACTCTTTTGATGTATTAATTATATTTTATAATGAAACATGCATTATAGTTTTTTTTTTTTTAAATGACGATTGTTTTATTTATCAACTTGATATTCAAGCAAGTGAAATCACTAATTTTTAGAAAATATTTAGGGGAGATGCTATCGATTTTCATTTTTTAAAATATTTATAGAGATAGTAATTTTAAACAAAGCACACTGATATTAATTATTATACAATATATTGTTCAATTTATATAAAATTGAATGACAAAAGACCCAAAATGTGTGCAAAAATAATTTTTATAATAGTATTTTAGAAACTTTGATTAGAATATGATCATCAGATCTTTTTATTATGTTGTGTCAAAATTGTGAAAAACAAATTATTTGGAATTCTAATTATATTTCATCACCAAAGATATGGATACGAATCATTATTCTATTAGCCAAGAGTTTTGTAATTTAGTGGCATTGCTCAATCTTCCTTATTAGAAAAACTAAGGCTTGAATTCCCTTCCACCAATTATTGTAATAATTACAAAAATAATTATTATTATCATTTTATAATTACATATTCTTGTATTTCTTATAATAATTATTCCTATCACTTCTATTTCTAAGTAAGATATATTTCTTTTTGCTAAATCAAGTATTATTTAATGAAAAATATTATCTTAATCTCAATTTACATCCATTGCTTTACATGGTATTCACAATTGATATATTGGTATACACATTTTAAAAGACAAAAAAAAAAAAAAAAAATGTCCACATTTAAAACATGAAAGAGGATATGAAAATGTGGCCTTTTGAGAGTACCGTTGCACTTATTTCAATATATCAAGAGCATTCATAGTTGAATAATAGAAATGATGCCAATGATTTGGTAGCTAGGTTTTGAGGGAAGAACATGACAAAGATAAGGGGCCGCCTAACAAAAATGGCTCGAGTTTGTGGCTTGGCTTAATCTGGTGGAATTGAGATTAGGTGTGTTTGTTCATTTAGACCCCTTAAATCAGGTTGTTTAACCTAATATATTAACCAAGTGATAACTTAGATTAATTATTCATATCTAGGTTAAACATAAATAAATCAAATCATGCAAAGTAGCGGAAAGTAAATAATACCACGATATGATGACTCAGGAAAATCGATAAAACAAACCGTTTCAAGGTAAAAACTTGGAGAGGATTTAACTTAGCTATCCTTAAGGTAAAATAAATCCACTATAAGAAAATTGAAGTTTTTACAATCAGATTTAACTCTAAATCTATTGCTACCTCATGTAGTAACTTACTAACACGACCGCGTGTAAGCTCCGAATCTACGCACTCCTTCTCTCCTTGGATTTACATCAACACAAGCACCCCTTGCTTATGATTTTGAAATCCCACTCAAAAGTTTCAGATCACCTTCACTTGTTAATCATTGTAGCAGTAACTTTTACAACACCGAATCTTGAGTTTCTTCAAAGAATTTTGCAAGTAGAAGACTTGAGAGAGCTTTGGATACAAAACCCTAGATCTACAATTAGAGGCACAAGATGCACTCTTCTCTCTCTAAAAAGCTTTGAAAACGTAGTTAGGGCTTTCATTTATATACTAGAAGTGCTTCACTTGAAACCTAAAATGTTTAAGCAGAGTTTGGGCTGAAATAGAATTCTGTAGAAATTACATGTCTGCTATTTTCAATCAGTTGGATCTAATTTTCGATCGATTAGATTTCACTGAATTTGAATTCTTCTTTCTGCAGCTTGTATGTTCTTGTGTTCTGACTTGTAACACCTTGAGCATTATCTAATAAACTCTATAGACTCTAGGACCTATACCTAGACAAGTTTGTGCTCACAGTTTGCCAATTATTCTAAACTTTAGAACCTAACAATCTCCTACTTTGGTAATCCGTGACAAAACACACATACAATATGAAATGCTCAAATACAAAAATAACCCAATACAATAAAATGCCCAATTACATCACAAATCCCAATCTAAGACTTCAAACCTACAAGTTGCTAGAAGAGGCAGAAGATCTTAATCAAAATGTACCTGTCTTTCCTAAAACACTCAAAAGAGCACATCACAGCATGTGTGGAAATAAAGACAAATAAACAACAAATAACAAATATAAAGTCAAAAGCAAACTAACTCTCCCCCTAAGGTAGATACATAAAAAAAAATATATATATATATATATATATATATTATTTTCTCCCCCTTTCAAAAACAATTTCATCTCCCTTTAAATAAAAACAGTTTAAAAACATTTTCCCCCTAAATAAAAACAGTTTAAAAACCTTTTCGAAATTCATCCTTTTCTCCCCCTTTTTGTCACGTATTGACAAAGACAACCCAATAAAAAGGTAGACAGAAAACATACACAACAAAGGATAGGAGAAAATAGATAATCAAGGGAGCACAAAACAATTTAGCTCTATAGAAAATAGAGGCAACTCCCCTTATGAAGAGCAACAACTCTTCCTACAAACAACATAGACTTTAAAAACAGCTTTCTCCCTTTATAATAATGGGAAAAAGCAAAACAAGTTTTGGGAAAACAATTTTTGGGAAAAATTTAGGAGGTGGGGAAAACTAAAAAGACACAAACCTAACAAAAAAAAAAAGTTGAGGATACACATGAACACAAATATTCTATTTTTCAATATAAGCAAACTTTATACTATGTGACCCATAAACAAATCTCAATGGTAAAGAAAATATTTGCACATTTATTATCCACCATATCTAAAAAAAAAATATTTCCAATTTTTACCAATTCACACATCAAGAAAAAATAGCATATACAAAAATGTACAGAACTCAAAAATTAATCAATCAATTTTTAGATCAAGTTGAGTACCCAATTTAGCAAAGTGTATGCGTGATGTGTGTGAAAACAGTAAGAGATATGACTGCAAGAATGCAAGATGGACAAAGAAAACAATATAATGCATGTGAATCCTAACAAAATGATGCATGAAACGACAGATTGATCAAGAAACTAAAAAACCAAAAACTTTCCAGTTTTGATCGGTTGAAAGGAATCGAGCCAGGAATCGAAAAACACTAAAAAAATAGATTCGACTGATCGAGAGGAATCAAGTGAGGAATCGAGGCAACCTGAGAGTTTCAGCCTTAAAACGGGGTTTTTCTTTTCCTTTAAAACAGGTTTAATCAATCGAATCTTGAAGAAACATAATTTTTGAAAAATCTAGAAAACTTTTCAACAGAAACATTTGAAAAACAGTTTTTATGATATGAGATTCATGTTCATGATTTCAAATGTTTTACAAAATCAAACTTTTCTAAGAAAAATTCAAATTTTAGCAAATTTCATCAAATTTTTCTTTCCTCACTCCCCCAAAATGCATTAAACACATCAAGTAGTTAACTTTAGGATGGCTAGATTAGTCGACACGCAATCATATGTACAGAGTTTAGCAAAGATTTGCATGTAGTGTGTGCAACTAGTCTATGTATGAGATACATAAAAGGTGATATGTAGATGGAAAATAAACTCAATTTTTACATTTTTCATCACATAAGTTTGAAAGTGACTATCACCTGAAAAGTTATATCATATAATTCTCACATCTCCTAAAAAACACGCTTGCAACCATGCATTTTTTTTTTGAATTTTTCTTTTTCTTTTTATTTTAAAGTATATTTTTCATTTTTCATTTTGCTTCTTTAAACTAATGTACAATAACACCTTAAGAATTTTTTTGTGCAAATGCTACACCTTACCGAGCCCGACTTTTATAATTGCACATAAGTGTTTATGATTGGCAAGTAACAGTGGTAAGATGGTTATTTATACTTTTCTTCTAGGATTTTTTAGTCCTTACAATCAAAAGAATGTGAATTCAAAATCAAAAGCATGTGATTAAAAACCATAAACAACTCACACAATATAAGCACTACATAGTACAAACTTACAAAGTGTAGAAAAATAAAGCTCATCAAAACTAAACAAGATACACAGTCATGAATGTAAATTTCATAGGCCAACCTTAATTGCACATCTTGAAGATGTGTAATACAAAAATAAAAATCTTTTTGTATTTTCAAAATTTTCAGGACCAAAAACAAAAGGCACATAATATGCTAAATGAACAAAATGTAACAACAATGCATGACAGTGCTCAACTAAGCTATAGAGGGATACACAAACAAGAAATATTAATTTCTTAATTAACCTATGAATACATGTACAAACTAGTACATACTCACACAAAATAGTATTTATCTCAAAATAGTCATGCGCTTGGTTATGCAACACACACTATTCAAGTTTCTGCATAATGTCAAGCATGTTCTAAATCAAGAAAGAAATATAACAATTCATGTAATCCTCAAGAAAAATAGAACTAGCCACAAAATAAAATATTTTTGTCTTTTTGAAAATTTTCAATGTTTTTGGGTTTTTTTTTATTTATTTTTTGAATAATCAAAACAAAATAAAAACTAGACTGGCAAAAACAAAAAGTAAACATGTCCACAAATAATTGAAAGAATTATATCAAGGACAAATAAACAACACTCACCTTAGCAAGTCTTTTCTCACCCATATAGTACACATTTTTGGCTTTGTAGGTGAAAAACCATGAAAACCAAAGTGTATTTGAGGGATTACAACTTCTTCTGAGAAAGACCGAAATCCTGCAATTTCCTTTCACATGCCAACAAGCTTAAATTTTTCAAAAACATATGAAACAATTTATCAAGACTCATGGAAGGAGAAAAATCATCATGTATCCTTGACTTAAACACAGAAAGCTTAATTTTCAGTTTATGACAGTTAAGACGAATGTGTCCGGAGACACCACAAAAGTAACAAACAAGAACAAATTTAGGAACATCAGTATTCCTAATAGCAGATCTAATCTCAGATTTTGGTTTTTGCCTCAACCAAGAGCAATTTGATCTAATATGACCAACAACACCACAAAGGTGACAGGTAGGCACAAAAACAGATTTCTTATTCACTCTAATAGAAGGTTTAGACATAGGTTTAGAAACTTCAACGTTTACATCAGAACTTTTACTTCTGTCTAACCTAGCAAAATAACCCTTTTCTTTATGATTCCTCTTGAAAGGAGAAATATAAATTTTGTCTTTATGCTTAATAGGAACAGAAACAAAAACAAATCTGTTATCAACAGTAAGTTTGGTATTAGAAAAATTTCAAGCTTAGCTTCAAACTCAGCTAACTTTTGTTCCAAACTTGTCATCTTTTCATCTTGAAAAGAAAATTGATTTCTCAAAAATTCATTCTTTTTATTAGAGTCATCCAATCTCACAATCAATTCCTCTTTTTCAAGATTAGCCAATTTTAACTCTTCAGTGAGTTTCTTAGCAATTTTCATAGATTTGGTTAATTCCCAATGGAGAGATTCATGGGCATCAATAAGATTAATAGAAGCAATAGTGTCCTTTTTATTCAAATCATTACAGATATGAGCGGACAAACACTAAAAATTATCTAAAATAGTGGGGATCAAGGATCAACTCTATGTATAAAAACCTAAAAACAATAGCTAACCTGCTCTGATACCACTTGTTTATTTGTCTAGATCCCTTAAATCAGATTGTTTAACCTAATATATTAACCAAGTGATTACTTAGATTAATTATTCAGATCTAGGTTAAACACAAATAATTTATATCATGCAAAGCAGTGGAAAGTAAATAACACCACAATATGATGACCTAAGAAAACCGATGAAACGAACCGTTTCAAGGTAAAAACTTGAAGAGTATTTGACTTAGCTATCTTCAAGGTAAAATAAATCCACTATAAGAGAATTGAACTTTTTACAATCAGATTTAACCCTAAATCTATTGCTACCTCATGTAGTAACTTATTGATACGACTGCGTGCAAGCTTCGAATCCACGGACTCCTTCTCTCCTTGGATTTACATCAACACAAGCACCCTTGTTTGTGACTTTGAGATCCCACTCAAAGATTTCAGATCACCTTCACTTGTTGATCTTTGTAATAGCAACTTCTACAATACCAGATCTTGAATTTTTTCAAAGAATATTGCCAGTAGAAGACTTGAGAGAGTTTTGGGTACAAAACCCTAGATCTCTAGTTAGAGGCACAAGATGCACTCTTCTCTCTCTCTAAAAAGCTCTGAAAACGCAGTTAAGGTTTTCCTTTATATAATAGAAGTGTTTCACTTGAAACCCAAAATGTTTAAGTAGAATTTTACTGAAATAGAATTCTACAGAAATTTCATGTTTGCAATTTTTCGATCGGTCGGATCTAATTTTCGATTGGTCGGATTTTACTGAATTTAAATTCTTCTATCTATAGCTTGTATATTCTTGTGTTCTAACTTGTAACACCTTGAGCATTGTCTAATAAACTCTATAGATTCTAAGATCTATACCTAGACAAGTTTATACTCACGGTTTGCCAATAGTTCTAAACTTTAGAACCTAACAAGGTGCAATATCGATTTGGTGGTAATGACTAGTGCATCAATTTGGTGGCTAGGTTTTGGCTCTTTTGGAAGAAAATGCAAAATTGGGAAGGATGAGGTGAAAAAAAAAATGATATTTGGAGGAAGGGAAAGTAATATTGTAATAAACATTGATAAAGTATTAAATCTTATGTAATTGTCTCTAAACATGCACTTTTAACATCCTTGACTACACCCTAGCTTCAAGCCGACTATTCTTCAAAGTGCGCAGCTGTCTATCCATTCTTCTTCTCTCTCTCCTCTAGTTGTCTGTAATAGAAAATTTAGGAAAAAATGTTTATTTATTTTATTGTTAAAGTCTGTTTATTTAAATTCCCAAATTTTAATTCTATGCCCAGCTGAGGGCTGCATTTCAACTTTCAGATAAAAAGGCTTCAAGCCATCTTTGAAAAAACAACAGGACTTGTCGTAAAGTCTAAATGAACCATGATGAGTTTATTTGTAACTATGCATACTTGTCGGTCTAAATGAACCATGACGAGTTTCAGGGTCCGAATGGATATTCCCTTTTGGGACAATAAAAACTGCAAGAGACATATTTTTATCTAAAGCAATCATCTTCTTTGGTCTCTCTTTCTCTTATATTATTTTCTTTTTCTTTGGGTTACCATACTCCAAGAAGAAGAAGAAGACTCTTTCTTTGGGTTTCATTAGCCATTCCTGGCTTGCAAAATTGCCTAGAAATCCTTTAGTTAAGGATTAGGAACTACAGAAACATATTTAAGGGAAACTGTCATCAAATTTTAGATCCAATTTTTTATCTCGCCATCTTGAGTTTCTTATACCCCCTATAATATTGAGATGAGGGAAAAAAAATCTGAAAACTAGGGTAATTTGTGGTGTTTATTTTGATTGAATATATCAAGTTATTAAAAGCACTAGCATCAAGTGTGTTAATTATTAAAATTTTAGCATTTAGCACACCAAGCACCAAAAAACTAACTACATCACATGTTCCAAATGTTAAACAATTTGGTATAGATGAACAGTACTATTCTACTAAAACAATATGTAGCAAATGCTAAAATTTTGTTCTTTTTTGTTATTCAACTCTCTCTCTCTCTCTCTCTCTCTCTCTCTCTCTCTCTTTGCCATTGATCTTGCCACTACGCTGCTGACCTCAAGTCGCCATCTTGATCTCTCTCTCACTCTAAGCCCTTTTCACTCTCTCACTTTTGGCTCTCTATTTCTCTTTTGACTCTCTATTTCTCTCCCTGTTGGCTACTGGTTAGTGGTTGCGGCCCTTATGGGTTGGCTGATTATGTTGGTGATGGTATTCAAGTTTTGTGTTTTCTTTCCCCTCCAGTGGTGGTGGACTTATTTAATTTTTACCCATGGTTGTTTTTTGGTTGGTTTTTTAGATGATTTTTGTTGCAAATTTAATTAGATTTTGGCAGATTTGGGTTGTGGTCATGGTGGCCAGTGGTTATGGATGGAATTGGGTTGTGAAATAATTTTTTATTGGGTTTATGGGTTATAGAGTAAAATAAATTTTATATATGGTTGAATATATTATTTTAATGTATTGAAATTTAAAATATAAGATCTGTACGCACCAAGGAGAAACAATGGATGTGCCAATCTTCACTTGGGCCTACAACTTATTTATTGATGTGGGCTATGGATTTCCCACTCCGGGTGATCCATTGAACCGAGACCCTGTGGCCCTTTGACTCCCCCTCTCCTTACAGTGTCCTCACCTGTTTCTCGCCTCTCTCTCTCTCTCTCTCTCTCTCTCTCTCTCTCTCTCTCTCCCTCTCTTTTTCTTCCTCCCCATTTTCTCTCTCCTAGCTGCTCCTATTTATACCCCTAAAATTAGTGGGATGTTATGATTATCCTGACGGTTAGTAGAAGGAGAGGTCCAATGTGATCATGGCTAAGTGGGAGTTTAGGTGTGAATAGAACGAGGCGAAAATGGCCTGGGAACCAGTTCCCAGTTTAGTGCGTTGCTCGATATAGTACGACCTAATAAATTGCAGGGCTTGTGCACGAGTAGCCCCTATGCTCGGAAGGTGCCCAATTAGGTGTGCTCCCAACGAGTGAGTCGCGGCACGTGAAAAGCGTCAACTGCCTGACGGGTTCAAATTAGCCCAATGCCTGGGCCCAAAACCGTATGGGCCATCTTGCTGGAATGGGGCTTTAAGGTCCCAATGGGCCCGGATACTTGGCACCGTACAATAGCCCCCACTTGATTCGTGCTCGGTTGCCGGAGACGAATCAAGGAGCCCAGTAGTCAATTATCGCTCGGGGAATTAGAAAAGGCAGGTAGGGGTCGGTTGAAGAGCCCATTAATGCGCTCTCAAAAGGCGTGTCGTGACTGTCTATTGGTTTGGCCACAATCATTACCTGACAGTACAAGAACCGAGGTGAGGCGCGTGTGGCAGTTTGGGCAGGGATTCCTAGAGTTTCCCACTCCACTAATTATTAGCATCATTTATTATCCCCCCTCTTTGTTTCGCCTCTATATATAATTCCTTCCATAGTTGAGTTTCACTTTACATTCTTCATTCTCTAAACTCCCTCTCTGCCGTGCATAAACCTTAACGAGTTCATCCTCCAGCCCAGAACACCTTACAACCTTTAAAGCCTAAAGTAAGTCTCCTCTGCCTTTCCTGCAATTCTTTCCGTTTCATTTAACTTTCATTTGATCGCATATTTGGGTCTTAGTCCTGGGAATGGGTTTCTCTCATCTTCTCTCATCAAAAGCCTCTTTGGCCACCTTTAGGGCCACTTACAACGTCCCCGAGGATGTTGATATCGCTTATTGTCACGAGGACGATATTGACATCCAAAGGTGCTGTGGTGAAAACACCATCTTCTTCCCCTTGATGGTCATTCTAGAAGGAGTGGTTAGGTTTCCCGTCAACCCCTTCATCTTAGGTACCCTTAGGTTTTAAGGGCTTTGCCCCGACCAACTTCCCCCCAATTTTTATAGAGTGGTGAGTTGCATTAGTAGGCTGAATCAGTTGTTCGGTTTGCAACTGAATTTTCATGATATCAATTTTATGTATAGTCTGTGTGGCAATATAAAGTCGGATTATTACCTAAAGACTAGGGATATGAGGGTACGACTTATTTCGTGCTTCCCTGACTTCAATAGGAACTCTGCTGGGGAGTTTGTTCAAGTGAGCGGCAATTGGTTTGCCGAGGAACTCCCCTGCGCATTCTCCCCGCGTGATGTTGGTCGATACAAGTGTCTTGCTAGTTGTATTTCTTTAATTTTAATTTAACCGTGCAATTGCTGACAGGCTTCCATGTTTACTCCATGCAGAAAGTAAAAGGTTTAAGTCGGATCTCAGAGTGGTGAATGTTTAGGACCTGAACTTTGTGCTCCGGTCAGAAATTTTCGTTCACTGGGACGGGCAACTCCGAGCGTCTCACTTGATTCTCGGTATAGAACCCGTGTACTCAACTTGGCAGACATTTAGCCAAGCTTTACTAGTTGACAGCCCCCTCCTCTCCTATGTTGATGTACGGCATGCAAATTTCCTCCCGCCCAAGCTTACAATAGGCAAAGCGCGCGAACTCGGCCCGCGGTACACTTGCTCAGACGAGCTTGCACCCCTATGAGACGAATCAGCCGAACGGGTATCTCGACGGCGTCGGGAGCAGACCCACGTGCTGATACAGCCTAAAGCCCCCATTTGCCCAGAAGATCCTGCTGACCCGGAAGTTTTCTCTAAGACAGCCCGGGTAGAGGTCGAATCAGTTAGCTCAGCAGATACTGCCGAACAGGGTCAAGACATGGTGGCTAGAAGGACTTTAACGATAAGTCGTTTTGTGCCCGGGGCTCAGCAAAATGTGCCCCAACCAGAAACCTAGGGTCAAGACTGAACTCCCCCTCCACCTCCAGCCCCTCCAGGCCGCACCCGAAAGAGGCAACGGGTTGCCGAGCATCTACCTATCGGGTCTGGTGACGTGCCCTCAGGGACACCACCTCGGTCACTGACAGGCATTGCCATTCGAGAGCCAGTGGCTTAAACCGGACTGCACGTGGCATCTTCCTCTCGTACAACCCCGACATGGTGCCCCTCATTCGAACTGGATGGCAAGCCCGTCCCCGCGACCGCGAGTGTTACGGTGTGGGAGAAGGGTGAGGGTGGCTGCATTGCCCAGAGCTTGGTGCACGGCCTTCTGCTGTCGGAGGATGTTCACGTCTTTGAGGAGGGCACAGACGAGTCACTGGGCAGGCGGCTACAATGGCACACTGTTGCTGTAAACCCTTGTTCTCTGTTCTTGTTTTGTTTTCTTGCGTTTTGTTTTGCATTGCCGTAATTACTGCCGTCATCTTTTTAGGCGGCTTAGCTGACCCACATCTTTGAAGGACGGCTAAAGGAGCTTGCCGAGGATGCCGAACGAGAGAAAGCCCTTAAGGATATGGCCGAGACGACCGCGAAGGAGAAAGCCAAGGCTGCTGCGACCGCGGAAAAGAAGGTGGTCACGTCTAAAAAGTCCAGGGTCGTGGTGGAGAAGAGGTCTTTAGAGCTGGAAGCTAAGCTGGGAGGGACCGAGCTGAAACTAGGAGAGGCCGAGAGTCTTAATGCAGCGCAAGCTGAGGAATTGGCTGACTTGAGGGCAGCTTTGGAGGCCAGCGAGAACAGGTGGTACAATGAGGGGTTCGCTGATGCCAAGAACTCGGTAGAGCCTGTCATCCAAGAGGTCCAAAAGCTTGCGATTGAGGATGGTTGGTTTGCTGCCCTGCAAGCTGCGGGGGTCCCTGAGGACTCCCCTTTAAGGGATCCCAACCAGATTCCCTTCCCGGGGCCCTCTGCTGCCACTCAGAATCCCACCAGTGTGAATTCCAAGGAAGAGACCCCGAGCATGAGGGATCTGGTGGATGCAATTGACTCCCACGTGGAGTTGGTTGATTTGGAAATCACCAGCAACCTCCGTGCTAATGATCAACCCGGGGAAAGGGCTCAACCTCTGTCTTTTTCGGCAACAGAACAACCGCCCGAGTCTGCCATGCAAGGTCATCCTACCGGTCGTCTGGAATAACTGCCGAACCCAACTTCTTTAAAAAAAAAAATTTTCTTTTTTTTTTCTTCAAATAATTATGCCTACGTCACCAGGTTGTGGTGACTGAACAATTTCCACCTTTATCGCTTTTTTTCATTGAAGAATATTTGCCCATGTCACCGGGCTATGGTGACGAAACAATTATTACTCTTGTTGTTTATCTTTTTCGTTTAAAACATTTGCCGAACATATTGCTTACTGATTTAATTTTTGTGTTGGCCTTATGTGATTATTCCTGTTTGGTTATTGTTTAATCATCAAGTGATTATTTAAGTCAGTTCTACACACGTTTTAATACTACGTCTCCCCCCAACGTCCCTCATATACATACACTTTCTTGCGAGCATGCGTACATGCGCTCGGGTAAACATGGCGTTCGAGTATGAATTGCAATGGGTTATCTTGGAGAATACTGGAACAGTTCTTACTATGGGCCGACCCGTATGCTCGGTGATCCCAACAGGACCGAGAACTGGGTTCATATGTTTAGCTGTCTATAAGGTCGAACCGTGGACGAGGCTTCCGTCCTTAGCTCCCATCACTAGGTTTCTGTCCTTAGCACCCATCATTAGGTTTCCACCTACTCGGTGATAGAGATCGAACCGAGGATTAGGTTTCTGTCCTTAACGTATATCTTTTGGTTTCCACCTGCTCGGTGATAGGGATCGAACCGAGGATTAGGCTTCTGTCCTTAGCGTACATCATTAGGTTTCCACCTGCTCAGTGATAGGGATCGAACCGAGGATCAGGTTACTGCCCTTAGCGTACATCGTTAGGAGGGTTTTTGTTGTCCTCACGTTAGTAAACAAATGCAACAACTAGGACAGGTACCACTTCTATACCAAATAAAACATGTTACCCAGGGTCACATCCAATTTCCATCATCGCCCGTGAATGATCAGTGATAAAACTTTTTTAAGTTGTGCACGTTATACGGCCGAGGTAGCAGTCTTGCATCTAAGTCTTCCAAGTAATATGCTCCCATCCCGGCAATGGCAGTGACCCTGTATGGTCCTTCCCAGGTTAGGGCTAGCTTCCCGGCATTGTTGTCCGCTATACTCCCCACCGCCTTTCGTAGTATTAAGTCTTTGGAAGCAAATTCTCTCATTTGCACACCTCGGTTGTATTGCCGAGCGAGCTTCTGTTGATATTCCGCTAGCCGTACCGTTGCTGCTTCTCGGTATTCCTCCAGTGAGTCTAAACGTTCCACCAATAACTCGTTGTTCTGATCGGGTTTGTAGCCTGCCACCCGTGCACTACATATGCTAACTTCCGTGGGTATCACAGCCTCTACTCCGTATGTAAGTGAAAATGGGGTTTCTCTAGTAGACCTTCTGGGCATTGTCTGGTAGGCCCACAAAACGTTATGGAGTTCCTCGACCCAGCGACCTTTTGTGCCATCCAATCTTTTCTTCAATCCGTTCACGATTGATTTGTTAAAGGCCTCCGCTTACCCGTTGCTCTGGGGATACGCCGGGGTGGAGTACCTATTCTTGATACCGAGATTACCGCAAAATTCGCAGAACGCCCCTATTATCGAACTACATCCCATTGTCGGATATGAGGGTGTCCGGCACACCAAATCTTATGATTATATTTTTCCACACGAATTTCTTAACATCGACATCCTGTATATTACCTAGTGCCTCTACCTCTACCCACTTAGTAAAATAGTCGACGGCCACCAATATAAACTTTCGATTACTGGTAGCCCGAGGAAAAGGGCCGAGTATGTCCAGCCCCCATTGTGCGAAGGGCAGGGCCAAGGGCTACTGACCGGGTTTAGGTGGCCTGCCGGTTGGTGGATCAGAGGGGCGTGTTTTTGACACTGCTCACACTTGCGCACATGCTCGGCTGCTTCTTTCTGCATCTGTAGCCACCAGAACCCTTGTGTCATCTCCCTATGCGCTAATGAGCGTCCCCTCACATGACTGCCGCACACCCCACTATGTAGCTCAATCAGGATTAGACCAACCTTTTCTGGGTGCACACACAAAAGATACGGTCCACCAAAAGATCTCCAATAAAGCTTCCGATCTGTGGACAACCAGTACTGGGGGGCAACCCGGAGAATCCTTCCCACTTCCTTCTCGTCATCGGATACCCAGTCCTCGGCCAAAGTCAATGATTGGGTCCATCCAACATGGTCCATTCGTCATGATTGCCGCAACACCGACACCATCCGTGATGTTAACGCTTGGTTCAAATATGACCTCCACCTTGATCAACCGAGGTATGTCCTCTACTACTGATGATGCTAACATAGCTAAAGAGTCGACGTGTCTGTTCTGTCCCCGAGGAACCTGCGTTAGCATTGCCGTGCCAAACTTGCCCATGGCTTGCTTTACTAGTTATAAGTATTCCTTCATTCGAGAATCACGTGCTTCAAAGCTTTCGTGTACCTGTCTGACTACTAATCGAGAATCTAAATAAACTTCTACATCCCGAGCGCCTATCTCCGAGACCACCCTTAGTCCGGCAAGCAAGGCCTCGTATTCCGCCTCGTTGTTTGAGGCTCTGAATCCTAACCTGAAGGAATGCTTTAACCGTATTCCTTTCGGGGTGATGATGATGATCCCGGTGCCCGACCCCATTGCGTTGGACGCACCGTCTACAAACACCTTCCACGAGCGCAACCCCACGTGACACACTACCTGCCCTTCGTGCTTAGGAAAGAACTCCACAACAAAATCAGCAAGAACTTGTCCTTTGACAGCATTTCTCGGCCTGTATCTTATATCGAAGGATCCTAGCCTAATTCCCCATTTGGCAATCTGGCCAGTAAAGTCTGACCTTTTTAACAGAGATTGTAGGGGGTACTCGATCAGGACATAGAGGCATGGTTTTAAAAACCGGTACGGTGAAAGAACCGGAAAATGAACTAATTACTGGTTTTTTGGTCGGACCGGGGTCCGACCGATGGTCGAACCGGTGACGTCATAAATAATTTAATTATTATTTATTTAAATTATATAAATAACTAATAATTTTTTAATATACTAAAACTAACAAACTAATAGTAATAAATATGTTTCCTTAAAAAAAATTACAATATATAACATTTTTTTAAAGAATTTAACATAATAACATTACAAAATAATCATCTTTAATATAATAAACTTAATAAACTTAAATATTATGTTTTTAAGTTAGTTTTTACTTTTTAGGTTTCTGTCCAAATTGATAACTACTGAAGATGAAGTGATGCGAGAAGGAAACTTTTCCAATTGCCTAAGCTAAGTCCAATCCGTTTTTCCTTTTTATTTTTTCTTTTTTTTTTCTTCCCTTCTTCTCCACCGTTTGATTGGAGAAATTATAAGGTTCACATGGTGGACAAGTAACATGATCTACCATTCCATTAAAAGGCTCACACTTGTTTAAAATTGCTAAGTTGAATTTTTTTTTTAAAACACTGACTCAGCAATTTTAAACAAGTGAGAATTTTTTAGTAAAATAGTGGACAAATGACGTAATCCATCAAAAGACTGTATAATTTCTCGTTTAATTGATTGATTTATCTCTTCCACTTTTTTTTTTTTGAGTAAATCTTCCACCGTTTTTATTTTTACATCTTTATCTCTTGCTTTTTTTTTTTTTTTTATTAGTATCTTAAATTTTTCTCATCCACTTATTTAAAATTTTTACCTTCCCAAGGCCTCTTTTTGACTTTCTCAATGCCTACACAATTCTTCACGTCATCCACCCATTTAAAATTTTTTCCTTCCCCATGCCTCTTTTTCACTTTCCCAATGCCTACACATTTATTCAGGCGTTCCCCTTCTCTATTTCTTCTTCACAAATATCCTCACAAAAATCCTTCTCTGCTTCTTTCTCAGTTTCACTCACGGAAACAGTCTTAGTTATTTTTCTTTTGGTCAAAAAATCTTGAAGAGCACTACGTTGTCACCGTTCACTGGCTGCTCCTTTCTTTCTTTTTCTTTTTTTTTTTTTTGTCAAAAAAATCTCGCAAAAGGCAGAAGCACTCAGTGTAGAAAAGCAGTTTTTGCCCAAAACTGACCGGAATGTTCCAAAACGATGCAGTTTTAGGCTGGGAAAAAGTCAAAAAATGGTGTAGTTTTAAGTTTTCATCCCAACCGGTCATAACCGGTTCAACCACGCCGGTTCCCGGTTTTCCGGTTGAACCGGCCGGTTTTTGAATTTTTCCGGTTTTTAAGTCATTTCCAGGTTTTGCCCATAACCGGACCGGATTGAAGGCCGGGTCCCGGTTGAACCGGTCGGACCGGCCGGTCCGGTCCGGTTTTTAAAACAATGCATAGAGGTATGAGCCTGAAAATAGTGAGGCAATTTTCTCGTGGCGTGCACTAACGCCAAAACCAACTTCTCCAAGGGCAAGTATCTCGTTTCCGCGTCAACCAAAGTTTTACTGATATAATATACAGGCTGCTGAACCCCGTGATCCCTTAACAGCACTGCACTCACGGCATGATCCGATACTGAGAGGTACATGAACAGATCTTCTCCGGGCACCGGCGCCTTCATTAGGTACTCTTTCAAATCCTGAAAAGCTCTTTCACAATCCGAGTCCCGATGGAATCCTTTTCATTTCTTCAAGAGTTGGTAAAACAACCGACAGCGATTGGCAAATTTAGAGATGAATCTATTAAGGGCTGCTAACATCCCGGTCGACACCTGAACTTCTCTAGGATTGCCCGGTGGTTTGAGACGCCGGACGGCTTCAATCTGATCGGGGTTAACCTCTATTCCCCGGCTAGTAATCAGGTGACCTAGGAACTTGCCAGCTCCTACCCTAAAAGCACATTTATCCGCGTTCAGACGTAACTCGTGTCGTCGCAGTATCTCAAACACCCTCTAGAGATCCTCTGTGTGTCGTACATCTTGTTTACTTTTTACCACCATGTCATCGATGTATACTTCAACCGTGCGCTTGATCTCTTCTCGAAACATTCTCGTCATCATCTGTTGATACGTTGTTCCAGCGTTCTTTAACCCGAAGGGCATCACGGTGTAATGATAGTTTGCGTCAGGGGAGATGAACGCCGTTTTCTCCTGATCCTCGGTGGCTAGGGCGATCTGATGATAACCCTGAAAAGCGTCAAGGTAACTCATCCTTGGGTGACCGAATGTGGCGTCCACTAACTAATCTACCTTCGGCACGGGGAATGGGTCCTTTGGACATGCACGATTCAGATCGGTGAAATCCACACAAACTCTCCACTTTCCACTCTTCTTTTTGACCACCACGGTATTTGCCAGCCATTCCGGGAAGAAGATTTCCCGTATTGCCCTAGCTTCCTTCAACCTCCCTACCTTCTGCCGTACTGCTTCAACATGTTTCTTGGCCGACCTTCTTGGCCTTTGCTTCTTCAGAGGAAACGACGGATCCATGTTAAGCCTGAACGATGAACTCGGGATCAACCCCGGGGACCTCGTACGGATTCCAGGCGAATACGTCTACATTTTGCACAAGAAAAAGTAATGTTTCCACCTTGTCCTCGGCGTTCAAACTTGCCCCTATTTTAAAATACCTTTCACTGTCCGACAATATCTTTACCCTAAAGAGATCCTCGGCACAGTCAGCCCCCGTCCCTTCTCGAGGTTTTTGTAGTTGCTATAAGAGATCCCTCCCATGGGCTCCCCCTTGTTCGCTTTGTTCGTGCTTCTGATCGACTGTTGCAACCAGGAACTGTCGGGCGGCTTGCTGACTCCCCCTTACCACGACAACACCATGTTCAATGTGAAACTTAATCTTTACATGCAGGATGGAAGGGACCGCCCCCATGGCATGGATCCACGGCCTCCCCAAAATAGCCGTGTAGGGAGAGAATGATGCTACCACCACGAAAGTCATTGTTACTTCCTTTCCCTAAATATTCACGGGAAGCGATATTTGTCCTTCGGGGATAGCCACCTGGCCGTCGAACCCAATCAGTGGTGTGTCATATTTCGAGAGGTGCTCCTTCTTCAGTCCCAGCCCCTTGAACAGATCCGGATACATCACATCGGCCCCGCTCCCTTGGTCTATCATTACCCTCTTCACTATGAAACTGCTTATCCGAGCAGTCACCACCAACGCGTCATTGTGCGGTTGAATAGTCCCCTTTAAATCTTCGTCATCAAAAACAATGGGGTCCCATGCTGTCTTTGTCTTATGCTATGGTCAACACTCCTTCCTTCCCGGCCATAGCCGTCCCCTTTGGGATAGCATGGATGACTTTAATTACTCCTAATGAGGGTGGAAGGGGGTTCCCTCTTTGTTGTGGGTCCTACCCCGCACCCCCATCTCCCGAGTCTACCACGAACTCCTTCAAGTGCTCGGCCCTCACTAATTGTCCCAAGTAATCCTTCAGCATTCGGCATTGCTCGGTAGTGTGTCCCTTTTCCTTATGATAGGTACAAAAAAAATTTTGGTTTCTCCACGATGGGTCACCCCCCATCTTATTCGGCCACCTAAAGTACAGCTCGTTCTTGATCCGATCTACAATCCTGTGCACCGGCTCTTTAAACGTCACATTCACTTCCCCCATCTGCATCTTCAGTCCTTGCATCCTTAAATCCTTTCGAGGTCTCAACTGAAAACTGCTTTGCCGAGGTCTGTTGGCCAACATGGCCTTACCCTTACTTTGCAACTGATCATCCTCCAAACGTTTATACTCTTCAATACGCCTCATGAGTTGCCTCATATCCTCGAGAGGCTTCTTCGTCAGCGACTCCCGTAGTTCGGAATCCTCGGGCAGCCCCATCCTGAAAGTACTTGCCGCGATTTTCTCATTTCCTCCGCCGATCTCATTGCACAGCTCCCAATACCGACTGGCGTAGCTACGGAGGGTTTCCCCTATCCTCATCTTCATGGACGGTAACGCATCCACGGGTTGCGGTACTCGGCTACACATCACGAATGGGACACCGAATTCTTGGATCAACTCGGTAAAACTATGAACGGAACCCTTCTGCAGCCCATTAAACCATCTCAGAGCAGTGGGCCCTAGGCTCGAGGGAAATACCTTGCACATCAGTGCGTCATTATGGGTATGTAGAGACATCATTTGTATGTAATGGTTGACGTGCTCCACCGGATCCGTCTTTCCGTCGTAGATGTCGAAAGGGGGGCGCGTAAACCTGCTCGGCATTGGGACCAGCTCGATATCAGTTGAGAATGGTGACCGGGCAGCTCTTCGTAAGGCGTGACTCATTGCATCCATAGCGGCATTTCGGGGCTGCTGCTCTGGGGAGTTTGAGCCTCGATCTGCATACTTTGTGAACGTGAACGTTCTCGGTGTAAATGGGAGTCTCAGGAATGTGAGCGATCTTGGCGTCGATGGGGACCAGACTGGTGGGAGCCCTCATAACGGCTTCCCCCGCTGTCAAATTCCCTTTCCTGGCAGTCTCGACCCCTTCTTCTTTTCCCGTCCATGGCTTGCAACTCTAATTCCCTCACCAGTCTTTTTAACCGCTCAAGTTCCTCGTCTCTTTCGTCGAACTGCCCGTGCGCTGATACTCCTGACCTTGTTCGGCGGGTTTGGTAAGACCCTTCTCCGAGGCCGGACTGCTCCTCTCCTTGCTTATGATCCTTGTCTTCACGTCGCTTATGCCTTTACTCTCGGCAGGAAGACCCTACTAAGTCACTTTCGGCATGACCTGAACGTCTTTCAGACATTTTTCCCGAGCGTGAGTCTTGGTCGGACCACTACTTTGTAGGAGATTCCCACAGACGGCGCCAATTGTACGCACCAAGGAGAAACAATGGATGGGCCAATCTTCACTTGGGCCTACAACCTATTTATTGATGTGGGCTATGGATTTTCCACTCCGGGTGATCCGCTGAACCGAGACCCTGTGGCCCTTTGACTCCCCCTCTCCTTTTACAGTGTCCTCGCCTGTTTCTTGCCTTCTCTCTCTCTCTCTCTCTCTCTCTCTCTCTCTCTCTCTCTCTCTCTCTCTCTCTCTTCCTCCCCCTTTTCTCTTCCCCAGCTGCTTCTATTTATACCCCTAAAATTAGTGGGGTGTTATGATTATCCTGACGGTTAGTGGAAGGAGAGATCCAATGTGATCATGGCTAAGTGGGAGTGGAACGAAGTGGAAATGGCCTGGGAACCAGTTCCCAGTTCAGTGCGTTTCTCGGTATAATACTACCTAATGAATTGCCGGGCATGTGCACGAGTAGCTCCTATGCTCGGAAGGTGCCGAATTAGGCGTGCTCCCAACAAGTGAGTCGCAGCACGTGTAAAGCGTCAACTGCCTGACGGGTTCGAATTAGCTCAATGCCTGGGCCCAAGACCGTATTGGCCGTTTTGTTGGAATGGGGTTTTAAGGTCCCAATGAGCCCGGATACTCAGCACCGTACAAGATTTAATGTAGGGTGTATTGTAAAAAGATATGTAAAAGTAGATAAAGTAGATTTTGCTATGTTAAAATGGCATTTGGAATAGAACGGTTAGAGCAATCGCATAAATTCGTGTAAAAAATCCTATCTATTTTATCATAAAAACATACTTTTTCTATTGTACATATTCACTTTTTAAAACACCTCACATCAGATTATTTATTTTATACTACATTTTATTAAAAATATCAATTTTTCTTGATTTTTTTTTAATTTTTTCTCTTTCTTTACATACAACAACCACTATCTATTATCTTCGGTCATTCTTGAGATACGTAAAAAAAGAATAATAATTAAATGCAAAATAAATAATGTTAGTGTAAATTTACACGGTTACTATAATAAACTTATAAATTTACAAAATTATACTCAAACTAATGCAGATTATTTAAAATTTTTCTGCATTTTTCTATTATGGGTCATGCTAATGAGTGCCTTTAAGGAAATAGTTAACCAATTATTTTTAAAAAGTTTTGACATCAGTTTTATAAATAAATAAAAAACTGTCAATTTTTTTTTTCCATAAAAATTTGTTTTAAATAGATTCCCTTCTCTTCTACCATATACAGATACATGTGAATGCTATAAAAATTTTGGCAGAAATCACATTTTCGTCCTTACATTTTCAGGAAATTCCCACTTTGGTTCCCAGATTTTATTTTTACCGCTTTTAGTCCCTATCTTAAAAAACGCTTCTTGTTTTGGTTCATGTCGTCACATCAGAGACAGAAAATCCACACGTGGCAAACGGCAGAATTAAAAAAATATTAATAATATTTTGTTTTATTTTTAATTAAAATAAATTTTTAGTTATCAATAATTTCAAAATAAAAGTATTAAAAATTTTAGTTAAAAATAATTGTTCTTCATGTTCTTCCCCGAAGAACATGGTTGCCTAGAAAATAAGAAATTCAAGATCATTTTCTCTTTTATTTCATTTTCTTAGCATCCAAACAAGCAAAAACATTTACAAAATCATGATCAAACTCAAATCCTTTAACACAGTCAACTAACAAAACCCAAAACAATACCTTATGTCACAGGTGGTCATGATATCAATTCCACCGCCGCGCCCACAGTCATCGGAGTCGGAATTTTTGGAGATCGAGTCAAGGGTTCCGAGGTCGATCCCGGCACAGAAATGGTTTTCGATGCTGGAGAGGACTACAATGTTGACGTTAGGGTTTTGGTCAAGGGAGGCGAGGGCTTTGGGGAATTCGGAGAAGAAGTCACATGAAAGTGCATTGCGATGAGATGGACGGTTCAGGTAGAGGTGGAAGACGCAGGAGTTTGGGGTTTTCTGCAAGATTTCTAGGGTTTTGAATTTCTCCATTGATGTTTATTGGCTTATTCTCTGTTTGGAAGGTTGGAAAGGAAAATGAAGGAAAGTGATGGAAAATCGGAGTAGATAAACGAAAAACAATCCTAGAAAAAAATTACTGGTTTAAAATCGCTTAAAAAATTTACTAGAAAAAAAAACATATATTAAACGTATATTTGTGTATAATTATTTGTTTTGTATTATATATTTAAAAAATTTTGAATTTCTTATTATCTAGGCAACAATGTTCTTGGGGAAGAATATGAAGAACAATTATTTTTAACTAAAATTTTTAATATTTTTATTTTAAAATTATTGATAATTAAAATTTATTTTATTTAAAAATAAAATAAAATATTTTTAATATTTTTTTAATTCTGTCGTTTGTCACGTATGCATTTTTCGTCTTTGATATAACGATAGAGACTAAAACGAGAAGCGTTTTTCAAGATAGGAACTGAAAGCGATAAAAATAAAATTTAAAGACTAAAATAAAAATCGCCTAAAATTATAAGGACAAAAATGTAATTTTTATCAAAAAAATTTTCTTATCCATTGTGTCCACGTTTCACGCAATGTGTTACATTCATTATCGGGCAATACCAATGCACAGTTTTACATCTTTAAAGTACATCATCATTATTCATTAAAATAAAATAAAATTTAAAGTACATTTCACATCCTTGATAAGACATTTTTGGCCACATTCTAGTTCTACCAATATGAAATCCAGCACATGGCTCCATACACAATTTGTCGGACCTATTTTATCAACCGTGTTTGGTAAAACATAAATCGGAAGTAACAAGATCGGCATGGGCTGGGGGACCCAGAAATTTAAGTGCCAGCATTTAATGAAAAAGGAGTCAAGATGTGTGGTAAGGAGACTCTTGTTTCTTTCTCACTGATTATTTACGTATTGAAATTGACATCTTATCGAATCTCAGCGTTTGGTTGAAAGGAAAGAAGCGAGGAGTAATGAAAAGGAAAAGGTGCTGTTACTTGTTTGTTTGGTTGCAGGGAAAAAGTGCGGACAGAAAAAATTTAAACGTCAGTCCGTTTGGAGAGAAAATAGAGAGGATAAAAAATGAAGGGTAAAAAATAAGGTGAAAAATACTATATTTCACTGTTAGTTTGGGGAGGAAAAATAGGGAGGAAGAAAAACCCGAGAGAAAATTTTCTCTCCTAAGTAAGAATTTATTTTCCGCCCAAATTGAGAGAAAAAGTAGATTGAAAAACTAATAAAGGAGGTGTTTTACTGATATACCCTCGTCCACCTACCCCCATTTATTACATAGTACACTTTATTGACTTTCTTCTTTCTCCTTTTCTCAGCACAGTTGGGACTTTGTCTTCTTTCTCCTCTCTTTCTCACCAACAAGATTGCCGTCCAGGTACTCCTCTCTTCTCTTCTTTTTTTTTTTTTTTTTTTTTTTTTTTTTTTCATCTCCTTCTCACCAACAGGTAACACCTTTGTACGTGATGTTTCCACCCGTGTGGAAAGAGAAGGGAAGATTTAACTCCATATTCTGTTTTGATATCTGTTTATTTTGTTAAAATTAAATTTTTTTTTGGTTAAAAATATTGTAAATAAAAATAAAAGATAGCTGAAATAGTACAGTGAGACTCATAAATAGTACTAAAAAGTACAGTAAAACTCATAAATAGTAGCAAATTTAAACTGAATAGTAAAATATGCTAACAAAAAATAAGCTTTCCTAACAAAACTTTTATATAAATATATATATATATATATATCTAATATGATAAAATAAATAAAAAAGATGGCATTTCAAGTGCCATCATTTAAAAGTTTAAGATATATACGAAAGGGCTGGCTTAATGGTTTTTACTTTTTAAGGTCTAATGATATTTATAAAATTATGAGTTTTAATTAATTTAATTTGTAAATTTTTTTTGTTCTCAAATATGTCTATTCTTATCAGTTATCACGAAGTAGACATCATATGTTAAATCAAAATCTCATCATATCTATATAAAAAAAAAAATTCATGAAATCTTGAATGTTCGAAACTTCTAATCAACATCTTTGAACCATTCCTGTTGAATTTCTATCTATAATTATATACATTGAAAAGAATAATAAATAGTAAAAGAACTCTTAACACCCTCATTAGCGCCCCCCCCCCCCCCCCCCAAAAAAAAGATTCTGACAAAATATATAGACCAAGATATATTATTAGTTCTTAAAGTTTTGTTCACGTGTGATTTTAGTCTCTAAAGTTTAAAATGATCATTTTTTTTTTCATAACAAACTTGAAAAGTTTTTTAAGTTTTGTTTTTATATTGAATCATCTTTGGGGTTAAATGGAATGGGCAAACTCTATGGGGGTGTGGTAGCTGATATTTTGGACAACTAAAGTCTCACAACATATTGTGTTTTTTTTGTGTGTGGTCCTATCAATTATGAGTAAGATAATTCTTCAATATCTAGGGTTTGAAACCCTGTAAATTTCTAAACATAGAAAAGAAAATAAATTGTCCCTATTTTTTTTTCTTTTTCTTTTTTTTTTTTCTTTTTTTGGTAACAGAGACGATATATTGCAAAAGGAACTAAAAAGCTACATCATGTTCCAGGCAAAGCCTGGTCATATACAAGCCATGAAAGTCTTCTTCCATCACATTAACTAAGTCCACAGGCGGACTTTCGAAGGAAATAAAATCTAAATTCCTATCAGCAGCCATCCTAGCAAGCCTATCGGCACACCGGTTAGCCTGGCGGAAGCAGTGCTTGAATTGAATCCGTTGAAACCTGCACATCAACTGTCTGCAGTCATCCAAAATAGGGGAAACTACATTGTTCTCATAGTCTGAGTTTTGAAAGATATCAACAATAGTTTTAGCATCCAGCTCAACAAGAATGGAAGTAATATTTAAATTGCAGCACAGAATAAGTCCATCTCGCAGGCCCCACAACTCAGCCACAAAGCTATTAGATAACCCAATACGTCTAGAAAACCCAACAATCCAACCACCTCGACTATCCCTCACAATACCCCCACATCCAGCTAGACTCGTGCTGCCCAATACTGAGCCATCTGTGTTCAGCTTGCTCCATCCTTCTGGTGGTTTTTCCCACCTAACTTCCTTTCATAATGTATCGGGTTAGCCCTCTATTTGATCTTTTTCCTACTTATTACACTTGATAAGTTCCTCATTAGAAAATATGAGTTGATAGGCTATCACTTATTAGTCTATACCCCACCCCATTAGAGTCTGCTTACGAATATTCTCACCATTCCGAAAGGGAAAAAACGAATATTCTCACATGCTTTTATATAAGCCATCGTAGACATTTCTTTCTTTTTAAAAAAATTAAATATAGTGAAGAAAAGAAAAATACAAATCAATTACAAAGCACTTGGAAATATCAAATATTCCCACCTGTGACTTGTTTTCGGTAACGTTGATGCATCTAATGTAGTCATCTCGCCCCGTGGAAAAGTAAGATTCTGAGACCTATAATTGAATAACCTAAAATGTGGGAGCCGATTAGCTATGCTCATGGAGCCGATTAGCTATGCTCATTTCATTTATCAAGATCTTTATGTATCATTCTGGTCCTTTTTTTTTTATTTGCCTTTGTCACATTTTCAAATACAACACAAAGAACCAAATTTTGCTAAGAAAGCTGGCAAAAAGTGTTAAAGTTTATGCAAAAGATGAGGGGGATGGTTTAACCACAAACAATTTACTTTGCAGTATATATCATTGATCTTCTTCTTCTTTTCTTTTTTTTTTTTTTTTTTTTTTGAAAGAGATCTTCTTCAAATCTTATACACAAGGACAAATGTTTTTAAAAATATATAATTCGAAAACGGCTAAAGGCTCATTATCATTGTTGAACAAACTCACGTTCATCAAGAATCAATATCCAACAAAACCTGACCAAAATATATATATATATATATATATATATATTTCTTTTTTCTATTGTTCTTGATTGATAAGGACTTGTACTGTGTAGTGACAGATCAGAGACACGTCCGCAGGGGCCATTGAAGAATCATTCAAAAATTAGTTAAATATATTTAATTTTGTTTAAAAAAAAATATGAGATTCCCATTCATCATTTCATCGCATGTTCTCCTTGCATATGAAAATGGTTCGGTTAATGTGTGTTTTAAGGGCATATATTAATCATTTATTATGCCCTAAAGCACACATTAGTCGATCCCTGTGCATATTGCATATACTTTATAATTGATAATCAATTCCATAGATCAAAGGCTGGCTATAAGCTTTGCCTCTTTCTCTGCAATTTCATAGCCTAGCTAGTACTGTCTCTAAAATTACTTATATATAGGTAGGTGCAGTTTTTCTTTTTGAAATCATAGCTAATATATATACGACATTAAGAAAGACACACCAGCCTACTTGCTTTGACATTAGAAAAAAAAAAAAACAAAACACATGGAATCTAAAAATAGGGGAAAATTCAATCTTGGCCATGTTGATTTGACCCTTAACACCAACGAACGTGCATGCAGGAATTGAATATGTTTCTATCATGTGTGCCCACATGCTGAGAACCAGCTCGTGCCCTTTATATATATATATATATATATATAGACACGCACAATTAATACATATAGCAACCCCTACAAGATTATCACAATTTTTTTTTTCCGTTACGGTGGATAATGTGGAAGAGAAGAGACGGAATTTGAAACCATAAACACAAAGCATTACAAAAGATTTCATTGTTATTGAGCTATAAATTGATCCCTCTAGATTATATCAATTCAAGAGTACTAAAGTGTTTCTTCTTTAGCTTAAATGTTTAAAATAAAAAAATAAATAAAAAACACCAAAATTTCGCATTTGTTAATAAGTTTTTGCTTAAAAAAATATTTGATAAAGTTATTGTTTTGGTTGCTAATATATGTTAAGAGTTCAAATTCACTTTAAATTATTAATTGAGGATAGCGGAACAAACAATTAAATTATTATTTTGTTTCCTAAACTATAAGGGTATTATTAAATTGTTTTTAAAACTTTTGGCATGTATTGAATTGACACAATTGATAATTCAAACAATAAAATCAACTTTGGCACATGTCTATATATATAATAATAGGTAAAGCAGAGAGAAAATTTAATTAAATTTTCAATTGGAATGCAATTAGTGTCTAATTTTACGTCACGTGTCTCATCTAATCTAAATTTTAGAATTTTGTGCCAAGTGAGTTAATTTAGGTAAAAATTGAATTTTAATTAGAATTTTAATTTTTTTGCCAAATTAGTTAATTTAATGTAGAAAACGAGGAGTCCAATATAATAAACCATAGAAAACATAATTATATATATAATATGTAATTGTGATTGTTTTTAAATGTACCAGTGCATATACACGGGATTACACACTAGTATAATTTAATTTAAAGAACAAAATAGTAGTTTATTGAACAAATTTCACAATTTCATAAAAATAAAAACATACTCCCTCCGTCCCACTTTTTTTGTCCTATTTGAAAAATTAAACTTTTTAAGGGAACATCATTTATTGTCTTGTCTACTTTTTAAAAATGTATTAATTTTTAAAACTACCCTTACAAAAATTTATCAAAAAATTAAATTAGTAAATTAATAGGGGTATAATAGAAACATTAGTAAATTAATGACTTTTATTTTTAGAAACAAGTCAATATTTTGAAATATTTCAAAATAAAATAGAAAACAAAAAAAGTGAGACAAAGGAAATATATAAGTTGAGTAAATAAAAATAAGGAAATATCTAAACTCAAGATTCCATAGGTACAATTGGGAGAGTAGCGTCCTTTGGAAATATCGAAACCAACATAATAATTAACTAGTAACAATAGAAATAGGGGTTGCGCTCCAACAAAACAAAGTCGAACTTCGACTTGTGCTCTTCGTGGGGCAGCCAGGTTGAGGTGGCCAGCACACCTTAAAAAAATCATGCTTTGACTTATGTTCGAGGGTTCGTGCATGCGTGTTTAGAGAAACCTACAATAATCATTCACAAGTGGACTCGATGTGAGAAAGGAAATCACAACAATAGCATCAAACTCTACATCACCGTAGGAAAAGTCCAAATATACGGTCTCTTCACACAAATTCAAAGATAGTTCTACTCTTGAGTTGGTAAAAAAATGAAAGTAACAGTTTATTATTGTATCAGATAATTACAAAAATGATGGTGAAATTGATTATAATATTTGAATAATTTTAAAAGTAAAAAATGGATATTCGAAAAGAATAAAGTAGTGAAATAGGGAAGATTTGATTATATTGTACAAGTTTAGTAGAGTTGGCTAAGTGATTAGACACTTGGTCTCAAAATAGTTATTTTGAATTTGATTAGAATCTCTTTAGTTCAGGTTTAAACACTAACACTTTGAAAAAACTCTTTAAACTAATAATTTATCTAACTATAAACTCACTTATTTCGAATAATAATTAATCTTTAATAGAAAATTTTGAAAAAATACTATAAAAAACAAAAAAGAAAAGGATAATATTGTACAGACATGCACATGATGATCGAACTACCATGATTGCTATAGCTGATGAATACAAAAATGAATGAGCTGTCATGAACCGTACGTCTCACACGTGACAGATAAGTACACGAGTGAGGTGATGGGTTTGTGTGTGGCTGTGGCTTCACTCTGACATATATGCATGTGGATGTGGTGAGTGTTGTGCATGCGTGCCAGTTTTTGTATGAAAATGACACAATGATGAAATGAAAGCCAGCTTATCTACTACTGTTGTTGTCAGTACTTGCCTCTGTGTAGTCATGGGTCTTATATATGGAGAGAGTTAAAGCTTGGTTTTTTTTGTATTGTGGTTTGCGTTTCTTTTTATATGCCTGCTAGTCTGTTATTTCATCACCTTATTATTGGTTGTCTATTATTTTCATACCACCACATATAATTATAAGTCATTCTCACTTATATATGAGATAAGTGGCTAGTTTATCGAAAATAAAAAAGATAAGTGCCTAGTACTCAAACGTTTAAAACTCAGATCCAACCTATTTTATGAATTAAAAATTAGAATTTCTGTTTTTTTGGGTTTTGTTTTGTTTTATGTGAAGTAGGCTGAGAACTAGTTGGTGGACAATCATGTGGGATCTAATCTTTTGATTGACACTAACTATTTGGTAACGTGTTTTAATAGTGTTTGTATTTTTTAAAAATACATATAAGTAAAAAAGTGTATAAAAATACATGTAATATTGATTAAAAATTAAATACATGTATTTAAATACATGGACAAAACTTAGGTACAGTACCTTAGGTGCTGTTCCTTAAATTCCCCTCTTAAGATTCAGCCATGTAACTACTTAACTCAAAAATACACTTCCATCTTATGAGAAAAAATCTATATAGCAAAATCTTAAAAGGGAAACTTAAGTAATAGTACCTAATTACTGTACCTAAGTCTTGCTCTTAAACACATGTAACAAATAGCCTCTAATTCATTGATAAGAAGGTCTTGGGGGGTGAACTAAAGAGATACCTACAAACCTTCAAGCATAAACATATTGATTATTGACTGAGAGCTTAACTCCAAATCAATTTGGAAGAAAATTTCTCCAACTTACTATATGACAAGTCAAATGAGTCATGAAATTTGTTTAAATAATATACTGAACCATCGAATTTAATACATATAGATGGTTTTATGAAACTACACAAAGGGTTGAAGGAGATTCCTCCCTACTTTAAAAGTTGATATCCCAAACAGAATTAATTTCAATTGTGCTTGTATTTGCAAGGGTCCCAGAATTAAAATCATGAAGCGTGCTTCACGGGCTGACAATAATGTCGAAATTGCCAGTTTGGCCCACTACTATATGGCCTCTTTACTAAGTCCATTATCTCCAAAAATGGCATTTATTTCTATTCTAGCTTGGGCTTTTTTCTAGCTTGGGCTTTTCCCATGAAAAATAGCAACAAACCTCAAGGGACCAAGTTTCTCAACACGACCGCTGGTACACATTTTAATGCACCAAGGATGATTCAGACCTGAAAGTATCTAAAACTTTTTTTTTTTTTTTTGGGAAACATTAAAAAAAAAAAAGAGACTTTTGACTAGACTTGAGTATCTAAAAAACATAGTAAAGATAGACCGTTTGTACCACATTTCTAGAGGAATTTTGTAGGCTATTGTCCAACGCTCATTGTCTCATGCATGTATGAAGTAGCAGGATTTCAAGCTATATATGTTTCAAAGTTCTCAAGAATTTAAGATTAAGATTCAACTCTCTGATTTACAAAATTTCTGGTTGCAAGAAATGCAAGTGATTGCCATAGTGAAAAAAAAGAAGAAGAAGAAGAGAGAGAGAGAGAGAGAGAGAGAGAATAGAATTTATTTTTAATTTAAAAAAAAAATTTATGGGAGAGAAATGCGAACTAACTAATAATCAAGTTTATGAGCCAGGCTTCAGCCCACAAGTTATACCATTGTCTAATTACCGGTAAAGCCTTATAGGCCTAGTGCAAGCTGTTAGTGTTATTGGGCTACAAACTTTTGTCACTTCAGGCCTACCTTCTTCTATTTCCTTTTCCAGCCTAAGGAGAGGAGCAGCAAGCCTGATTCAAACCAGGCCTATATTATTATAATATATATTAAGAGTGATACAGATTTTAAATAATAGAATAACATAATTTAATTTATCAAAGACACTATTGTAATTTCACTTACTAATAGAATCACCTAATGGCGTCAACCTGCATAAATTAAGATAAATTCAACACATAACCTGATAAATTAATACAAACTTTTTTTTTTGAGAGAGAGTTTTAACTTATAGCGTTTGCTTTGATGATAGCTTTTTTTCATCAGACCAAGACACCAATCAGTTTTTGGTGTAGGTAGGAATTGAACCCCAGATTTTTTATACAACCATCAGAGACTTTACCAGTTGAGCTAACTGGAACCCACTAAATTAATACAAACTAAATCAAGATTAATTTCATAATAAAATCAAATATCATTGTTTACTTATAAAATTTAACAAAAATGAATGAAAATGAATTATGTCCTTCCTTCCATGATTGTTAGCTTTTATAAGAAGTTTGGATTTCATCCCTAATCCTTTAAAAACAAATCGTTTTTCATCCTTAAACTTTTGCAATTGTTACACTTTTTATGTCCTTCCATGTATGCCCATTAGTTGTTATCTTATGTGACCTACCTAGAAGAAAGCTTATGTGTTATGTTTCTTTGGCATTAGGTGATCTGACTGGGACACATTATTTCTAATACTTAAGTATGCTTTTAGCCTTTAAAGTTTGAGGTTATTTTTATTTTGCCCCTTCATGTTTAATTTAGTTTTCTTTTTGTCCCTACATGTTTGATTCTGGTTTTTATTTGCCCCTTCATGAAAATGAAAATTTTGAAATATAAATGGTCAATATGAAAATGAATCAAACATAAATGTCCAAAATGAAAATTTGAAACATAAATAATGGCCGAATTGAAAATAATTCCACCCAAAAAAATCAAACCAAAAATCAAACCAAAAGTTCTAAGTTAGGGGTTAGACTGCCATTGATTCATAGGATAACAAAAGTTGCATCCAAATTTCTAAACCAAACTAACAATAGGATAAATTCAATCCATGTTTTCCATAATTCATGCAAAATGCGTCCTCAGCATATAGTTATAGCTCAACCAATAAGATTGGCTTTTCATTGATGGCCTTTCCGTTTCTTTCTCAAATGCTATAAATTATATGTTGATCTTTTCTTATTTGTTTTCAAACATTGTGAATCCTTAATATGAGGTGGGTTCCAGTTAGTTCAATTGGTAAAGTCTCTTATGGTTGTATAAGAGATCTGAGGTTCAATCTCCGCCTACACCAAAAACTGATTGGTGTCTTGATCTGATAATAAAGAGCTATTATCAGGAGTGGACGACATAGATTGAAACTCTCTCAAGAATCTTTAATATGGGAATTGTTGTTTATATTAATTATATATTACCAAAATCACCGATAGGCTATTTTCTTTTTTGATTAGTCAAAGTAATAAAAGAGAATTTACCTCTAATGTTAATCTCATTCAAAAAGATGTCAAATGCAATAGATTCTTACATTATTTATAGGCCGTTATGTCTGGCCAAAATTGAAGATACAGAGAAAAGGTATACAGTTTTGTCTTCTCATCCTTAAGCAGCAGCCAAAATTGAAGATACAGAGAAAAGGGTATACAGTTTTGTCTTCTCATCCTTATGCAGCAACAAATTCTTCTTCTTTTGAGAAATAATATATATATATATGATATATCTCCATTGTGGGTTTAAGAAAGTAGTATTTGTGAGTTTTTTTATCCTAAAAGTAGTGTAAAATTAGTAGAGTATGCCCGTAGTGGTTGGATTTGCTTTATCTTGGCAATAGTATGCAAAATTGTTAGTCTATTACACCAAAAAATTTCATAGATGATGCGTATCATCTCAAGAAAGTGACCTAGTATGCGCCCACCTATAAACTTGTGGAATTGATGACAACAATTTGTTTATCATGTTATAGATATGTTGAAGTATCAATGAGTTAATGTCTCTAAATCTATTCTCTTTTTTATGGTAAATTACATTTTTTGTGAAATAACATTTGTAGGGAGAAGAAGCCTAGGACATTATATTGGGCCTTGGGCCTTAGGCCTTGTTCGAGGGTGCTTATTGGTTCGAGGATAGAAAAACAGTAATAAAGACGCAAGGTCTAGAGCTCCATGAGCAAGTTACGACTTGGAAGGTTGAGGAAGGTAGGCCGAGGTGGAGTCTCTCCTTGGATAAGTGAAGCAGAGGTTAGATGGTATGTCCTGTTACTCAAAGTGACCTTCCAGGAGATTCCGTTGATAAAGATATACTTCATGGAAGCACATGACAAAGGGAAAAATATAAAATATCTTAGAGAAAACTGCTACTACTGCATTGAATACTCTGCAGCTAATCTTCTGGCCGCATTAATGAAAAATTGATATCTGAACAATATTTTTTCAGCCTTACAGTTACTCTTCAAATACTTCAAGAATGTGCTGATGAGACAAGGATCAGTATCAGCAATCTAGTCTACACGTGGAGGGTAGAGATGCGGGAGGAGGAGAGTATAAAATAGAGGGAGAACCCTAATGGAAGGGGATCAAAAAAATTAAAAGAAACACTATAGCAAGAAAGAACTGAATTTGTAATCAAACTTAAGAGAAATATATAAGAACTGATCTCCTCGGATTGAGCCGAGGACGGTTTTCTTTAGATTAAGCCAGTCTATCTTCCTTTTCTTATTATCTGGATTCACTTTACTTGTCGTCTAACTCATTAAAACCCAGTTTTTCAACTCATTCTCTACCGCATTGAATACTCTGTAGCTAATCTTCTGGCCGTATTAATGAAAAAGTGATATCTGAACAATATTTTTTCAGCCTTACAGCTACTCTTCAAATACTTCAAGAATGTGCTGATGGGACAAGGATTAGTATCAGCAATCTAGTCTACACGTGGAGGGTAGAGATGCGGGAGGAGGAGAGTATAAAATAGAGGGAGAACTCTAATGGAAGGGGATCAAAAAAATTAAAAGAAAACACTATAGCAAGAAAGAACTGAATTTGTAATTAAACTTAAGAGAAATATATAAGAACTGATCTCCTCGGATTGAGCCGAGGACGGTTTTCTTTATATTAAGCCAGTCTATCTTCCTTTTCTTATTATCTAGATTCACTTTGCTTGTCTTCTAACTCATTAAAGCCAAGTTTTTCAACTCACTCTCTACAAATTCATTGTATTGGGCTCTTTGGGCCTAAGTTCTTCCATCTTTTGGGCTTAGCAGCAAATTGTGTTCTTACAACATTATATAAATAATTTTTTTGTAAAATATGAAATGTATTTTATTAATTGTATTATGTTCATTGCAACAATAATTTACTTACCATAAAATAGATAAAAAAATTGATAGATGTTATCTCATTTCAACACATCTTGTAACATTGAAAATAAATTGTTACTATCACCCTCAAGACAATACGTGATCTCTACTTGAATTTTTCAATGTAATAGACCAACAATTTTGCACTCCTGTCCTTGGGATATAAAAAGTCCAGCACTAAGTTGTATTCAAAGCTCTGTTTCTCAAAAAAAAAAAAAAAAAAAAAAAAAAAAAAAAAAAAAAAAAGTGAAAAGCTCTTAAAGAGTATGTACAAAAAGTAAAGTATGTAACAAAATTGTTGTGGAGGGAATAAGTTTAAGGATCGGCTGTTGGATTGTAAAGGCTACGAAAAATGTTCTTCTTTAGAGAATATACTCAACTGATCATATTTATATGGGGTGAAGCGAAGCCTTTACATTTATTTCATATTTTAAACCAAATTCAAGAATGTTTATGGTTAAGGCTTATAGTTAAGTTACCTTTACTTTTGAGTGGAGTTGTGGCGTGCTTTTGTATTAGAATTTCTTTCTCTCTCTCTTGTGTGTGTATTTATTTCTCAAAAAAAAAAAAAAAAAACCTCAATTTTTATCTTTAATTTTTATGTACAATTTTTTAAAACCTCAATTTTTCTTACTTTTTTTTTTTTTTAACTTTTTTAAAGTAACTTGAGCACACTTTCAACATAAAACTAAATAAGTTATTTCCAAATGTACCAAACCTGTATAAATGCATGACCATCATTCTTATGTATTAAAAGTACAACCTTTGAAACAAGGAAAATAACGCATGGCTATTAAATTGAGTACGAAAACATTATGTTATTAACGGTTTGAGTTTTTTTTTTTTTTTTTTTTTTTTTGAGTAACAAACGCATTCACACAAACAAGGAGAGAGAAAGAGATTTTAACTGTGTGAGCATTTTTATGCTCATTGAATTGAGTATCTAATGGGAGAAAAAGATACGGATTTTGACGCTAATAAGAAGTAAAAAAGGCATAAATATTAAATTTTATGAACCTTATATGCCATCAAAATTTTATATATATTTATATATATATATAACTCTTTTTATTTTTTTATTTTTTTTATACAATATAGAAAATATAGAATTCTACTCTAGCCTAATCTAAGTGTATATGTATATGAAACTCCCTCCTGGAGACCTGAACTCCGGCCCTTGCCTCCTACATCCCACAAATACTTATACTTGTGTAGTGACCACAGCACCAAGGGTGCGCGGTGGTAATATATAAATATATATAACTCTAAGTATGCATTTGACTACCACTTATTTTGCTGAAAACTGAAAACTGAAAAAAACAAAAAAATATTTTTTTTACTGTTTGCTACAGTATTATACACTGTTCATTGGCCTAAATTCACTGTTTATGGCCAATGAACAGTGCATTATGCGTTAGACTTAAAAAAAAAAAAAAAAAAAAAAAGTGCAAACGCGCAAAACGCGTCTGCCCAAAACGCTACCCAAACAAGCACTCTCTGAGTAATATTAAACAACTCAATAACTTTTTATTGAGTTTATATTTTGAAAATTCTATAATTGGATTACATGTTTTATATTTTCTTAACATGCATACAAATTTTCATGTTAGTTAGATATTCTTTACCATTTGATCCATAAATTCATCTTTTATGTATTATTTTAAATTATAAAAACTTAAATTTAAACAATTAATTGATGATATGACTATTAATTTATAATTATCTTAAAATTTTATAAGAATGAAAAATATAAACAATAAATTTATCAGAATTTACATTCAACTAAAAAATATTTTGCGTTGAAAGGCTGACAGAATGGAAGCAAGGGATAGGTCAAAAATGAAATGGCTAGCAGCGCTATCACACTGCATCATGAGGTGGGCGTCCACCAAAGAAAAAAGGAAGACTGTGTGATATCACATAGCCATCTTGTTCTTATTTTGATAAAGTGATAAACCTCACCTAGCTATCTTGAAAATTTGGCCAAGAATGACATTCCCACTATTGTTACCCACAGAATACTCAAAATACAATGGTTATGGCCTATAGTATGGGAGCTGAGCTGACTCTATCTCGGCCGCCTTTGCTAGTTTTTGATAAGACCAGTACCCAGCCATACCAAAGCATATCCCAAATGCAAATTGTTGTCAATTTACTACACTAATTCAATTTATTTGCTTCCAGATAATATATAATAAATAATACAATTTTTTGGCACACATCTAACATGTGAGTTTGATTAGTACGACCGATTATTAAAGAAAATTGTCGAGTGTATTTATATGAATAGTGAACACCTCTTACTCTTAGTTATGTCCGTTGATTTTGTTTTTTAATTTAAATTTATATATATATATATATAAATTAAATGTAGTAATGACGCAGATAGATTACAAATGTTGAGTATCTATATTTAATTATGTAAAATAAAATAATTTATTAATGTATCTTTTATTGACACAAAATTTTTTATTGGCCTCAAGAGTCTTATAGTTTAGTTAATATTTTTTAGTGTTTTCAACAAAATAAGAAAAAAATCTAGAGTTTAAATCTTCCACCCAAATATTGATGTATCCAAAAAATATATCCTTTTTTACTCAAAAAATATATATATATATATATATACATATATATATATATATATATATCAACCATAGTCATTTTAAAATACTAATTTTACTTTGTGTAGAATTGAAATGAAGAAAAAAAAAAAGTTTTAAAAACCCAAATTTATGATTAAAACGTAATATCACCCAAATTTATAATGTCCTTTTTACATGGTTTTTGGTATTAAATGAAGGTTAATTATATTTTGACACAATTTTTTTTTTTTTAACACAAAAGTTTGTTTCTCTTATTAGTGTTCCTCCATTATTATACTATATAGTATAAAACCACTAAAAGATAAGATAAGAAGACGTTAATGCTCTGTTTGGATCCCATAGATTTGGATTTGGATTTGGATTTGAGAGAGCTCAAATCCAAATCCTTTGTTTGGGTAAGTTAAAAGAAATGGATTTGGATTTGGTTCCAAATCCAATCAGAATTTGATAAGCTCAAATCCATGAATTTCAAATACCCATACACACGGTGGAATTTGAAATCTCTCTCGCACTGTGCTCTATTTCTCTCTCAAAGCAAAGCCCTCCTTCGACTGCATCTCCGACGACGGATGCAAGATTGGGCGATCCGATCTGCCAAAACTTCCATCAAAGTCCTTTCCATTCTGCCCGGCAAGAAATCAGAGAATCCTCTACTCTAGATCAGCACTGGGTTTGTGTAGAGAACACGTCGTCTACGTCGCTGGCGAGGAAAGACTGACTGGTGAAGATCGGGGGCAAGGGTGAGTCTTCAGCCAAGTCCTTGACCAAGTCGGCATCGAAGTTTAAGAACGATTCGAATCACTGCTACGCGAGATTGTAGCCTGTGTATCCATTGTTGTCAAACGGCCGAGTCGGCTCGGTAAATATAGATCATCAAACATTTTCTTTTAAACAAGATCGTCATCTTCGGAGCGAGTGCACTCGCCGCTCCGACCTTACCTCCAATGACTCGGACGTACACATCCACCACTTGTGAGTGATCGAGCTTTGGAGGCATTTTCAGGTCTCTGGTGGTGGAGCTTAGTGAAATGACCAAATTGTCCTTGGTTTTTGTAGGATGAATGAAATTCTATTCGTTGGAGTTGATGTACATCCAATGATATATTGACATGTGTGATGTAACTATGATGTAGAAGGATTAAGAAAAATAATAATTAAAAAATATATTTTATTGATCTTAAATTCAAATCCAAATCTAAATTCAAATTTAGGTATCCAAACAATGAAATTTCAAATGATGAATTTCAAATCCTTCATTGTTTAAAAAGATCCAAACAAGGAATTTTAAAATCAATGGATTTTAAATCAAAGCATTTCAAATCAATGGATTGCAAATCCAAATGTTGTCATCCAAACACAACCTAAAGAAAACCACTAAAAGATGTGAGAATAAAACCACCCTAAAATAATTAAAACAAAGAAACCAACAATAGTCCCAAAAAATTAGTTAAAAGAAAAACAAACAAATTTTTGTCGTACTCGGAAAACAAATTAAAAAAAAAAAAATGCAAATAAGAAGGATAGTGATAGCACTTGGCCTCTTTGATTATTGACATCAGTAATTCTAGTAACAAAAAATAATTATTATAATTTTCATCACAAATATATAAGAAAATAAAGTTATATATATATATATATATATAAATCGAATCTTGGTATAAACTGAATTTGACTTTTAGTTGAATTCATAATACTATGATACATATTTAAGTTTTTTATTCCTCTTAATTTTACACATCATTATTTTGATATAAATTTAATTAAATTTAAATTCTATTCCATAATTAAAATTTTGCAAACAAAGAATATAATAAAAAAAAGATAATCTAATAATAAATTTATCAAAATTTACCTTTAATAAAAAAATATTAAATAGTATAATAATATTATTATTAAAAAAAAAAGTTTGCTAAATTATTTTATCACTCTCAGGGTATCTCTCTCTTGCCCCCCTCCTTCCAACGCCTTGTGGGGGTCAAGCATGTAGATTGTAGAGGCAGAGATGTTGAGCCATAGAGGGTATATATTATTATGTCTATGAATTCAGTTGGGAATCCATACATTATTTACCAGACAAATAAACAAAAATGATTAAGTATAATAATGGGTGACAAGACTTCTTCTTCTACTTTTTAGTGAATAAAAACTTAAAAAAAAAAAAATAATACTAATAATGTTAAATTACAAGTATGTGAATTTTTTTTTTCATGAAAATGAAGTGTTTTTTTTAATTAAATAGTTATATAGTAAAATTTTAATAAAAAGATCTAAAAAATAATTCTTAAATATTGTATTTAAATTTTAATTTATATTATATATTATTTTCTGTAAAACCAAAAAAAAAAAAAAAAAAATCCCGAAATAGGAGAATCCTTATCCATTAGTCATCATAGATGACTCAGACTAAAATCCACGCCCACCGTTTAAGAAAAATCTGCCACCTTGACAGCACTCTTTATGTCATAAAGGTCACAATATAAATAAGACAAAGGACACTCATGATTATCTCTTCATATTATTCGAATAACAACTAAAAATATTGCAGTTTCTTCTCCAAGATTCTCAAAAAAAAAAAAAAAAAAAAAAAGACATGTTGGCTATATTTCACAAGGCTTTTGCTCACCCACCTGAGGAGCTTCATAGTCCTTCATCTTACAATGGTACGAAGAGGCCTAAGCTTCCTGAGGAAACTCTCAATGAGTTCCTTTCTCATCATCCTCATAAAACTTTCTCCATGACCTTTGGTGATGCAGCTGTGCTTGCTTATGTTCTGCCTGACCGCCCTTACTCACTTCATCAAAGGTAATATCTCTCTCTCTCTCTCTCTCTCTCTCCAAGTATGTGGAATTTATAATTAATTGTGTATGACTATTTGTTAGAAGGGTCAGTTAACAAGTGGTGTAAGGTTGAGTTTTATTGGATTCAACTAGCTTTTTAGGGACTCGATGAACTTCTCAATGAGATCCACTCGATTCTTCCTTAATAAGTATAATTGACCACCTGTTAAAATATTCCTTAAGCAAGATGAAATCTAAAAATACAGCACTCAAATGTCTGCCTATATGTAATGACAGTCCTTGTTATAGTTATACACACAATTCAATACAGAGATTTTTAATCTTGTCACTATTAAATGTTTTCACTTTTCAAATTTTCTTTATGACTAAATTCACCCTTTTTATATCTGTTTATATTTTTGGAACACGCGGTAGTTTATCATAATATTAGAATATTTATTACCGAGTTTTGGTTCATAGGTAAAGGGAAGTGTTAGAATTTAAATTTATCATTTTCTATCGGTGTACGCTTTTGTAACAAGCGATAATTTATCATTAGGTGACATTATAATCTTGGTTTTTACTCTAATTTTTTATTTTTATTTTTGATAACCAACTGAGAAAAGACTTTGTTAAAGCACAAGAGGAAATTCTAGGCCTTCTCCTTCTCAATAACATTTGCAAAAACAGAGGGAGAAGCACCCAATACAAAACAACCAGAGAAATTGTTACTAAGTAGCTAACACATGAGCAGCTCTATTAGATTCTCTAGGGGTCCACTTAAACTAAATTTTACTGGTTGAGGAAGACAGTTTTTAAGGTATCCTGAGTTAGAACTGTTACCCTCCAAGGTTCTGCAATGCTAGATTTTGTAAGAGCATCCACACATATCTTGGAAATTCTAATGGTTTTTATTCTAATTATTTAAAAGAGCTCATATTGTATTTATAGTATGCATGTATGTATAAGAAAAATAAAGGGTTTGGTTTGTGGGTGATTGCAGGTTGTTCTGTGGATTCGAAGATATATATTGCCTCTTCTTGGGGAGCTTGAAAAACCTTTGTTCACTGAATAAGCAGTATGGTCTATCAAAGGGCACTAATGAGGCCATGTTTGTGATCGAGGCATATCGTACACTTCGAGACCGGGGTCCATACCCGGCTGACCAAGTTGTCAAGGATTTTGAAGGGAGCTTTGCCTTTGTTGTCTATGATAGCAAGGCTGGAACTGTCTTTGCTGCACTGGTAATATATAATATGAGTTATAATGATAGTCAAATACTTGTTATTACACACTCCTCCTACACACACAGTCACATGGACAGAAATCAAGTTTTAAAAATACAATTTCAAAAGGAAGTGTGTATAGCGAATTTTCACAAATGTTCATAATGGAATGGTTGCAGGGTTCTGATGGTGAGGTTAAGCTGTACTGGGGCATTGCAGCTGATGGCTCTGTAGTGATTTCTGATGATTTGGAGGTCATAAAAGCTGGCTGTGCCAAATCATATGCTCCTTTCCCAACAGGTACTTTAGGTCATTTTAGTCATACATACTATTGTAATTTCCTGTCTATAGTGTTACTTTCACTTTCTTAACTTCCTAAATCATTTTCTCAAAAAAAAAAAAAAAAAAAAAAAACTTCATAAATCATGTTAATAATTGTGAATAAAATCGTGAAAATTTGAGTGAATATATTGTTACATTTAAAAGTATTTATCACCATCACTTTACAACTTTTCAAAAAAAAAAAATCACATTTTTTCAAAATATAATTGTATTTTTACATAATATTATCACATTTTTTAAAATATAATTGTCACTTCCATACGATAAACAAAATTACTTTAATCGGATGAATAAATATAGTAATGTAAGCCATCATAATATCATGCGAAAAGATAGCATGGTCCTCACATGTATGGCCGGTGGTGTGTGCAGGGTGTATGTTCCACAGTGGGGGAGGAGGATTGATGAGCTTTGAGCATCCAATGAACAAGATGAAAGCAATGCCAAGGGTAGACAGTGAAGGGGCCATGTGTGGGGCCAGTTTCAAGGTTGATAAGTACACAAGGGTCAACAGCATTCCTCGTGTTGGAAGTGAAGCTAATTGGAGCCTTTCCGACTCTCAATAGCTTAGCTGCTGAATCATATTAATATGTATATTCATGTTGTGTGTCTGTCTCTCCCACCAGAACTAATTAAAGTCTTAAACCACTGGTTTTGGAGCATTTTGTGACAAAAATGGTTGTTTCTTATTAACTTTTTTTTTTGAAAAATATCACAATTTCAATATATATATGATTTTAAAAGTGTACGTCATAAATAATTTTTAAAAAATGTGGTATTTTTCAAATAAGTTATTAAAAAATAGCAGTTTTTTTTTTTTTTTTTTTTTTTACAAAAGCCCCACACTAGACTAGCCTTTTTTTTCTTTCTTTCTTACCTTTGCTTCTCTCCATGAATGAGAATTTAATTTTTCAAATGCTCTTCAAAAATGCTCTCTCTCTCTCTCTCTCTCTCTCTCTCTCTCTCTTTGTGCTAAGGGTGACATTTTAAATAGGCCTGAAAATCCAAAAAAAAAAAAAGAAGACAAAAGCAAACTGAAACTAGTAAATAATAAAGAAGAAATAAATCCCAAAAGTAAAATAAATAAAAACACATGTAATGGATGAGTGGATCAATAGTTTCTTCTTCTTTTTTGTGGCTTTATTGTAAATAAATAAAAAAGGTCAAACAGAAACTTGTTAGGTATATTGCTTCTTATATATTATCAACCGAAGATTGTAGAACAACATAAGGAATAGAAGAAAATCGACATGAAAAAGCAGGCCACTCATTTTTGGGTTACAATCAAAATACCCCAATTCAGCTAAAGCTGTAACTTGCATTGGGTGGGCCATCTGACTGAGCACAGCACATACAGCCTGCTGATCTCACATCTCTTTTTTACCTTCGCTAGGCAAAGCGCAAGCTATGTTAATGTTCCTTGTCTACCTGAAAGCATCACAAGTTATATTGGCTAAAATAAGACATGTAAGGTGTAACTGGTGTTATGGGTTTTTTGTACAACGTTGGACTAAATTGCTCCTTCTTGTCGTGTTAAGCCCAAAATATTCTAGATTAGAGAGTTGAGACCGGTCCAATTGCAACTTACCTTGGTCCGGTTTGTGCGCAAGCCCGGTTTGTGCGCAAGCCTGGCTTGTGCGCAAGCCATGCCTTGTTCTGTCGCAATTTATACTATGTGACTGTGGCAGGCAGGCCTTCTTGAGATGATTATAGCAGGCGGATATAACATAATATTAAAGAGGTTTGCTTACTAGACTTAAACGATAAGACATTGTAAAAAATACATATTCCAATGAAATAGCAACAAAATTGAATATTAACATGAAAGTAAATGCGGAAGGAAAGAAAGAGGAAATAAAGGCAAACTTATAAAACAGTTAGTCTGCCGCAATATGTTAAAAGGGTTCAAGTCAAGAAGGAGACAACATTCCTTCAATGCAAATAATTTCTCAAAAAGAGAGATTAATGGCTTTGAAGGGACGGTCCTAAATGACTCGTGCCCAAGTCAGTAACAATAGAGCGCGTGAGTCTGAGAGAGAGAGAGGAAAAACAACCCATTTTGGTGCATGCCCGCCATCTTTCTTTCCTCAGTTTTTTCTTATTTTTATTTTTTTTCTCAATCTTTTTCCTTTCTTTTTTTTTTTAGCAAGTATTAGCCTTTCCTTAGTTTTCCTTACTCCTACTCTGTTTTTCTTTTCCTTTCGGTTCCTCCTCCTTCCTCTTCTTTCTTGCGCACAGTGAGTGTCCTTATATAGTGCCTACCGTGACTTGGCTTTTACCTTTTTACCCTCTAACTGTCTTTTGTTTGGTGTGTGTCCTTGCCGACCAATATTGATTGGTCAGGTGCCCAACCAGCACCACTTACCTTTGCTGGCCGTGCTAGACCACATCACCAAACGGGGACAAAATATTTGTCTATATGCTTGCCGTGGCATTCTTACTTGCCACGGTAAGGTGTTCTCTCTCTCTTCCCTCATGGCATACACCGAACGGTTCCAACTCAACTTTGCTATTTTCGGGTGGCATGTCATCCCAGCAGGACACTCACCTGAAAGTAGCCTGAGTAGGATCCTTGAAATAGGTTCTTTACCTCTCCCCTCTGCCAGACCACGTCCCCCCTTACCTCTAACCCATGGCCCACCTCTTCCCGTATTGGCTGGGTATAGGCTGGCGAGACCTGGGCCTTGCACTTGCTCTGTTTTTCATGTCGGTCCAAAATCTGCCCACCGTTCATGTGTTTGCCGTGGTCTGGGTGTCTGTCTGTTCATCCTGCCATTCACCTCTAACTTCTTGCAGCGTGGGCTACTTCTTTACTAACTTGCCGTTTGGGGTCTGGGCTTTTGCTCGACTGTGGCTTTAGCTCATTTGCATCCTTTCGTGTTTTAATCTTCGCGACCTTGCTATTGCTTTCTGCTGCACCGTTTTGACATTCATGTTATGGCGATATAATTTAGTATCATAGGACCTCTTTAGGCCTGCTGTTTGTTTTCCTTTCTAAGGGCTTAATAAGCCTCACTGGGCCCTCTTGCCATGTCTGCTTGCAGGCTCCTATGTCCCATTTACTTTCCTTTGGGCGTCCTTGACCCTTTCTAATTCCGTGCTTTCCATGGGCCTTTACTAATTCGTTGGACTTCCTCGTCCCAACTACTCCATACTTAATCCTTAGAGCTCATAAGTTTTTTTATGGCCCTATACTTACTTTACTTTGGGCCTGCCGTAACAGACGTGGCCCACGGTTCACTGTTTCTCTCTTTCCGGGCCTTTTCAGTCCCATTTACTTCTTCAAGATCCATTTATTTGCTTTATGGAGTTATAAGCCATTATTCCTGCCACTTAGGCTTAATGGGTTTTCTATCCACTTTCTAATTCTTTTTTGTTGATGTTGCTGGGCTGCTTTATCTTACTGGGCTCCCAAAAATGAGCCTCAACATTTAGCCCCCTGAGTATATGAAGTGCTCCTGTGGTTCATATGTGAATAAAAGACTTTCCTACCATTTTTATCTTTTCTTCTTCTTTTCCTTCGCGGGCTTTTTCGAATAGTGGTCCCCAACTACATATGTTCAGATTTCTTTATGTGTGTATATATATATATATATATATATTTTTTTTTTCTTTTCCTTTTTCTACCGTGAACAGCTCTGTCTCTTCGAATTCCTCATTTAGCAGTTATCTTCATACTGAGCTGGTGCTTCATTAATTTTATTCCTCTTCCAATGGCTGACCTATCGTATCTGTTCACGCCACTATTAATTACACTGATACCCAATGACAAATCTCTTCGAAATCCTTCCCCAAGCACTCTTTTTTCTTTCAACACAAACATTCTCCCAACTCCTTTTTCTCCATCGCCTTCTATTCCCAAGACACTCCCCTCCATCTTACTCCAATCCAAACTTCGCACTATGACATCAGCAAAAAGCCAAAGTTCCTCACGCCGTAAGGGGAAGGAGGTCGCCCGCGATCCTCCTACTGCTCACGATGTAGGCGAGGAGGTTGTTCATTCCGAATCGGACCATTCCGACGAGGAAGAGACGCAGCGCACTCCGGACGGTGAGTGTGCTCCCCTTATCGACCCTTGGTATGACATCCATCCTCACTTCCTGAAGGTTCCCGGTGAATATACGCCGCCGCCGCCGAGCCGCGTGTGGCTCGCCCTTTGTCGGTGAAATACAGACACTTCTTGGGCTCCGTTGGCCTCTTCGATCTACAATCTCATCATCCGTAAAGGCATTTCGCTCCCTGTGCCCATCAGCTTTGAATATGGTTCAGGCACCGCCTTAGGTTGGAGAGAGTGGGTTGATAGGGAGTTATCAAACACGGCCTTCATGGGTTTACTCCAGCGGACTGGTGTGTTAAAGGCCGTCGTTTCCTCTCGCTGCTTATCAAACTTCAGGAACCTTTTCAATCTCCGCCATTTAGTCCGCAGGTGGTGCACCACCACCCATACCTTCTTCTTTTCTTGCGGCGAGATTACTGTAACTCTAGAAGATGTGGCCGATCAACTACTCTTACCCATCCTCGATGACGTCAATCCTTGCGCCTTGGAGCTTTCGCCGGAGGAGGAAGCCATTGAGGCCGAATTGAAGAAGAGAATGAGTGGTAACACAAAGCTGTCATTTTGGGTCAATTCTCCCGCCAAGATTTCTACCGCCGCCCACCGTGCGGCCTTCATCGCCTTCTGGTTATGTAAGTTCGTATTTGCCTCCCATCCTCATTATGCCATAAAGCCTTTGTATTTTCGATTGGCCATCAAAATATCAGCCGGGGTGAGTTTCCCGTTGGCCGCTACATTTTTAGGACATTTGTATGTTCAACTAGATATCCTGCAGAGCGATGAGAGCCAAGCTGGTTCTTGCCATATAGTCACTTCTACTGTTCATAGTAACATTTTGCAATACCTGTTATACGAACGCTGCGCGAAGCAGTTAGCGAGATGTAGACCTGTTCGATTTACCAAGGAGAAGTATCAATCTTGTCCTCAAGTTATCACTGACATCTGTGGCAGATTTGAGTCTGATTTCCCGTTGGCCTTCCATTGGGTTGGTTTGAAGCCCATTGATTATTCTGTTGTTGAATCTTTTGACAAAGAAGTGGGTTTTTTCTTGGAGGGCTTACAGAGATTTGGGCGCGGGTTATACATGTGCTGATTCGGTTATGGGTTCATTTGTTGATATCGTTGGTACCGCCACTCCTTTAGCTGATTTTGATGAGACGGGGATAACTTACTTGGCGGCTACCAATGCTGGGTGGCTACCCTATCTGACTGATGAAGGTCTTAGGTTCGTGCATTATCCTGCCAACCGGGTAAGAAGGCAGTTTGGGTTAGATCAAAACATTTCTGACAGTCTTTCTTTTCTCATGGAGTCTCCTACATCTGTCCAGCTGTTCCTGAGACATACTGCCTTTGCATTTTGGAGCCAGCGTTTCTCTGCAGTTACCATTCCAGGCTCATTGAGAGAGGACATTTGTACTCCTGCCATGCATGGATACTAGCAGGCCGTGATGACTTCATTCGAGCAAGAATTGATGGGCAGTCGTGGTTTCTCTCTTATTCCTCCCGATGGACTTAGTGCAGTCGTTTCAGCCAATCCCGGTTTGCTTTTGTCTTCTAGGTCTGTGTTAGCCTATGCCAGGAAACAGAATTGGTTTGCCATCTACGAGTGAGATGAGGAGAAAAAAGGTTGGTATTGGCACGCCGGTGACTATCCTCCAGGTTGGGAGAAGAAAGTAAACATGACGAACATTCCGGTGCCTAAAAAAAGGGGTCTGCTAAGCCCAAGTCTGCCAAAAAGGGTGGTGATCTTTCTAAAACTTCTTTTGACGTGCGTCCTACTGTTAGCAAGTCCAAGTCCACTGTTCCGCAACCATCTACCGGTGCTCCTCCTTCTAGCAGGACACGAGGTAGCAAGAGGAAGTCCGTTCCACCTCCTGTAACTACTACTACTGAGTGGCAGGTAAGTTGCCTTCAACTTTGTTTCTTTTTCTTTTCTTTTTTTTTCTTTTTTTTTTTTAAATCTTTGAGTTCCCACGGCTAATCTTTATACACTTGTTGGTTCATTTTCTTATCCCTGCCTTCCGCTTCCTTTGCAATCCAAATTCAAGGAGGATACATCTGCTACACATCCCATATCAGTTGACGAGCCTGAGTCCAAAGTATGTCTCTTCCCTTTTCTTTTTTTTAATTTTTTTCTTTTCTTTTGCCCATATCTCTCCTGCCATACACCGTTGTTTGTTTGCCCTTGTTTCGGCTTCATTACCAGTTATGGACTTTTTTTTTTTTTGTTCCTCAGGATGAGACCAAGCCTCTTTCTGTATATCGTGCCACAGCTAAAGAGCTTTCCGCCTCCATAGGGACACTCTTGGGAGGTTTCCCTGGTGGGACTGATATAGTACTTGTGACACCCACTCCTTCTGCTGTTGCACCAAGAGTCCCCACTGAGGTCCCTACCCCTCCTGCCGAGCCGGCATCTGTGAGCAAGGGTATTCATTTAGAGAAGGTTGAGGAAACTGTTCCTTCAGGTGTTTCTCAGACCGAGGCTGTTTCTTCTGCCACCCCCCTTGTTATTTCTACCAGTGATCCTTTCCTGACTCTCTCTCAAACGGCAAAGGATGGTTCCTCCTTGGTTATTACTCCCTCCTCCATTCCGAGCTCCGCTACACGAGGGCCTGATATGGATTTGTCTTCTGAGGGCTCCGAGGATGTTCTCGAGGATCGAAATGCTGAGCGTGCCGTGAAAAAGAGGATTTCTGATTTTGAGGAGGAGGATGAAGGTGTTGAGCGCAAGGTTAAGTCTATGGGTACGTATTCCTTATTTTGTTAAGTCTTCTTTTTTTCTTTTTTCTTTTTTTGTAACACCCTTTTATTTTGCACTTTTATTCATGTAGAAACTTCCCAGGAGCCAAAAATTGCAGCCGATGCACCAACTATCACTCCTCCTGCCGCACCCGTCACACCTATTCCTGTTGCCTTCACAGCCCCTACTTTCACAGGTCTTGGTCCCCTCTCCCTTCTCTCCTTTTTTTTTTTTTACTCATGAATTCATTCTCTCTTCTTTTTTTTTTTTTTTTGACAGGCCCACTTCCTACGGCCCCTTCCCAATTTGAGTTAGGCAGTAGTTCTGCCGTGGTTACGGACCCAATGAGTGAGGTCGTGGCCTTCTTCGCCCGTTTTGATCAGCCTGAGGTTAATGATCTTGATCCTGCAGAACTTTAGGGTTCTGGTCCTCCTTACATGGACTTCCATGGCTTCAGAGTCCCTGAGGACTGTGTTTCTCACCTGGAGGCCATCTACAGCAGCCGCAGTGATTTAATGCAAGGATTCCGTCTAGGCCGCTCTGCTAGAGAACATTTTCTGAAAATGCTTAGGAGCGTGATGAATGATATCGAGAATAACTTCGTGGACACTATTTCCTCCGAAAGGATCCTTCAATGGAGAGCTGCAGTTCAAGAGCTTATAAGTGTTGGCTTCGCCGTGGAGTTTATTCTTGATCACCTCTGTGAGATTGCCCGAGCCCTTTTCATGAGGAAAGTTCAGCCTGCCATCGATGCCATTGACACACGGATTGAGGTTCTGAAGAAAAAGGTGGCAGACTTGGAGGCTCGCCGTGGGCGTCTTCTTTCGAGCATTGGTGAGTCCAGCCGCTTTGAGGATCAGTCTCTTATCTCAAGGCTTCGTTGATGATGTAGTTTCTCTTCTTTTTAGTTTACTTATCTTTTGGTTTGCCCTCCCCTTTTATGTTTCCTACTGAATTTTTCTTCCTCCTTCTCCTTTTCTTCTTTTTTTTTTTTTTAGACTGTTATAATTTGGGTTTGTAACTATAATGCTACATTTACTACTACTTTTATCTATTACTATGACATGGTATGCTTTTTGTAATTTTCATACTTCTTTTCATTACGTGAAAGCATGTTACAATCATGTCTTGTGACACAGTCATTTGAGGGAAACAAAGAGAAAAGGCAAAAAGAGAAGAAAAAAAAAAAGTAACTACATGGCTTTTGTCCTTAAGCATAATACCGTTTCAACCATTTTCCATTGATGGGATCATTCAGGTCTCTGCCATCCATCTAAGTTAGGCGGTAATACCCACTTGGATGTACTTCCCTTACCACAAATGGCCCTTCCCATTTCGGTGAAAACTTAGATGGTCCTGCCATGCCTCTCCTGACATAGTCTGCCACTTTTAACACGAGTTGCCCTTCCGCGAACACTCTTTCCTTAGTCATCCTACCATTGGCCTCCGTCATTCTTTGTCTGTATCTGCGGCTTCGTTCTTAGGCTTCTTCTCTCTTTTCATTAAGCCCCTCTAAGTCTTCGTATCTTTCTGCGGTAAAAACTTCCCCTTCTTTTTCCTTTTCACACATTTACATGATTCTTAATGACGGAGTCATTATTTCTGCTGGGCTCATCACTTCTATTTCGTAATCTAGAGAAAAGGGTGAAAACCATGTGGCTGACTTCGACGAATTTCGATAAGCCCAAAGAGCGTCCGGCAAGTACATCACCCATCCACCCGTGTATTCTTGACTCATTTTGCTAATGATCTTTATGAGGATCTTGTTTGTTGCTTCTGCTTGCCCATTTTCTTGGGGATAGTAAGGCGATGAGCGGTGGTACTTGACTTGATAGAATTTCAACATTCTCCTCACATCACTATTGACAAAAGGTGTACCGTTGGCGCTAATGATTCTGTGGGGTACTCCAAACCTCACAATTATGTTCTCTTTGATGAAGTTTGACACTGCTCCTCCCGTGACTTTGCGGAGTGGTACTACCTCTGCCCATTTTGTGAAGTACTCTGTAGCTACTAGGATCCATATGTAGCCACATGATGGTGGATTGATTGGTCCTACCAGATCAAGCCCCAAAGTGTGAAAGGGCCATGAGGTAACCATGCTGTGCAAGCTTTACGGATGGATGTGGATTAAGTTAACCTGTACCTGGCAACTATGACACCTTTTTACGAATTCTGTCGTGTCTTTCTTCATGGCAGGCCAGTAATAACCCATCTATAGTAGGCATCTGTATAACTTCTTCTTCCCTTGGTGTTCCTCGCATTCTCCCATGTGTACTTCTTTAAGCATGTCTTTCGCTTCATCAGGGCCCAGGCATCGCAATGGGTCTCCGTCATATCCTTTCTTGAAGAGGACCTAGTTGTGTAAGAAGTATCGTGTTGCCAGTCTTTTGAGTTTGTACCGCTCATTGTGCTTTTGTGGTAGGATTCCTTCTGCTAAGTACTGGGTGAATGGCTTTCTACAGTCTTCGCTGACAAACACCGCGTAACTTTCCTCCCTATCCGCCACCAGCTGGTAAGCCTCACATTGAATTTGGACTTGATCCGCATCTTTTCCCATACTCGGCCAGTAAAAGCCTGCCCTTTGAAGTCTGCAATAGAGGTTGACTTCTCCGCTGGATCTGCAAGTCTTATCATGCACTTCTTTTAACTTTCTCTGGGCTTCCTTTTGGCTCACGCATCTAGATAGGACCCTTCCTAGCATCCTGCGGTACAACTCTCCCTTTACCAGGACATAATCTTTTAATACTTTTAACTCCATAGTTTCTCCCTCTTTCATCAAGGTCTCTGTTATTGGATTCCACCAGTCCTCTTCGCACCGTTCCTCTTGGAATCTTTCCTTCAATGCTTCAATGATAGACTGTTCCCTCTTACTAACTTCTACCCGAGTGCTTTTTCCTTCAAAGGTTATTTGTGAGCCCAGCGCGGCCAGTGCATCTGCGAACTGGTTTTCATTCCACGGAGCATGCTCTATTTCAAAGGTCAAAAACTTCTCTTCCTTCTTCTGGGCCATTGCTTTATATGGGGCCAAGCTAGGTTCCTTTAAAGAGAAACTTCCTTTGGCTTGGCAGACAATTAAGTTCGAGTCCCCTATTACTCTTAAATGTTTGACTCCCATTTCAAAGGCTATGGCTAACCCGTTTAGGTAGGCTTCATATTCTGTCATGTTGTTCGAGCACGAAAACTTTAATTTGAAGGATAATGCCACAACTTCGTTCTCTTTATGGTACAAAACCACTCCCGCTCCTCCTGATTGGGCGGTAGAGGATCCATCGAATCTCATCACCCATTGCTCCTTGACTTCTTTTACCATGGCTATTTCTCCTGGCACTTCATCATCTAGCGGGAACTCTTCCTCTCCTGGGAACTGTGCCAACAGATCAGCTAAAGCCTGACTTTTTACCGCCTTGGGTGTTCTCGCCTCTAGGTCGTATTGCGACAATTGTAACAGCCATTGGGATATTCTGCCCGAGAGAATCGGTTGTTGTAGTAAGGCTTTTATGCCATGGGATTTAGTCATCAGTCATACTTCATAGGTCAAGAAATAATGACGTAGCTTTTGGGAGGCGTACACAATGGCTAGACATGCCCTTTTTGCCCTCGGATAACGAGTTTTTGCATCTTTCAGGGCATGGCTGATATAGTAAACCGGTTGTTCATTACTGTCCCTGTCCTCTTGAGCGAGCAATGCGCCTACAACACATTGGTTGGTGGCTAAGTACAACAACAGTGGCTTCCTGCGGATTGGGGCTTGCACAGTAGGGAGGTTCACCATGGTCTGCTGCAGCCTTTTGAAGGCCGCCTGCTGTGCGTTTTCTCATTTAAAGTTTTGCCCTTTCTTGAGCAGCTTGTTGCCTATGGGTGTTCTGAAGGCAGTCTTCTCTGCATCCTTTGGCGCCATTCTAATCTGATTGTACCCACTAAACCCATCCATGAACGAGAACATGACATTTCTTGCCGCAGAATCTATCAGTAGATCCATGTTCGGCAGGGGGAATTCGTCCTTTGGGCAGGCTCTGTTGAGATTCCTGAAATCTACACAACATCTTATTTGCCCGTTCTTTTTCTTCACCGACACTATGTTGGACAGCCAGCGTGGATGCTGAATGGGCTTGATAAATCCTGCGGCCAGTAATTTCTGTACTTCTGTGGCTATCTGTCCCTCTATCTCAGTGTGGAATATCCTAGCAGGTTGGACCATTGGCTTGGCCCCTGGGTCCATGTTTAGTGTGTGCATCACTAGCCCAAGATCCAATCCGAGCATTTCACTATAGTCCCAAGCAAAAACATCTTTGTATTCTTTCAACATCATTATCAATTCCGACTTCTCTTTTTCTTACAATTTCGAACTGATTGAGATGGGTCTTGGTTCCTGTAAATCGGACCCCAAGTTGACTTCCTCTAACTTTTCTTCTGACACAACCTGCGCGTCCTTTTCTGCCGCAAACTCTTCGTCGCTATTCTTTTCCTCCAATCCCTCTTAAATTATGCAACACACTAGGCTTTTGTGCTGCCCTTCCTGTCTGGGGCCCACTCGTGTTTCACTTATGGGCCCCGCATACCTTCATAATCTGTATACGATTTTGCCGTTAGGGCCCCGAACCCTGACGCATCGTGGTACATCATCTGCTTCTGTGGTAGGCGCTTCTTTCCTCTTCCTTTTCTGAGACAACAACTTTCTCAGGTCAGGTTCTGGGTCGTCCCGGATATCCTCCCACTTAGGAACGAAGGTGCCTCGCGGCTTTGATACTGAATTTTCCCCTGATGGCGCCCATTGGTTGTAGAACATGGTTTCCACCAAATGGGCCTCTGCTTGCTCGAATGGTGATGGGTTTGCCACTATTCATATCATCCTGCCATTCAGTCTTCCTTTCACACACTGGTGGTAGGTGGATGGGACTAATCGGTGTTTATGCAACCAGGGTCTTCCCAACAACACGTGGTATGAAACTTCTATTTTTACTATGTGAAACCGGGCTAAAGAGGCTATAGGGCCCACCTTTAACCATAATTGAATATGGCCTGCGGTGTATTCACCGCTTCCTCCGAACCCAGTTACTTCCATTGGGCACCCTTGGATCCTTTTTTCTGAAATTCCTGCTGCTTGCAAGGTGCTCAATGGAACAAGATTAACTGAGGCGCTTGTGTCCACCAAGGCTCTTTTGATAGGAATTTGATTTATTGATGTGGCCAGATAAAGGGGTCTCCTGTAGTCAGGGCATCTTACATCCATTTCCTCATCATTGAAAGTGATTTCACTCGATTCTTGTAGGAAAGCTTTATCCTCTGCAGCTTTTGCTGTCAAACATTCTATCCCCGTCCCGGAGGCGATGATTACCAAAGCCTCCGTGGCTATCTTTCGCTCTTTCACCGTGAGGCCCAATTGATCAAACAAGTTCTTGAACATGGAGCTTTTCTGTAGGGTGGTGATTGCTGTAGTAGGCAAGATTGGGTTTTTCTCTTCGTCTTCTCCTGGGACTGCACAGATTACTACCGTCGCTACACCTTTCCCCTTATGATTCGGGAGTGGGTTCCTTTGAACTTCTTGTTGCGTTAGCTCCAGAGTTCCTTCCTTGATCCTACGGTGTATTAGTCTGCGGAGCGCCTAACATTCTGCGGTAGGATGTTGCACGTAGTAGTGCAATCAGCAAAAGCGTGGGTCCCTCCGCTCTTCTTCTGTGGGTTCCCTAGAGACTTGATTGGGCTTAAAAACTCCGTCTACTATCCACCTGTCTAAGAGCACATCTAACTCCTTTGGGGTGCATGGTATTGGTGGAGGGGTATCACGCTCCTTCCCATCAGACTTTCTTTTCCTTTCGCTTACGGAAGCTGTCATGGCCTGTAGGGCGTTTCTTTTGTCAAGAGCTGGCCTTACCGACTGAGCGGTCCTCCTAGCCTTTTGCAACAGTTGTGCAAACTGGAAAATCTCCAAGTTTTCTAGAACAACTCGATACTCCCTGATCATATTCGTCATACACATTTCCACCAATGTCTCCTCTCCTCACAATGGTCGTAACAATCAAGTGCTATATCTCTGAACCTTTTGATATATTCCATTAGATCCTCTCCACTCCTTTGCTTGGTAGCTTGCAAAGTTGCGAGTGTCACTGTTTCTTCTCCATGAAAGTACTTAGTGCAGAATACGTCCACCATGTTATCCCAAGTTGGGATTGATCCTGGCTTTAAATTGGTATACCAAGTATAAGCACGATCGCACAATAACTTAGAAAATTTCTGAAGGCATAAGTCATCGTCTGCTGCATAAGGGCCAAGAGTGTCGATAAACTTGCTTACATGTTCGACGACACTTCCTTTTCTGCCATCATACTGCGCGAAGGTTCGCGGTTCATACACCTCCGAGTATGGCTTGCTGAGCACTCTCAGTGGGTAAGGTGGCCTTCATGCATAGAACCATTCTTTTGGTGCTCTGGCTCTTTCACGCTCTAGAAGAGCGGCTACTTCCGCCATGGTAATGTAACACTGTCTTACATTTTGCGGAGCACTTCCAGCTGGTGTCTCATCTTTGTCTGCCGCATGCTCCGGGTCATGCTGGCTCCCTTTCTTTTTCGTCTTATCCGTCTTCAGCTGACGGATTTCCTCCATCATTTGTTGTTGTGAATGTTGCAGCGCTTGCAGCACTTCAACAAAGGTATTGACATCGTCATTAGGATTCTTTGTCTGCGACTGGGGCCCAGCCCCCATTCCAGTAGCGCCTTCCGCCTGATTAGACTGGCGTTGGTGAGATGTTGTTGGTCTAGACTCTACTTGAGAGGGCACAGCGCTTATATTTCACGTTGCCCTGGATTTCAGCGGCATTTGCTTGCGAGGATCTTTGTCCTTGTCTATTTCCCAACTCCCCAGTGAAGTCGCCAATTTTGTAACGGGTGTTATGGGCTTTTTGTACAACATTGGGCTGGATTGCTCCTTCTTGTCGTACTAAGCCCAAAATATTCTGGATTAGAGAGTTGGGACTAGTCCAATTGCAACTTACCTTGGTCCGGCTTGTGCGCAAGCCATGCCCTGTTCTGTCGCAGTTTATACTATGTGACCGTGGCAGGCAGGCCTTCTTGAGATGATTACAGCAGGCGGATATAACGTAATATCAAAGAGGTTTTCTTACTAAAATTAAACGATGAGACATTGTAAAGAATACATATTCCAATGAAATGACAACAAAATTGAATATTAACATGAAAGTAAATGTGAAAGGAAAGAAAGAGGAAATAAAGGCAAACTTATAAAACAGTTAGTCTGCCACAATATGTTAAAAGGGCTCAAGTCAAGAAGGAGGCAACATTCCTTCAATGCGAATAATTTCTTAAAATGAGAGATTAATGGCTTTGAAGGGACGGTCCTAAATGACTCGTGCCTAAGTCAATAACAATAGAGAGCATGAGTTTGAGAGGGAGAGAGGAAAAACAACCCATTTTGGTGCATATCCGCCATCTTTCTTTCCTCAGTTTTTTCTTATCTTTATTTCTTTTCTCAATCTTTTTCCTTTCTCTGTTTTTTAGCTAGTATTAGCCTTTCCTTAGTTTTCCTTACTCCTACTTTGTTTTTCTTTTCCTTTCGGTTCCTCCTCCTTCCTTTTCTTCCTTGCGCACAGTGAGTGTCCTTATATAGTGCCTACTGTGGCTTGACTTTTACCTTTTTACCCTCTAACTGCCTTTTGTCCGGTGTGTGTCCTTGCCAACCATTACTGATTGGTCAGGTGCTCGACCAATGCCACTTACCTGCGCTGGCCGCGCTAGACCACATCACTAGACGAGAACAAAATATTTGTCTATATGCTTGCCGTGGCATTCTTACCTACCACGGTAAGGTGTTCTCTCTCTCTTCCCTCATGGCATACACCGAACGGTTCCAACTCAGCTTTGCTATTTTCGAGTGGCATGTCATCCCAGCAGGACACTCACCCGAAAGTAGCCTGAGTAGGATCCTTGAAATAGGTTCTTTCCCTCTCCCTTCCTCCAGACCACGTCCCTCCTTACCTCTAACTCATGGCCCACCTCTGACCGTATTGGTTGGGTACAGGTTGCCAAGACCTAGGCCTTGTGCGTACTCTGTTTTTCATGTCGGTCCAAAATCCTTAGAGCTCATAAGTTTTTTTATGGCCCTATACATACTTTACTTTGGGCCTGCCGTAATAGACGTGGCCCACGGTTCACTGTTTCTCTCTTTCCGGGTCTTTTCAGGCCCATTTACTTCTTCAAGATTCATTTATTTGCTTTATGGACCTATAATCCATTATTCCTGCAACTTAAGCTTAATGAGTTTTCTATCCACTTTCTAATTCTTTTCTGTTGATGTTGCTGGGCTGCTTCTTCTTACTGGGCTCCCCAAAATGAGCCTCAACATAAGGTACACCTGATTTTCATAACTTAACATGGTTCATGATGATGTTCCAAATATCATCAGTAAGCTATAAGATTCTCTCGCCCACACTCGATGCAACCTGCAAAACACAAAGCAAGAAACACCTTAAAAGGGTACCGGTGTGGTACCGGCCAAAGACCCTCCGAAGGTTAAGTTAGAAGATGCTTACAACCCTAAAGTGCCAGAGTTAAGAAATAGTATGCGTACATTTTCTTGTGAGAGCCTTTGGGGTTTTTATAGTGGTCTAGAACGGACCTTCTTTTCTTATATAAGAAGTCTTTTCCTTATAGGATTTTCTCTTAATTAGGCGAATATCGCGGAATTCCCTTTATATTTGGATTCTATTTCCATTGGGATTCTACATACCCTAGCTATGCGTGAGACGCAAGTTGTTTATGTTTATAAAGTGATGACAAGCGTACCTCGAACCTGTCTACACCATGCCCGTTCACTCTGGATCCGTCCACTTTAGGTATATACATTTATACTCGTCATCTCAATTAAGATCCGTTCATCATATCGAATTTTATCCTCTTTAGTTGCCCCCTCACTCCATGAGTCTGTGACCTCCTAGGAGACGGATTTATGGGGTGATGGTTTGATTTCTCCATTGAGAGAGACTTGGCCCGACACACTGGCATATGGTAATTAGTATTGGGTAAATAGTTATATAGGACACGTGTCATCCACTTAGTGGTTGTTTGCTAAGAACGAAGCATTCCTTCGTCTTTTGTGCCATTCCCCCTATATAAACTTGTTTTTACCTTCCTCATTTCTCACTTTCCACAGAAATCAAACGATCAGAGCACATCTGTTCACCTTGTCAAGCACTCGATCTGTCGCCATTGTTCACTTGTCTCAATTTCCTAACTGCATATCCACCACTGATAAGCACCTTTTTTTTTTTTGGCCACTGTCAAATATCTTTAGATTCGTCTATCTTAGGGTTTACCGTCACGTGTAGGTGACAGATGTCTAGTGCGTCGAGTAACTAGTCGTTTGTCCATGACAAAGCTAGCTACGATAAAGTACACCCGTCAGGTCAAAAAGATCCTGACACTTCAAGTGAAGAGAGGAGTTCATCTGCTACCTCCTCTTCCTCAAGGAATGAGGATAGGACTGAGAGTAACCTTAGTGACGGTCTAGGTGGAAGTGAACCTCCGGTCCAGTCCGACATTGGTCCTGACGGGATAAGGAAGTTTATAATACTTCCAATATGAACGGTAAACAATTTTACATCCTCGATTAAGGAAGCACATTTTAGAACTTTAAGAGATAAGTACTAGATACCTGACAATATACCCCTCCGTCTGCCCTTCAAATCGGAGAATTATTACTATGACGGTGTCGAGGGTGTCGGGATTTACGAGCAAATGCTCAAAGCTGGGCTAAGATTCCCCTTAAGTCCACTTTACCGTCGACTCCTCCAATACCTGGGCTTGTCCGTCAACCAAATTTCCCCAAACGCGTGGAGGGTCTTCCTTGGCGTAGAGGTCTTGTATGGGGTTATGTCCGGCGGGAAGCAAAAGCTGACGGTGGAGGAGTTCTTTCACTGTTACCGTCCTGTTGAGATTACGAAGTCTAAAGGAATGTATAGCTTCATGGCGAGGAGTTCATTGCTGTGGCTTGTGAGTGATACTCCAGATTTCAACAGGGACTGGAAGTCTAGGTATTTCTTTATGGACGGTAATGAGTGGATGTGTCAACCTAGTGACATGGAGTTTATGCCGATTGACACAACATGATGCATATTACCCCCGTCTGGTATGTATCCGTTCAGTATGTACTGCCAAGGAACCCGTCGTGGGCCTGGAAGTGGAGGTAAAGAAAATTCCTCCAAAGGGTCATAGAGTAGGCAAGGGTTTAATGAAAACTCCCTCCGTCGCCGAGAAGCCACCGGTCCTCCTCCGTGAGGATTCCAAGTATGCTTTGGAAAGGTTTTCGTCCATTTTCACGGCAGAAGATTACGAGGACCTCGACAACCATACTACGGAGGCCATGGGAGAGACGGGTCTCTTCAGCATCACTCAGGTGAATATTTTTTCCGTCGTCCTTTTTATTTTCTTTTCTATCATCTTTTGTCTAACTTTCTCTTTTCCAGGCCATGGTCATGATGAAAGGGCTGATGGACCGTTGCCTTAACCACGAGACGGCTTTGGACCATATAAGGGCTAAAGCTACAGGGATGGAGGAGGGATTGGCTCAGCTTCAAGCCTGGAGGGTGGTCCTGGAGAAGAAACTGACCTTGTCAGAGCAAGTTCGTGGTGACCTTGAAAAGCAGAGGGAGGTGCTGCAGAAGGTCCTCAAAGACAAAGAAGCAGAAATCAAAGCCGTCAAGGACCAACTCTGTCAGGATAAGGACGATGCGATCCTTGAATATCGTGATTCTGAAGCGTATCTGACGGAATTAGGTGGTACTTTTGCTGACGGATTTGATGATTGCCTCCGTTAGGTAAAGTCTTTGTACCCGAACCTGGACATGTCTAACATTTCTATAGATGCCCAAGCCCAGACCTCCGTCCTACCTATTTAGTTTGAGAGCACAGAAGATCTTTTTGCTGAAGATGTAGTGGTGGGTGACCCCCATGTCGATGGTGATTCTGTTCAAAAGGATGTTCCTCAACAGGTTGAAGGAAATGCTGCTGATGCTGCTACCTTGAAAGACCCCGTTGGGTGAAGTACAAAGTTTTTTTTTTTTTTTTTTTTTGTAAATTTAACTGATGTATTGTTATGAACATCTGCCCTTTGTGGCTTTCTTGTACTTAATTGTTTACTGATTATTCATCAAAACAATCTGTTTGTTTGAATCCGTCTATTGAAGTTTAACAATGTATCCATTTACCGTCATGAACAACTTGCCCTTTCTTGTATCTGAACGGGAATAGTCATAGACGGCGTTTAGTCCGTTGATGTTACATCCGTCAGACATATTTTGGATGTACCTTTGTAAGTTTCAGCCTTATAGGATGGATTCATTTATCTACAATTTATATCCTTATAGGATTGACCCATACATTGTGTATGGACTTTGATAATTTTCATACTCGTGGTATGTATCCGTCCATTTGCATATACTTAGTAAGTTTTAAACCCTTCTAGGGTGCATCTGTCCATATTTGTATGGACTCTAGAATTTTTACATCATCTTAGGATGTTGTACTTGCAAATAATATTCTTCCACACAAAGTTGCGCACGTTCTTTTCTGTAATGGTAGCCAGTGCTTCTGCTTCTACCTATTTGGTGAAGTAGTCAATGCCGACAACCAGGAACTTCAACTGTCTGGTTGCAGTGGGGAAGGGGCCCATTATGTTTAAACCCCATTGGGCGAACGGCCATGGGGCCGTCATCGGTGTGAGTTCCTCCGTTGGTTGTCTTATGGAATTGCCAAATCTCTGACATTTGTCACAAGTTCTGACGTATATTTAGGCGTCCTTTTGCATGGTAGGCCAGTAGTATCCAACTCGGATCAGCTTGTAAACTAACGGCCGCGACTCTGAATGGTTCCCGCAAACCCCTTCATGTACTTCTCTCATGACATAATCTGCTTCCTCAGGGCCCAAGCACCTTAGGTACAAGCGCGAAAATCCTCTTTTGTATAAGACACCATTGATCAGGACGAATCGTGCCGCTTGGACCTTCAGCTTCCTAGCGGCAACTTTGGTGTCTGGCAGCATGCCCTCCTTCGATTAGGCGACTATTGGTGTGGTCCAGTTACTTTTAAAACCTATCTCCTGCACGTCGATGATATCAACAGTAGGTGAAGGTTGAACAAAGGAAAGTACCTTATCAGGGATGATCATGTGATCTGCTGATGCGGCCTTTGCCAGACGATCGGCCTGCTCATTTTTTCTTCTCGGGATCTGTACGACCTTGGCTTGCAAGTCATTCATCTTCCTTTTCGCCTGTTCCAGGTACATCCTCATCCTTGCACCCCTGCACTCGTACTTGCCTTTCACCTGATTAGTGACGACCTGGGAATCACAGTGGATAACTGCATTGGTGGCATCGGCTGCTTTTGCAAGATCCAAACCTGCGACCAAAGCTTCACACTCCGCCTCATTATTTGTCGTAGGGAAATTAAGGCAGATCACACATTCTACCTCATCGCCTTCCGGAGATCGAAATACGATGCCCGCTCCACCCGCTTGCTTATTGGATGAGCCGTCCGTATGAACACTCCATAAAAGATGCTCATCTACCCCCTGGTCTTCTAAACAAGTAAACTCTGTAATAAAATTTGCGACTATTTGTCCCTTCATAGCTGTACGCAGGCGGTACTGTATGTCGAATTTGCTTAACTCAATTACCCACAGTGCCACCCGTCCGGCGGCTTCAGGATTGCTTAAGGCTCGTCTTAGTGACTTGTCCGTCAGGACGACTATTGTATGGCTTGGAAGTAGGGCTTAAGTTTACGAGCCGCCGTGATCAAGGCAAAGGCGAGCTTTTCCATCGGGGGGTATCTTTCTTCTGCGCCACGAAATTCCCAGCTAGTATAGTACTTGGGCTTTTAAACTTTGTCTTCTTCCCGAATTAAGGCTGCGCTAACTACAGCCGGTGATACGGCCAAGTATAAAAATAATTCTTCTCCTTTCTTGGTTGGGCTCAACAGTAATGGGGAAGAAAGATAGGTCTTCAGATCATCGAACGCCTGCTGACATTCTGCCGTCCACTCAAAGGATTTTTTCAATGTGCGGAAGAATGGTAGACATTTATCCGTCGCTCTTGCTACAAATCTATTTAATGCAGCAACCTTGCCGTTACCGTTGAGGTTTTGTACTTCTTTTACATTTTTAGGGGGCGTCATCTCCAATACTGCGCGGATTTTATCTGGGTTGGCTTCGATCCCCCTTTGGGACACCATAAACCCCAAGAACTTTCCTGCTGTCACCCTAAATGCACATTTGCTCGGATTGAGCTTCATGTTGTACAATTAAAGGGTGTCAAAAGTTTCCTTGAGGTCGTCTAAGTGGTCGTCGTCCTTCCGGCTTTTCACTATCATATCGTCTACATACACCTGGACGTTCCTTCCAATCTGTTTTGCAAACATCTTGTTCATGAGCCTCTGATATGTCGCTCCGGCATTCTTGAGGCCAAACGGCATCACCTTGTAACAGAAAAGGCCTTGACTTGTAATGAACGAGATCTTATCCTGATTTGCCTCGTCCATCTGATCTGGTTATATCCTGAAAATGCATCCATGAAACTTAGCAACTGATGTTGGGTCGTTGAATCTACTAGAGCGTCAATCCTCGGGAGGGGGTAGCTGTCTTTGGAGCATGCTTTTTTTAGGTTCGTGAAGTCTACACACATCCTCCATTTCCCGTTGACTTTCCTAACCATTACTACATTTGCTAGCCAATCGGGGTAGTAGACTTTTCTGATAAAGTTTGCTTCCTGTAACTTGCGGACTTCTTCTGCTATAGCTTGGTCTCTTTCTCGCGTAAAAACACACTTCTTTTGACGAACTGATGGAAAGGCAGGAGATACATTTAACCTGTGAACCATGACCGAGGGGGCAATCCCAGGCATATCTTCATGGCTTCATGCAAAGACCTCCTGGTTTGCTTTAAGAAATATTTCGATTGCCTGCAGGGTCGTTGGACTGGCGAGGGTGCCAATCCGTGTCGTTCGCTCCGACACGAAATCATCTAGGGATATTTCCTTAAGTTTCTCAATGGGTTCTACCACCGTTCGTTGTTCGTCGATGCTCATTGTCTGCATCTGGTCATCCATCTCCATCATCGCTACGTAACATTCTCGCGCGGCCACCTGGTCTCCGCGTAGTTCCCCTATTTCGTATTCAGTAGGAAACTTGACCATTAGATGATAGGTCGAAGTTACGGCCTTCCATGAATTAAGAGTTGGTTGTCCGATTATGGCATTGTATGCAGATGAGCAATCGACCACAAGGAATGTGATGTCTTTAGTAATTTGCTGGGGATAATCACCAGTCGTGACGGGTAGAGTAACCGCGCCGATTGGGTATACCTTGGTTCCTCCGAACCCAATGAGGGGAGCATTTTTTGGGATCAGCCGCCCTCTATCAATCCTCATCTGCTAGAACGCCGGGTAGTAAAGGATATTGGAGGAGCTTCCGTTGTCAATTAGGATCCGGTGCATATTGTAATATCCCACTTGTATGTTGACGACGAGTGCGTCGTCATGCGGGTGGTGGAGGCGTCGAGCATCGTTCTGCGAGAACCCGATGATGGGGGTTTCGACCTGTTCTATCATTGGAACAAAACCTGTTAGCTGAATGTTCTGGATTGTTCTAATGTAAGTTTTTCGTGCGCTCTTAGACGAGCCGGAGGTCGCTGTGCCCCCTACAATCATTCTTATATCCCCTATCAGCGGTCTCGGGCGTTCATTCTCTTGTCGGGGAATCTGCTCCTATGGTAGGTTCATCCTTTCCTTGCTAACGAACCTCTGCAACTTTCCTTGTCTTATGAGTGCTTCTATCTGCTGCTTCAAGTCATAGCAATTTGCTGTGTCGTGACCGTGGTCTCTATGAAAGCGGCAGTATTTGTCCCGAGGCCTTTTATTGGGATCTCCTTTCAGCTTGCCTAGAAAAGTAAGGGCCCCCTTGTCTTTAATCTGCATTAAGACTTGGTCTATTGGGGCTGTAAGCGGGGTGAAGTTTGTGAACCTTCCAGCTGGGGGTTTAGAGCGCCTTTCTTCTCTTTTTTCTCCCATCCTTGCGGTCTTCCGCCCCCTGTCTGGATGTACTTCGTCTTGCTTTTCTCTCTTCTTGGAAGGCTTTTCTTCTCGGGCCAAAAGTGCATCCTCTACGTTCATATATTTGGTTGCCCTGTAAAGCACGTCAGACATGGTCTTTGGGTCATTCTTATACAAGGAGAATAGAAACTTACCTTTCCTCAGTCCGTTCGTGAATGCGGCTACAAGTATTTTATAGTCTGCTTCATCGATTGAAAATGCTTCCTTGTTAAAGCGGGCAATGTATGACCTCAGTGTCTCATCCTCACGCTGTTTGATATTCATCAAGCACGCAGTAGACCTCTTGGACCTGTGCCCTCCAATAAAATGCGAAGCAAATTGTGCACTTAGCTCCTTGAAAGTACTGATAGATCCTGGCGCCAACCTACTAAACCAGACCCTTACAGAACCTCTCAATGTCGTAGGGAAGGCCCTGCACATTATTTCGTCCGCTACTCCTTGTAGGTGCATTAGCGTCTTGAAGGTTTCCAGATGATCCAACGAGTCCTTAGATCCGTCGTAGCTTTCGATCTGAGGCATACGAAATTTCGAAGGAAGAGGCTACGAATTGACGGACACTGTAAATGGCGAGTCCGTCCGATGAATCAGGTCGTCAAGGTCGTTAGATACTTGTCCTTTGAGAGCGTTCATCATAAAATCCATGTGTTCCTTCATCATCTACATCTCCGCAACTACATGGGACGGGACTTGGTCTGCAGTTGATGGTCGATTCGTATCCTACTGATCGAGCCTACTTTGGGCGTTGCTCCCTTCCGGCTTCTCCTAATATGTCTTTTCGATGTTGCTGGCCTCCTGCTCTTCTTCTTGGGTGTGGAGCATTGTCTCCTTCTGGTGCAATTGCTCCTCTAGGTCGTGGTTACGCTTCGTGAGGCGTTCTACCGCTGCTGCAAGGGTTTGAACTTGCCTCTCGAGAGCTGTGATGTGTGGTTCGCCCTGTTCGTATGTCGTAGTTACCATCGAGCGCGTAAGTATCATGCAATTTTTCATCTAGAAATCTCAAAGAATGGCTTTTTCCTTACGTTTCCCATAAACGGCGCCAATTGATGATGCTCCAAATATCGTCAATAAGCTACAGGGTTCTCTCGCTCACACTCGATGCAACCTGCAAAATATAAAACGAGAAACACCTTAAAAGGGTACCGGTGTGGTATCGGCGTGGTACCGGCCAAAGAACCTCCGAAGGATAAGTTAGAAGATTCTCACAATCCTAGATTGCCAGAGTTAGTGAATAGTATGCGTACCTTTTTTTGTGAGAGCCTTTGGGGTTTTTATAGTGGTCTAGAACCGACCTTCTTTTCTTATATAAGAAGTCTTTTCCTTATAGGACTTTCTCTTAATTGGGCGAATATCCCGGAATTCCCTTTATATTTGGATTCTATTTCCATTGAGATTCTACATACCCTAACTATGCGTGAGACGCAAGTTGTTTCTGTTTATAAAGTGATGACAAGCGTACCTCGAACCCGTCTACACCATGTCCGTTCACTCTGGATCTGTCCACTTCAAGTATATACATTTATACCCGTCATCTCAATTAAGATCCGTTCGTCATATCGAATTTTATTCTCTTCAGTTCAAATTAGGCATGATTGGCAGAACAAAGTGAAATTAACCCAAATAGTTTTTGAGTGAAAGTACTTTGTGGGAGATACTGCCTATCAAACTCCATTCTGGAAAGCATTCTACATGGTCTAGTGGCAAAAAAAAAAAAAAAATCAGGGATAATGTTAATAATTAAATGATTCAGTTTGACTCCAGAATTGAACACAACTTAGTCCCTCTAGACTTCCTTACTGTACCTAATTGGCCATCTTTTATAATTGTTTCTGTTTCATATTTCCATTCACCCCACTACTCTTTTGGGAAGAAAATAAAGGCTTTAGCTTCTTCACAAGCTCTAGTTAGTACACAACCGAATCTGGTTACAAATATCATTAGTATTTGCAGCTCAGGTCTGACTGAAATCTACTAATTCCAACCGAATCTGGTTACAAATATCATTAGTGCTGTAGAAGCACGTAGGCCAGTGATGATGGCATTGAAAAGTTGACATTGTGTAAATTTATTCACAATTTTTTCCCACGAAAGATTGAGCGGCTTTTTGGCACTTTTAAGTGGCTTGCTGAAACTGTTTTTGTTAAGGATCGTCAGCAACGCCTACTTTAAACTCATTTTGGATATGGTTCCAAGTCCAACACAAGCTAATGCAGTCACGCATTTTAAACCATGCAAAACAAGAAATGACACAATATTCCACAAGAACATTCTGATTCAAACTATAAATTTAGTGCACAGTTTTGATAATGCTCTTTCTTACTGCAAATTGAAATGAGATGACACAATGAATCAGTGGATTATGTTTCCTGAAACCATGTAATGCCAAGAAACAGGATTCTATGACACAATGAATCTGGAGATTATGTGTTTCCTGAAACCATGCAATGCCAAGAAATAGGATTCTTCTGTTCTGCTTTGAATTTACAGGCTAACAGTATCACACAGTTGCAAAGACGAGGGTACTTAGACAACCATCCAAGATCATTTATGTTTGATCTCTAGCCACTTCAGGTCCATCCTTACCTTCCTCAGCTTTCAAAGCTAGGCCAGCAGGTAGAAGCTACAAGCCAGCATAACTTGGTTAGTGTCATAGTTGAGGACGTATCACGCTGTGAGAATTTAGCCTTTCAAAAGATACATAGAAATAGAGACTTGTAAAAGCTGCCTATGCCATGCTGTCATGGCATGTGCAGGTCGATGTTACAAAATATGACTACAAAGTATTTGATATGACTAGATAGGCAGACCTAATCCTGAGCTGAAGGATCTACGTCCTGTGTTAACTCCCGTTGGCTTGGTTCAGCAGAACTTTAGCAACATTTCTATTTTTCAAGGTGTTACTTTCTAGTTTCTACATTAACAAATATTTCTGGTAAAGCTAACAAAATGGCATTACAGAGGGCGTCTACTGGGGTGACAATTTTTTAACATTTGTATATTGTAATGGAAAGAAAGAAACTCCACTCCTTTAACAAAGTAATATGTTGCAAAGGCGCTCAATAATCGTTATATTACCTTTAGTCAGAGCTAACTACTCCATCAATCTCACAGCCCTCTTCACTTCTAACTTCATGGTAGACATTTATTCACCAACGATGTGTCACAGATTCCCTCAACATAAATTTACAGAAAAGTAATTTTTAAAATGATAAGCCATAAATCTAGGAAAGAATAATTAACCCATTGATGAAAGCTATGAAACACCACCAACATTATACATTTCCAATGGAAAGAAAGTATAGATGAGATTTTAAACCTTTCAAAAATGATATGATATGTGGAAGATCACACATCAATGATACATGCATCTATTCGTTTGGGACACAAAATAGGAAAAAAATATAAGAGATCCTAACAAACAGAAGCAAGAAAATATAGATGATGCAAAAACAAGCCCCAAGTTGAATACATAGGCTTATCAGTTGAGGGGCAATCCAAAAAGAAAGGCACAAGCTGTTAACCAAAATCTGCCACTTTAAGCTGGATACAAGATGGCAAGGAAATTCTGTTTGGTATTACCAAAAATGACAAGGCCTTCAAAAGTATTACTCTTTCCACATATCTGCAAACTCATCAGGCTCCAGTGGATTAGATAACTCGTGCATCTTCCTCCTTGTCTTTGCTTTGACTTTCTTTGCGAACTTCCCAGCCTTTTTCCTTTTCTCCAATGCGCGAATCTGGAAGCAAAAAAATGAGAAGCATAATGCACAATTATTAAGAAGAAATTTAAACGATAAAAGAGAAAATAAATAAATAAATAAATAAATAAACAAAACAAAACAAAAAAAGTTCAAATGCTAGAGTCGAGGATGAGAGATCAATGAATACCTGATTTGGTGATACGAAAAATGGATTCTCATACAGGGTAGGGCCTCCAAAGCTACCACCAAATATCTTGATAGGGTTCAAGCAGAATCGTGGACCAACCTATACACAAGTGTATTCAGTGTTAAAACTACCATCACAAGTATCTTATAATAAAGCACATAATTTAAGAAGCAAATCTCTGCAAACCTCAATAAGGGTCATTTTCTCTCGATCCTCTCTAGGCCCTTTATCTGATATCTGCATTATAAGAAGCAGAAAATAAGCATTAATATTATTAGTAACAATCTTCAAATAAGAGAGCTCCAGCACAATAATCCAAAGACACAATACAACACTGTATTAGAGAATGCTATATTAAATTATTCTTCATTTTTTTTAAGCAATATGAATATTTTTTTAGAAAATAGAAACCCAAGCATACAGAAAAAATATAAAGGATTTCCCCAAAAATAAAAATGGATTGCATCACGGAATATGCCAAAATTCAGCACTAATGAACCAGTTGTATTATTTGGCATGGGAGGAGGGGGGTGTCGTGTTCCTGCTTCTTTCACTTAATTGACTTCTCTAGGAGAATCTTCAAGGTTTTTATTTTATTTTATCTTCTTTTTATTTTTTCCTGAAGACCATAGTTACTGCTGGAAAATTATAAATGAATTATTATCACTTTGTATTGCAATAGCTGGTGATTTAGGAATTTACAAAAGCAAGATTGCAAAAATCACAAGATAAATCCTAGATGTTGAATTATGTCATTAACAGCATTAATTCCTTCTTAGAGTATGCCTCAAAAAATAACCCTTAGAGAGGACATACTCCTGACCAACAATTTATCAGCATAAACATCACTATGATCTTGTGGCATCATGCAAGACATCTTATCAACAGCAATTAAACTGACAACGATATCAACAGCAATTAAACTAAATTAACCCTCCATGGTGACTGGTAATTAACGGACTGTTTTGGAATTGAGGCAATTTTTTAAGATTCTGGTTTCAGGGACTTAATCGAAGAGGACAGCGAGCACAATGTCAACTCCTATAAAGGCTTCAAAAATAAGTACTCCAACTTCAACATGTTGAGCTCTTGGCCGTCAAAGCACCTCGCATTCTGTTCTCGTTAGAAACACCACATGAGACACAATGAAACCACTGACCATAGTCCCCCATTGCCTCTCCTCCCATACCTCCCTAGCCAACTCATTAAAAGTTCCTAAACTGAAAAGCATCACCCAAGAAACACCAAACAAACATAATATCATGGGCCACAATTCGCAAGCCACCACACAATATAGGAATAAATGATTCACATCCTCAAATCAAGAGCACCATTCCAAGAGTCGCACCAAACAAAGAAAGCGTCCCTTGGTGGAGTAGGAGTTTTCCATATAATCTTCCTTCTTTCTTAAAACCTCAAATCAAGCTCTTTTTTTCCCTATCAAAACCCTAACCACATACTTTCTTCTACCAAATAGCCATCAAATAACTTTTTTTTGTTCCAAAGTTACACACTCAACCAATAGTTGGAGAAAGTTGACTTGATGAGATCCAAGGTTGACTTGATGTTGAAAGTGGAGGGATGAAATTGACAAAATTAATATGTGAGGAACTATATTGAACTTTTCCCCAATAGTTGGCAGAGCAAATTAGTAATTTAACCTAAAATAATTTTTATATAATATCTATCCCTATGTAAATATATGGAAAGGACAAAGGCAGAACCAATCTTTGAATTTTAAATTATTGCCTTCATTATGAATCCTTCGGCATAATTTTATATCAAATTAATATAAATTTACGCTTTGACCAACCTGGTAATTCCGGAACCATATGTGGTCATCAACAATGGAGAAAACAAATACATGATCATGATAAGGCTTAGATTTCCTGTGTTCCTTTGGTGTTCCAAATATCTGGAAAGGTGAACAAAGAATATGTCAGTATTATGCTCCCTGACCCCCCAAAAAAAAAAACAATAAATAATCTGTAAAAGAGTAGTATCATAAAATGACAAGGTTAAGAAACAATAATATTGATCAGAAACAAACTTAATTCATTATATAGGTCCCAATTAAAAAGCCAATTTATAGCAATATTGGATCCACATTCAAAATAAAATTAAAAAAAATTATGTAATTAGGCACACAAGTATGAGGTCAAGCCTTGGTGCGATGGCAAGTGCCTTCCACCAAAGAGGGATAGGTTGAGGGTTCAAGTCTAGGAATCAACCTCTCAAAAAACAATTCATGTTAAGGTTTCCTACCAATAACCCGCCCTAGATGGCCCCACAAAAGTGAGAGCTTTGTGTACTAGGTACGACCTCTAGGCACAAGCAACAAGCACATTCCCTCAACATCTCAAAATCCAAGAGAAATGAGCGAAAATATTGTAGTAACAAAATCTCCGTGGTTAATTTGACAAAAGAATGTGAAAAATCAAATAACAACAATCATCTGTCCAAATTATTTTGATGGCTTCATGATGCTGGTTAGTACCAGTTTTTGAAAGCTACCATGTATATCAAGATATAGTACATAAGGAGCCGGAGTGGCACCTTGCATCACAAAAGCAAATATCATACGGATTTAATTTTTAGATTTGCCTTTTCTCTGGGCAGATTGAATTTCAAAATGTCATTTATAAATAAAAATTCGATTAAAAAAAAAAATTATCGCTTCATGGAAGGAAGCAAAACCTCAATACCTGTATTATCATCTCCTTCAAAAGTTTCCAATGTGCATCTTTATCAAAATTGTTTGAGAAAGTCAAAATAGGACGAGACCCTTTTAGATGATTTCCAGTAAGCTTCAATTCCTCCATTGTGTACACTGGAAATGAAAAGGAAAAAAAAATACATTGATAGCCCATACTTTTCTCAAATTTCTATGAAAAAAAAAATTAACCATATTATTTAGGATGAAATTAATTGATCTGCAGTGCTTCAATTATGGGTAAAGATTATTTCTATCAGGCATTAATACAAAACAACCATATAGTTAGAAACCAAAAGAGAAGCTTACCGGCATTAACTAAAAATTTGACAGATGGCCCATTGGGACATTTTGCCATCCATAGATAAAGATCTTTATGTTTCCGGCACTGAAAAAGAAAAGGGGTATTCATCCACACATGATAACTGAGATAAAGAAGAGTTGAGCTTCAAATTTTAACAAGGTCTATAAGCTATCTATCCAAAAATTAATCTTATGATATGGACTTCGCTGGGTTAAGCCCAATGGGGAGTTGGATTTGTTGGCTTGTTGAAAAGAAAGCTTTAGTAAACACCGAAGTGCTGATTTTTTTTTTTTTGGGGGGGGGGGGGGGGGGGGGGAGTTGTTGTGGCAGTTCGTTTACATGTGAACTGGACCACTAGGAGAAAATGGAACCAATGTAAATTTGAAGGGGTTGAACGCTCAATATTGGATTTGAAATTTCTTCTCTTATGCACTGTGTATGATTGGATGCCTGCTTTGAGTGGTCATTCATTTTCCAACTTGGAAGAGGTTTTAGATATTTGTAATGTTCACTGATATTTTGTAGCTACCCTAATACACCTCCTACGTACATGGGGTGCATTGATTGTCTTCATTTCAATAAAAGTTTACTACTTATCAAAAAATATGTAATCTTACGATAAACCCAATTCAAAAAATAACATACCAATGAAATCGCCAAAACAAGTAAAAAAAATCACCTCAAAAAACAGACAAGAAGAGCAACTCCTTAGCTCCACCAGTTCATTCATAGTGGCGCCTTTAGTAGCCTTCGACTCAACCTTGTTATCCTTCTTACAGTGTGGCAAGATAGAAACCATATTCAACATCAAATGACGGTACCTACACACCACAGCACAGACGGAATCAATATACTAGTGAAACCAAAAAACACAATTCACACAACAAGGGGTGTGCAAAGGAAACTAGATTTTCGACCTGTAGTTAATGCGGCGCGAGCAAGTGATAAGAACCTTCTCTTTGTTCCTGAAAACTTTAGAATCAGTCCCTTCGTCCGGCGCTTGACTCTTGTCTTTCCAACCCAAGAGTGTCCTCTTGGGTCTCTCTGGAATCTCTTCAGGTTCCACCACCTCAGCCTCAATTTGTTTTCTCTTCTTTCCCATTGATTTTTCTTGCAATTATAATTATTCTCTATAGACAACAAAACATTCGCAACAAGCAAAAATTGTCAACATTTCTCACAAAAAGTAATTAAATTGAAGCATATTATAACAAAAGCATCAATACCCAGAAAGAATTATGATAATAAAAAAAAAAGAAGCTAAAACAACATGCTAGGAAGTGTTTGGGATTCAAAGTAAAAATCAAAAAAAAAAAAAAAAAAATCATCAAATTGTGTCCTAGGACAAGGAAGTGTTTTCTAACACATAATTTATATCAAGTTGAAGAGTAGAACCTCTTTTCCACTGCCACCGGACTCTGAAATCAAGCGCGGCTGTCCTTAGAGAGAGAGAGAGAGAGAGAGAGAGCCAAAAACCCTTCTGTTATGAGCAGAAAAGCCCTAAAACCCTAATGGCCGAGGAGATGGAATCTTCTGCGGGTTTGGATCAGGCTCATGGGCTTTTATTTCAATGGGTCAGGCTTGTCCGATGGTGAGCAAAGGGCTCGGTAATGGGCCCAAACACACACCTACACCCAATAAATAAACTTTGAGACAGTTTCAACTTTGTAGCAGGGGTACCGTGCATGAGTGGATTTGGGGAGCATAATTAGGTTGAATATATAAAACTCATTCATCCATTAAAATCCATTTTATTAATTGTTTCTAATTCAAATATAATCCAACCCAATTATAATAGGTAAACAGCAATCCACTCAATTACTCAATTATTAAAATTATCAAAATGCCCCTAAAGTGAAAATGACCAAAGTACCAAAATATTTTAGTTTGCATTTTTTAAATGGCACATCAACATTTTAATTTTTTTTTAAAAGCCACGTCAGAAAATTAAAAATAAAATTATGAATTTATAATTTTAAAAAATTTAATTAAATTCATTTTTTTAAATCTTAAGCTTTAAAGCTGCTGAAGTTGAAAAAAAAAATCATTTTTGATTTTCTTAAGAAACAAACAAACACACACACACACACACACACACACACACACACACACACACACTCAATCATAGATGCCTCATTTTTCCATAGCATAATAATTACTCTTCTTACATTTCGTTTCTCACTCGAACTTCATATCTTGATTCTCATCATTACCCCTTCTCTGTGTGTGTGTGTGTGTGTGTGTGTGTGTTGAGATCTGAAGAAAAATCATATCAAGATTCAAAATCAATGTTAGGTTTTGAAGTTGAAGAAAAGAAAAAAAAATTACCCAAAGCAGAATGGAGGTTAGAGGCTGCAGCGGCCGGCGTCGAAGGTGGGGTAGGTAGATCAAGCAGGGCGGCAGCTGCGACTGGAGGTGCGTGAACTCTAGGTCAGTCTCTGCCTCACTAGGTTG